>JARHVA010001063.1:1865000-2295000 GCA_037957365.1 Torreya grandis
TTGGTAATGGTAAATTTGAGTGAATGTACATCCTCATTGCAGAGCATAGCATTATAAGAGTATCTTCACTTGTTTGCATATATGCTAGTTGTTATATTATATGTTTAGCACTATTGGTTCTAGTTGAGATATTGTGGTGTCGACCATTGAGATGGCCCTCTTGATTTTACATGCCATGGACATGGTTTTCCTTATGTGTTTATATGGTACCAATGCATGTTGGATTTTGTAACATGAGGTAATGGGTTAAACCTTGTGTTAGGGTTTGCAGTACCATGTTTTCTTCTCCCTACCATACCTTTGTTGGGAATGGTGAATACCAAGTCACTTGGAGTATGGCTTGATAAGTGGTGCAATTGAGGCATAATTTTGTTCTTGAAGATGATTGCTTGGAGTCATCTTATTTGGTCTAATATTTTTAGTAGATGATAGTTGTTAGTGAGCTTTGAAACTCATAAACACTTAGACATACATATAACTTTCAAATTATATTACTTCTACCATAAAATGAGCTATGTTTTGAAGGGGATATTCCCTATGAGTGATGTTAGTGGATAGTTATCGAGTTACATGACAGTTAGTCATGTGAGTTGATATTTTTACGGTGGTTCTTTTAATACACTGGGGTGTTGTGTACAGTAGTTTTCCATTGTTATTCTCCTTCGTTTGCATTAGTTTATATGTTTTTATGGCACGTTTATATGGATGATGTTACAATAGTGTTCTTACCTTTGGGAGGTATTAGATTGTGTTTCTTGTTGTATAGTGGCAATGGCAAGGCGGACACTAACCCCAATGTCCTCCTACATGTTATTGGCATGGTGACAGATGTCTATGCCCTCCCATGGCCAAGTGATAGTATTCCTCTTACCAATGGGAGGTAATTGAGATGATTGTGTGCTGGTAGTTAAAAATTTTGTGTTTTTGTCCCCTTAAGCGATTTACAAAGTGACACTGTGATCGTATTGTCATCTATTTTCACCAGTGTGTTTGTGAAACTTATTTTAAGTTGGTTAAAATTTTTGTTTAAGTTGATTTGAAACCAATATCATTTTCTTGATTTTGAATTTTTATTTTATTTTATTCAATTGACCAATCATTGAATTGTTGTCAAAACTTACAGTTGAAATTTATGGGTTTAACTTTTCATTAGAGACCACTTTATCTTATTGTTATTGTTTTACTCTTAAATGATTATTTATTTTTGAGTTTTCTTTTGTGATTTGCTTATGTTGGTTTTGTATGTGTATTGTATGTATGTATATTATTGTTTCATTATGAGAGTATGGAGGAGAAAATTAGCTTAGTATATACCCTTTGAGTTGGGATGGGAATGTATATGATAGGTTCATGACACCATCCTTTCTTTACACTAGACATAGTGGTTATTGAGCACCAAGGTGCTGAGTTGTTTAGTATATGTTTTAATTCATTATGTATAGTTTAATATGGAAATATGATTTAGTGGGGTAGTTTGGCCCCGTATGACAGTTTGGTTCATCATTGTATAGCACTTTTAGATTATTGGATGAGATTCAATGGTTGGAATGTTTATATTCATGGTATGATCACCCTGGGATGGCATTGAGTTGCTTAGTAATATTATGTAGTTGTTTGTTACCTTGTATTCATGTATTTGGAGAGTTTTGATAGCAATTTTTGGTGCCATCCATTTTGTAACTATTTGGGAAGTAGTGATCTAATTTTGTGTTAGCAGTTTTGTGCATTGTTTGGAGATCATTACGTCATAGAGACCTAAGGGGTGAGTGGTGGATTAGGAACATGAGTAATAAGAAATGGGAGTGGATCCTATTTAGTTTAACATTGACTCGGTGGTTATTAAGTTCGGATCTAGTAAGGGGAACTTGCCAAATCCAATCTTATAGCCATAAGCATGTATAGTGAGGAATGTATATTCCTTAATTTTTGTATACATTCAAAATGTATCATTTTTAGTTCATATTCATCATTGTACTTGTCAAGAGCTATGTGGAGTAACTGTAGTATTGACTTGTACACACTGTCATTTGTAGTTACTCTAACACTTTTCTCGAGAATGAGGAAAACACTTTTTGGGTAAGAAAGATGTGCAAATGAACTAAGAGGCTTTATGGAACTCTGCTTAGCCACTTTTTGATTTTGTGATGATTTGATGTGTATTTTATGTTCATAGCAAGGGGAAAACTTGCTAAGCATATGCTTTTGTTGTAAACAAATATGAAAAATTAAAACAAGTTTTGTAGAGAAAAGACAATATGTTTGGCTAAATAAACTATAAGTAAGCTTTTTATCTTAAACACAAATAATGAACCTTGTTGGTTTCCATTGACGAGAAGTCAAATGGAAGAATGCAATTTTCGAAAAACTCATGTTTTTCGAAGATACTTCCTCATCAACAGTACAGTTGGAAAATTATGAGAAAATCTTTTAAAACTTTTGTTTTGTTTTTATAATCAATCCTAAGTTGACTAAGTCATCAGGACGATGTATTTTTCAAGGAGAGGGAGGGGGGATGTAACATCCCAGTTTTATCTGATGATATTGAGGGCACTTGTCGATGATGCCCTCCTAGTGAACTAGTGCTCTTTCGACATAAACTAGATAGTTTAATCAATAGTGATTTAGATATTTTAATACATAAAATATTTGGTAAGCTTTGAAAAATTGCTAACAAAGAACACGAAAAAGTTATTAATAACCTTATTAATATTTAATTGAATGGGAGATGGTTGCGGGAATCTTCCTTGATAATATTTATGCTTGAGATAAAAGATCAAGTCTTTTACATTGATGCTTCTCATCGTACGCGCTATTTTGAAATATTATTATTATTATTATTATTATTATTATTATTATTATTATTATTATGTATAGTAAATAATAATGACTTGTTTTGATAACTTTTGTAATAATAATAATAGTAATATATATATATATATATATATTACTATATATATATATATATATTATTATTATTATTATTATTATTATTATTATTATTATTATTTGAATGTATAGTAAATAATAATGACTTGTTTTGATAACTTTTGTAATAATCTAATATATATATATATATATATATATATATATATATATATATATATATATATATATATATATATATATATATATATATATATATATATATATATCCATGGAATTACAAGCAACATTAGTGGCATGAGAAGTAGTAGACAACTAGGAATCTGCCACATACACCATGATAAATTTTTAATTGTTTCATTTTATTTATCCTCCACTCACTTGAGTGGCGTCACTGTGGAAGTGAGTGGGGGGTTAGTAAGTGGAGGAGAATCTTTGGGGGAAGAATGATTTTGTTTATCATGTTTTGTCTTAATATTTACTCTCGTCTGGTAAGGTTATTTGGATCTATGAATTTATTGACAGTGTTTTGTGTTATTCCTAAAATCTGTCACTCATTTTTAGGACAACATTTGAACTATTTTGGTCTTGTAGGCCAAAATTCCCTCTTCCCTTCTCAAAAATTGTTCTGGGCATTCAAATTCTCTATTTTCCAAAACTTTTTCAGCTAAGGGACCCTACAGATACATTTCTACGAACTCTGCAGGCTTAAATCTACGGACTTGTTTCTACAGACTCAAATCTACAGACTCTACAGGTGGAACTATGGACTCTTTCAAGGTTAGAGAAATCTATGGACTCAATTTCTATAGAATTCAAGGCTTGAAAACTATGGACTCGGTAGACTTAGTTTCTACGAAATCCACCAGTTCTACGGACCCGAAACTACGGACTCTGTAATATGGTTTCTCACTTCTACGGACTCTCCCAAGTCTACGAACTCTCTTCTATGGACTCTGTAGGTTAGTTTCTATGGACTCTGCAGGAAAGAAATAAGTTCTCAACACTTAGCCATTTTTTCAATCGAGAAGTTCAAAGGAAGGTCTTCCAAGAACCTGAAGGACAAGTGCCCTTGTGGAGGGCACTTGGGAGCCAAAATCGACCCTTGCAACTTTTCTGAAGGGCAACCTTGGAGGTCAGACAGCCCTTTCAGAGGGTAGGCATGGATAAAATGGACCGATTCAAAGGCCGAATGGAGCAAAGGAATTCCTTCAGACTTTTTGGCTGAAGGAAAAGCTCAAAAAACCAAAGCCTGTCGAAGGAACAAAAGCCCATCGAAGGAAGTAAAGCCCGAAGGCCGCTCGAAAGATCCCGAAGGGTAGGTACCCTTGTGGGGGCACTTGACACTCAAAAAAGGACCATTTGAAAAGCCCAAAGGGATACCTTCCCTTCGGGGTGTTCCAAAGGCTTGATAAAGACGCAAAAATAAGTTTCTCTCAGAGTCCCGCAGAGGGCACCAAGTGGCAACTGCGGAAGGTTTTAATGTGTTTTTCTAAATACAGCGAAAGTCGCCACGTGTCCCTTTTAAAGCTCGGTGGAAGCCGCCAAGTGTCAACATCCGCAGTTTTTTCCTTTTGTTTCTTTATTGAGTAAGGACTGTGGTGGGCCCTGGGTGAGTTGTTAAGGTAAGTGGAGCGCGTCGAGTGTCATCATCTATGTGAATCCAAATGAGTCTCGCATGTTTATATAGTGTTTCTAAAAGCTCAACGGAAGTTGCCATGTGTCATCTTCCACAGGACTCTCAAAAGATATCTTAAGCTTCTATAAGTTAAGCGGATGATGCAAAGTGTCCTCCCTTGTTTCACATCAGAAAATGCCACATGTCAATTATTAAGATCAGCAAAAAGTGGCCAAAGCAAGTAGGAAAGACATGAATTAATCGCTAAGGAGGATAACGGGCCCATAGCCATCAAATTTAGGACAACCAACTAGCCATTAGCTTTCAAACAATGACGAACCCAAAGATGTCAAATTTGCGGCAATAAGGTACCCGTTGATCTTTGCAAGCTTAAATGCGAACCCAAAGGCATTCAAAGACCTTCAGGCCAAAAGGAAGAACCGTTGAGAGGAGGAACCAAAAGAATCATAAAGAGGAAAAGATAGCCTGAGGGCTTAAATCACAACAGAAAGAGGGAAAGACCAAAATATCTACGCAATAGTTATTCTAATAGGTGGAACAGTCTGCAAGGTAGATTTTTGAGCCCTTAAACATTGAAGACGCAACCTCTTTTTCTCCCTTGGAGTAAAAACAAAATGGATAGCTCCATAGACACCAGATGATCCAAACCCAAGAGAAGACATTTGAGATGAAATGACAGGCCATAGTTAAGGCAGCCGCCCTGTTCCAGCATGGCCCCCTAACAGAACTAAAAATGCATTCAAGGCATTGAATGCATAGCATGGGTCATTCCATATAACAAAGCACCAAGCCTTTCTTGGCTACTATATATTGTAATCTCTTGTTTTATGCAAAAGAGATCTCTCTGTTATAGAAGCAAAACTCTACCGAAATTGAAAGGCGATTACTAAGACTTTGAGCTCAGATTGTTAATCATATTTCTTTGTTTGAATGAGAAAGCAAGTTACATTCAGACTTTGTGTTGCTATAGCTTGTGTCATTTTAGGAGATTGTTCTTATGTCTATTTCCTGAATGCGTTCTTGTCCATTTTATTGAAATAATCAGAACTAGTGGAAGTAATCAAAAAGGTGTCCTGAAGCCAACTGTGGAGAGACTTTGTGCTGCCACAATTACCTTTAGTGTGTTTGTCTATTTTTTGTTCCTGTGTAAAGGACCTTGGGATGACTTTGTGCCCTCATTGTCCTTCATATTTCACTCTTGGGCGGTCGAGGTGGAGACTTTGTGCTACATCTCAGTCTGCCGGTTACTACGCCCCTGTTACCAGTTACTTGTCACTACCTGAAAGAACTCTTGTTGTTTCTTGTAAGACCACTTTTGAAAAAAAAAGTGCCTTCAGTGTCTTCACTAGGATTTCTCTTTTGCTTGTGAACATCATCTCTGAAAAAAAGAGATGGATGGTGTTATCCTACCCCTGAGTGTTATTTTATGCATATATGTATAGTATATATCTCCACATAGTTATAAGGGAACCTCCCCTTGATGAGAGGAGAGATTTGTCCCCTTTTGATGTGGTAAACCCACACATCTAGATGACCAATCTCCCTATGCTATGGTTGAAGCGACCTATTTTGCTCATCAGTTAGCTGGTGACAAAATATTCACCCAACAGTTTTTGGCGACTCCACTAGAGACACAGTAATTTTGTGCAATTTAAAGCCTCAAGCTTCATATTGAAACATCACTTGTGTCTTACCCATTATCATTATAGCCTTATCCATTTATTCTGTTAGGGAAGAATGAGCAGTTTCAGTTCTTTCCCATTGTTAATTTTCCTCCTAGCTTCGCGCAACAATTTTTGGTGACTCCACCGGGGAAGAGCGCGCAATTTATGTTAGGAACCCCTTATCCAACGGAAGCACAATTGATTACTTTTTTATAATCAATTAAACACAAAATTATACCAGAATGATTAAGTAACTAGAAACTTGAGACAGCAAAGAATTTGAGAGACAATACACACTCTTGTATTAAATATTACTAGAAGAAAATACAATAAGGAAGATGCCACTTATTCCTCCACCTCAAAGGCTTGCCACACCTCAAGACCTTCTTCCCTCTCTCTCTTGCTCAACCAACCAACTCAACAGCCTGAGTTATTATCCCCTCCTTGAATGCTTTAGCTGATCTCCTTGACCTTACACCTGTAGATCTCCTTGACCTTACTTGCTTCAATGCTTTTACTTGCCTTCTAGATAATTACAATACATGCCTCATGAGTCTTTAAATAGGATCCCATGCATACAAAAATAGAACTCTAATTACAATAAGTAGACATGCAGCTCGTGACTATAATTAGTCATTTAACATGCAAACACTCACTTCTCTTAACTGACTGTTCGTCAACAGCAGTTCTGGAACCGCCACAGGCGATCGATGTCGGTCCCTGTCTGTCTGGTGCTGATCGACATCGATCGACTCTCTGCCGACGCCGGTTGCCTTCTGCACTGTATCTGACTGATATCGGTCATGATGCCGACGCCGGTACTTTTGAAACTCCAGCAACCTCTCCATGTATGCAACAGTTGAAGCTTTTAGCTCCACACCCTAACAATTTAAAGTCTCAAGCTTCAAGCTGAAGTAGATCCTACTCTTTTCCATTTTTGTTTTGCAATCTTGCAACTCCATGTTATACCAGAAGCTAGAAAGCTTAAGGTGTTGTTGACCCTATTTTTGAGTTGGTGCAGCAGAGCAATTTTGACTTATTTCCTCCACAACCTCACCTTCAACGAACTAGGAGTCTTCCTCCTACTAACACCAGGTCACCAATACAAGGCAGAGCTTAGTTTTCCTCTGCTAGCAAAGCTTTGCCTATACATACTCCACCCAGATTTGTTATCCCACTTTTACATAATCAAATCATGGCTCAAGGCCCCTGGGGTAACTCTTTTGGTCCACTAAATTTGACCCCACCTCTGCATGAGCTTCCACACAATTTAAGGAAGAATTTTCTCAAATTATTTGGTGATGGAAAAATTCACCCTAATGAACACATTGCAGCCTTCAGCATAGCCTGCAGTGTGATAGGCGTGGAGTATGAAGACATAGCAGTCAGGCTATTTGTGGAAACACTACAAGGCGCTGCTGCAGACTAGTTCTACCACCTATAAGCTTGGTCAGTGACTGACTGGGACACTCTCAAAGCTAAATTTGAAGCCAGGTTCAAGCCTACAAAAGATGCACATGCCTCGTTGGCCCAGCTCACACAGATGAAGAAGGAACCTCATGAATCTATGAGGAATTTCATTGCAAAGTTTGACAAGCTGAGGAACCAAATTCCTACATTGCTCAGCCAACACCTGAAAACCTCAAATGCTTTTTCATCAACTCACAACTGCCTGAAGTGAGTTTTCTACTGAGATGGGCTGGCCACATGGACCTTGCTACTGCTCAAGATTTGGCTACTGAAGTAGAAGATGGCCTTATCTTGGCTCTCAAGTACCAACTCTGGGACTTCTTTAATCTATATTATTTGTACTTATAATTTAGCTATCTCCTCTTCTAATCATCCTAACCCCTTTGATCTAGACATTGGCTTTGACTAAGTCTAGAATAATTTGATGAGTGTTCCTTAATACTAATTAACTGCTCCAACTAGTTTTGAAAAAGAATCAACTTATTGTTTTTACAGTATCCTTAAGAAAACTTCATGTAATTTCATCAAAAGGTCGAGGATATGTTGGTGTACCATATTTTATTTTTATGGTTTCTTCAATGAGCATATCATTTATGTCTTGTAAATGATATGGATCAATAGGGAAAGAAGCAATATGATTTGTTGTAAGATCCACAACAAATATATCTTACAACAACAAACATGTAATATATATATATATATTGGTGTGTTAACTGGTACACAATCTTCAAATTTAAATTTCTTCAACATTTCCTTGGCATATTTACTTTGAGATATCTTTTATATGATTGAAATATTTGTAATCTTAAGAAAAATAATAATTTACTTTCGACAAGCAGACACACAAGAACCTGCTCAAAGTGAAGCAACTTTTTTAAACTAGCAGGAAGATGATTTCAATGGGATAAGCCAAGATGAAGAACTTTTTAATAGTGGAGGTCCTGTAGCAGCTAATACACGTTCCAAGAAAAGAGTAATAGATATTGATTAGCCCCCTAGGGTAGACCAAGATTCAACATTTAAAGAAAAAGCAAAACCAGCAAAGAGCAACACAATGCAAAGGCCACCCTTTGTACCTACGAATCAATTCAAAGCAAAGATACCCACTCCAAATCTTGTAAAAGAGAATGCAGCCCCTACAAAAGCACTGATAAAAGTCGATAACATCGCTTTTAGCATAGTTGATCAAATAAAGAAGACTAATCTAAACGTCACCATGTGGGAAGCACTATTTATACCGGCATAAAGGGACCTGCGACAGGAGGATCTTAACAGAGGTAAATCCACTTCATCGTCTGAATACTCACCGATAGCCACTACTGATCAAATGGTGAAAAATCTAGCAAATGAACTGCTAGCCTTAAAAAGACAAGTGGCCCAAGGTATGTCTGCTCCTTCGTACAAAGATATACCAAGGAGGACATTCCCCAATTAGTTGTACCAAGGCAATGCTACCAGAAATCAAGGGCAGTCAAATCGTCTTCCTCCCCACGAGAGAACCTTGCCATTGAAGCACCTCCAACCAATTCAATAGTTGGATATCTTGAAGTAGAATCAAATTTCTCCTTCTAGCCTGAATTAAACTCTAAAAATGACGCTAATCTCTTCACTGAGGAAGAAGAAGAATTAGCTGGTGACTCCAACATTGATTTCCTGAATTACCAAGTTGAACCCAGAAGTAAAGGTGAAGCATTTGATGGATCATATGATGTGTTCAACTGGTCCAAAAATCAGTCAGCCCAATAAGCTGATAAAAAAATAGAGGAGTGAACTTAGCCTATAATTTCAATTGCTAGGCAGGGAACCACTCTGCCCTTCTAGCCAAAGGACCTGATGACTGCTAAAAAGTTGAGTACCTCAATTGCGCCTTCACCCCCAACTTCAATTTTGCAAATCAGTCCTCCCCCTCCCAAAAACCAAAATGATGAACTCCCATCCTCTATTCCTAGTTCATTTCAGACATTTGACCTGATTGACCATGTCAATAAAACTAAAATTCAAATGTCTGAATCTGAATTCCTGCAATCCAACCCTGAGCAGTTGGATAGGTTAGTGGAATGTGTGAAGAATAAAAATGTCCCTGCAAGACCAACTATTCCAAAGGTGACTCCCACGTCCACCTAGAATAACTTTGTCATTTCTCCTCCTATTGCTTCTGGAAGGACTAACCCATTCTATGTCTCTCTGTTGATAAATGGACATCAGCTGAACAATTGCATCATTGATTCCGGTGCATTATACAATGTCATGCCTGCCAAAGTGGCAGAATCTCTTGGTCTCACACTGACCAAGACATTTGGGAGATATTTCTCCATGGAGAACAAATAAGTGCCACTGCTGGGACAAATCAAGGATTCCTAATTTGCGTTTGCAACATTCCCAGAGAAGAGGATCAAGATGACAGTCCTAGTGGCCGACGTCCCAGCCTCATACGACATACTTCTTGGATGAAATTTTTGCAAGGATGTTGGTGGAGAATTGAGCATGGACCTATTTGAGGTGAGAATCTCTGTCAGAGGCATCATGAAAAGGTTGCTCCCTAAAAAGGAGGAAAAATATGTGGTCACTCAAACATCGGCCTCTGAAGCTCAAATTTTGTTTGAGTCTTTAGGAATGGGTAACTTTTTCTTGACCATAGAGGATGTTCATATTTCAGCAGATGAAAGTCCTGCATGTGGCGATCCAGAAATTGGTTCAGATAAGACAGCAGAAGGCATAAGAGAGCACAATGCAAGCCCAAAGGAACTCTCCTCTCCAAATAAAGACAAATCTGAGAAAGGAGCAGTTTCTGATGATGTATGGATACTAGAATTTGATGGTAGTTGCTCTTCTATCAATGTTGGAGCCGAGACTGTGTTGATATTTTCTCAAGGAGATATCTTTCCTTCTTCATACAAGTTGCAGTTCAGCAACACCAACAATGCTGTCGAGTATGAATCTTTGTTACTCAGGTTGAAGGCTGCTCAAGATAAAGGTGTCAAACTCCTTCACGCCAAAGAAGATGCTGAGCTGATGGTTTGTCAGGTACCTAATGGGGATAATCAAATCATGTGCTGGACTAAACCAGAAAAGCAACAAGCTATGGTAGTGGACCATATTGCTTCACACCAAAGTCAAAAAAAGCAACTCTTTGCCAAGAGAGCAAAGATTTATGGTTTTCAGATTAGAGACCACACCTTGTCATGGGGCAAGAACAGAGAACCAAAAGGAGTGCACATAAATTGTGATTCCTGGTGGAGAGTTCCATTCACCCATCATCGATTCTAAGGAGAAAATGGTTTCTTACTAGTTTATGAGGATGGAACACCATTTTCACTATCTCACAGTGGGCGGCATCTGAAACACTTCAACTCTTGAAGCATCAGATAAGATAATCTGTACATATGTATATTTGTATAGTCTTTAGTTCTGTTTTGTGTTTTTCATTTTTTATTTTTGGCGCCTTTCTTTTTTGGGTAGCATGACTCCGTAGCCCAATGGCACACTTAAAGGCACTAGAGATTCTAGTTTCTACTCCCCTCAGCTGTTTCAAAATTTCAACTAAAGGAAGTTTCCCAACTGGAGCCAGCTGTTGTTTCCAAAATCTGTCACTCATTTTTCGAATAAAATTTGAATTATTTTGGTCCTGCAAGCCAAAATTCCCTCTTCCCTTCTCAAAAATTGTTTTGGGCATTCAAATTCTCTATTTTTTTAGCTAAGGGACCCTACAGATACATTTCTACGGACTCTGCAAGCTTACATCTACAGACTTGTTTCTACGGACTCAAATCTACGGACTCTACAGGTGGAACTACGAACTCTTTCAAGGTTAGAGAAATCTATAGACTCATTTTCTACAAACTTCAAGGCTTGAAAACTATGGACTTGGTAGACTTAGTTTTTACAGACTTCGCCAATTCTACGGACCTGAAACTACGGACTCTGCAGGATGGTTTCTCACTTCTACAGACTCCCTTAGGTCTACGAACTCTTTTCTACGGACTCTGTAGGTTAGTTTCTATGGACTCTGCAGGAAAGAAATAGGTTCTCAACACTTAGCCATTTTTTCAATCGAGAAGTTCAAAGGAAGGTTTTCCAAGAGCCCAAAGGACAAGTGCCCTTGCGGAGGGTACTTAGGAGCTAAAATCGACCCTTGTAACCTTTTTGAAGGGCAACCTTGGAGGTCAGACAACCCTTTCAGAGAACAGGCATGGAGCAAATGGATTGATTCAAAGGCTGAATGGAGCAAAGGAATTCCTTCAAACTTTTTGGCCGAAGGAAAAGCCTAAAAAGCCAAAGCTCACCGAAGGAACAAAAGCCCACTGAAGGAAGTAAAGCCCAAAGGCCGCCTGAAAGATCTCGAAGGGTAGGTACCCTTGCGGGGGGCACTTGACACTCAAAAAAAGATCGTTTGAATACCCCGAAGGGACACCTTCCCTTCAGGGTGTTCCAAAGGCTTGATAAAGACACAGAAAAAGGTTTCTCTCAGAGTCTTGTAGAGGGCGCCAAGTGGCAACTGCAGAAGGTTTTAATGTGTTTTTCTAAATGTAGTGGAAGTCGCCACATGTCCCTTGTAAAGCTTGGCGAAAGTTGCCAAGTGTCAACATCCTCAGTTTCTTCCTTTTTTTTTTTATTGAGTAAGAACTGTGGTGGGCCTCGGGTGAGTTGCTAAGGTAAGCAGAGCGTGCCAGGTGTCATCATTCATGTTAATCCAAATGAGTCCCGCATGTTTCTATAGTGTTTCTAAAAGCTCAGCAGAAGCTACCATGTGTCATCTTCTGCAGGACTCTCAAAAGATATCTTAAGCTTCTATAAGTTAAGCGGATGCTGCCAAGTGTCCTCACCTATTTCACAGTGGAAAATGCCACGTGTCACTTATTAATATCAGTGAAAAGTGGCCAAAGCAAGTGGAAAAGACACAAAGGAATCGCTAAGGAGGAAGACGGGCCTGTAGCCGTCAAATTTTGGACAACCAACTAGCCGTTAGCTTTCAAATGATGACGAACCTGAAGACATCAAATTTGCGATAATAAGGTACCCGTTGATCTTTGCAGGCTTAAATGCAGACCTGAAGGCATTCAAAGACCTTCAGGCTAAAAGGAAGAACCATCGAGAGGAGGAACCAAAAGAATCATAAAGAGAAAAAGATAGCTCGAGGGCTCAAATTGCAGCAGAAAGAGGGAAAGGCCAAAATATCTATGTAGTAGTTATTCCAGTAGGTGGAACAGTCCGCAAGGTAGATTTTTGAGCCCTTAAACATTGAAGACACGGCTTGTTTGTCTCCCTTGGAGGAAAGACAAAATGGACAGCTGCACAGACACCAGATGATCCAAACCCAAGAGAAGACATTTGAGATGAAATGACATACCATAGTTAAGGTAGTCGCCCTGTTCTAGCATGGCCCCCTGACAGAACTGAAAATGCATTCAAGGCATTGAATGCATAGCATGGGTTGTTCCATGGAACAAAGTGCCAAGCCTTTCTTGGCTACTATATATTGTAATCTCTTATTTTATGCAAAAGAGATCTCTCTGTTATAGAAGCAAAACTCTGCCGAAATTGAAAGGCGATTACTGAGACTTTGAGTTCAGATTGTTAATCATATTTCTTTGTTTGAATGAGAAAGCAAGTTACTTTCAGACTTTGTGCTATTATAGCTTGTGTCATTTTATGAGATTATTCTTATGTTTGTTTCCTGAATGCGTTCTTGTCCATTTTATTGAAATAAGCAGAACTAGTGGAAGTAATCAAGAAGGTGTCATAAAGCCAACTATGGAGAGACTTTGTGCTGCCACAATTGCATTTAGTGTGTTTCTCTGTTTTCTATTCCGGTGTAAAGGACCTTGGGATGAATTTGTGCCTTCATTGTACTTCGTATTTCACTCTTGGGCAGTCGAGGTGGAGACTTTGTGCTACATCTCAGTCTACTAGTTACTACGCCCCTGTTACCAATTACTTGTCACTACCTGAAAAAACTCATATTGTTTCCTGTAAGACCACTTCTGAAAAAAAAAAAAAAAAAAAAAAAAAAGTGCCTTCAGTGTCTTCACCAGGGTTTTTCCTTTGCTTGTGAACATCATCTCTGAAAAAAGAGAGATGGATGGCGTTATCCTACCCCTGAGTGTTATTTTCTGCGCGCGCACACACACACACACACACACACACACACACACACACACACATATAGCTCCACATAGTTATAAGGGAACCTCCCCTTGATGAGATGAGAAATTTGTCCCCTTTTGATGTGGTAAACCCGCACATCTAGACGACCAATCTCCCTATGCTGTAGTTGAAGAGACCTATTTTACTCATCAATTCGCTGGTGACAAAATATTAAGCCAACATTTTGGATGGTGTTAACCTTTGTGCCAGTTCGCAGTCCTCTTGACACTATCAATTATTTATCCTAGTCTTGAATTTTCCTTGTCTAAAATTGTTAGTCGTATTTTTTTAGTCAAAGGCTCGATATGAGTAATCAGCCTGTACTTTAATGGTTGGACGGCTTTTGGTATTCCTCCCAACATGTATTGAAATGGAAAATTAGACTAGGAATTGGAGATTCATATAAACAATTAAGAACAAGCCATTGTCACATGGCATAACTGTGACAGCCTTGAGAAACGTGTGTGCAAAATGGGTGAGTGTTAAAGCCATAGGAATTATTTGACAAAATGTGTCAACAGGATTGTATTCTTATTGTATAGTAGGTGATAGGATTCAGATGCGCGGATTGAAATTGTTGATACACCCTGGGGATTTAAATATAAATCTTGTACGTGGAAGTCCTTGATTACTGATATTTATTTTTCCTTATGGCTATATCAAAGGATGTGTCACTTCATTCAATGCCCTGTAGTTTTTCTTGGTTGTTGTTAAATGAGCTGACATAATTGAAATAGTAATTACGAGTGTGAGTGTTAATAGGAGCTCGTTTGAACTTTAAAGTTATAAACCATTGTGTAATAATTATTGGTGACTAGAGTTTAAGTATACAATTGTCGTGTATCTCAACTACAAATCAAAATTCCTTTTTTAGGTACCTGCATTGATTGTAGTTTGTGTTCTATTGACCATAGGTTTTGATCCACTGGTATTGGTAGTGTGGTACTCCTTAAACAGATTGCTATTATTTATAAGTGTTATTATACATGTTATTCAATATGTATATTGGGATATTATGATTAGGGAAGTGAAACCTTGGGTATTATGGTGGAGTAATAACTAAAACGTTTGATAATTCCTTTTAACCAAATAAATATTTATATATATAAATATATAAAAGATAGTTATCGTGCAGAATTAGTTGCTTTAGTTAAACCTTTCATCTTTCTACCATTATCAATATTTTTGCAAATGAACTTTTTTTATATATAAATAGGAGGTTCTTATGGGTAAGAGTATAATGTTAAATAAAAGTACAATTCTCATGATTTAACTTTATACAAAACTGTCACTCCAGTTGTTAACTCCCATGTTAATTTATTTAATTTGATTTCTTAATCTTGATTACAGGAGTAATAGTATACTAGTAAATCTATGTCGGACTTTTGATTAAAAGTGATAGTGACATTTATTCAAGTGTGATCTTGCTTTTATAAATAGTTTAGATTTAACTGATGTAATTATGCTACGTCTTTTGTTCATTTTATTTGTATAACATTTTGGAAGTTGTAATGGAATTCACTTCCCAAATTTACACTAAACACATTATTTGATGTGGCTCTATTGTAGGTTTCGACATAAAGTTTTATCATTGATTAAGATAGAGTAGAGCATAACCTGTTATTTTTTGTGTTAGTTGTAGGGAAAAGTTACATGTATATATTATTGAGATATTGAGTGAATTATTCATTTTGAAATGGTGTTGTACATTCTTGAATTAATTTATAAAAGCATTATAACCAAATGTTTTATTTTTCTTCCTAATATTGAATCATCTCTCTTGAAAATGCTTTGCTAAAAAATTATTACCAGTTATAGTTAATAAAAAATTGGATTGTATTGGAACTGAAATTTGACGCTTGATAAGATGATTTCTATAATGTATAGATCAATTTAACTTTAAATGATATATTATAGTGTGATACAACTAAAGTTAATTTATGTAAACTCTTACTTTTGTAGATACACTAGATTGTTATAACATTGTAAAGATTACCTTTAACTTTTAGTGAAAGAGACCTGTAATAAATATAAGTAAATTGACACAATCAGTCAAACATGAGTAAATTGGATCTTAGGAATTAATTGCTCTTCATAGCCATCACATTTGATAAGTATATGGAGAAGTAACCATATTAGTTTTTCCTTGTATCGACTATGTAAGTGTGGTTAAAAAATGAAAGGAAAGATTTAGAACTCTAGGAAGATGGTTTTTATCTCATGTGGGTGATAATAATTGTTGAGTAGATCAATATAATATATTATGTTAAAAGTGGTAAATTTCATTGGATAGGTAGTTATTGTAAAGTCAAAATCCTTCCTTTAGGTGAGATAATTTCTTACTTTTCCAATAATTTAGGATAATCATTCAAATATGAGTGCATTAATATTGGGGTTAAACGCAGTTAGAGGATATCTCATTTGTTATGACAGTGAAAAGACTTTGTGTTTATTTCTTTTTTTGAGAATATCAATGTGGATGGAAAATTTAAAAAAAAATAAAGACCTCTAAAAGAAATGTTACTCAACTTTCTTAAGTAATGATAATTGTGTACCTTTGTATGAATTAAGATGGATGGTTTATCATCTTCCTCTGTGGTTTAAAAAACCAAAGTGTAAATTGCAAGGCAATTTCAACAGTTGAAAATCAAGCTAAAACATCCCAGAACCTAGTTCAAATAAATCCCTGTTGCAAGTTTGAAATGGAACTAAAACTTGTAAGTTCTACCTTTATCATAGAGAGTTGGAAATAGTAACCAATGTCTTTCTATCTCAAATGGATGTCATTCAGTGGACCCATTTTTGGAGGCATTCGTAGAAATTATACAATTGTTGGTTCCTTTATATCTTTCAAAGTCAATTCGGAATTTCTTGCTAAAATAATGTAAATTCATAGTTTCACAAAACTGGAGGTTTATAATGTTTCCCTTTAGCTTTAAATTATCAGTGGAACTTTGAGTTAGTTTGGTTAGAGGATTTTACTATTTTTAGTAACCCAATTTCAAACTTGATTTGTTCGAATAAATTTTGGGTAGAACAAATTTTCTTCACCATAACCCATTTGGAATGCTTGGTTATTTTGGTGTTCTATTCTTTCAGGATTGGTTTTGTGGATTTTTGGTGTTGCCCTATAGTTGAGAGATTTTGGTTGAGTTACCAAATAGTCATTTCTCCTAGTGGGGTATTTTTTTCCTCATTGTTTTGTAGGTGATTTATTGAACTATGAACCACTCATGTGATGTGCTAAAGTATGTTTGTGCCATGTTTAGTAGTTTTACTTTAGCATGATTATTTTGTTTTTCCCAACACACTTTCAAAATATACAGAGGTTGGTTTAAAGGTTTGGCTAACCTAGGATCAGTTTGAAACCTTTTGGCTTACGTGGCATTATTATGTCTTGCTATCTATACGATGGAAACATTGACTCAGTGAACCATAATGGTTCACACATTGTTGAATTATAAGTAAGGATAAATAAGAAAAACAAACCATTACTCTCTTTGAAATGATGGCAATAAATTATGGCTCATACCAGCTTCTACTAAGGACTTGCTATCAATAATTTTTCATATGGTAATATAAATACATGTAACACTGAATTAGCAAAACTACGAGGAGTTATACTAAAAATTTTAATTCTCCCTGCCTCCTAATGTTATCAACACTTACATCCTATAAGTTAATCAAACTAGTTATCTACCTTATTTGAATAGAGATAGCATCTAGCCGAATACGACAAAAAGGAAAGAAGAATTTACCTTAATCAAAGGGAATTTTATGTTTAATGTTATATTAAGAAGCCACATAGATTATCAACAATATTTTTAATCATTGTTCCTATTGTTGAGGTTTGGATTTGATGTTGTCATTGATGTCAAAGGTACTTAAGAAAGGTCTTCATGAGGTCATTGAAGAATGTAGCTATGAGAGCGGATATTGATCAGTGTTGCAGTGATTCTGAGAGTGTAAGACATGTTTGGTATATGTTATTATGACTACATGAGTGATGTGAAAGTTAGGATGGAAGGTCCTGGTTGTCAAAGTTGTCAAGTGCTTAAACCTAGTAAGTGATTTAAGAAGGTATGTGCATAGGATGTATAGTCTTGTGCATGAAGGGTCATGATGGCTTGGTGAGATGAATGCACACAGGAATGAAAGGTTATATGAGGTTTATTGAGCATGTCTATGAGGCAATGGATCACTCATGTGAGTCTCAGGGTGAACCTACAGGGGTAGGACCTACAGACCTAGTTTGTACCTAGACCACTTCTAGACCTTGCCTAGCCTAATGAGGTATAATGGTCCATTGTCAAGGCATGTGAAGGATGTATGATAGTGTTTAATCATGTATGAATTTACTTGAGTATTTTAGAGAGGTGGAGAGTGCATGGAAAGAGTCATGAATGTTATTTTCAAGGCCTAATATGGTTTGCAGGCCAAGATCTAAGCAAGCAAAGAGAAAGAGTATGGCCTAATGGGGTATGAGGTTTAGTTTCCAAGACAAGTGTGAGTATGTGAACATGGATAGAGATATGATATGGTGTTTTAAGCATGCTCACAAGGTTTGAATTTGTGGTTTTTAATATTAGGCAAGAAAAGTGGTTTTGAGGTCTCTTGAGTGCACAGATTGAAGGATTCTCAACTCAAGAAGGATTTTATTATGTTTTTTAGCTCGTCAAAACTTTGCATAGGAACCTGATCTATTCATGGTATAATGGGAAGGTCTTATCTCAAACTTATAGGCATTATTTTTTGGAGTGAGGGGCTAAGATTTATGAATGATTGTTAAAAATGAAAGATGGTTTAAACCCTCAAAGAACCCTAATACTGACCCGATATGAAAGAAGTTGTTCTAAAGTGATCAGAATGGATTGGTATGGATATTTTAGTGATTGGAGGTTGTATTCAACTCACCCAGGCATCCCCAGGTGTCATTGCATCTTTAGGTGAGTGAGTGGACCCTATAAGAAAGGTGTTATTTCTTGAAGATTTGTTGTAACAGTTAGAGTTGACCAAGTAAAAGTTGTTAAATGGATGGAAGATAAGTTTAAGACTTGTATTTTGTGTCCATGAAGGTTTTTGGATAATTTATATAATCAGGTGTGCTAAACTAGTCATCTAAATTAGCCAGCTGCTAACAGGCCTAATGGTGGAAACAATGAGAAACCCAGGCAACAGTGAGAAGATATTTAGGAATGTGTTATCATGGAATATGGATTATTCAAGTTCATGGAGGTGTTGTTTAGTAATTTTAAGACATGCTCATGTTTGGTATAATTTTTGGGGGTCAGTGGTTATAGTGAAAAAGTTGCTCACAAGTTGACTTGTCTAGCTTAGTGAGGTTTGTGTATAGTGAGGTTATGAGATGGTCTGCAAGACCAATATTTCCATTTGACCATATTATATTTATATATAAGAATGGTCTAATGATATCATATGATCATCTACATGCATCATAAGGCATTGAATATATCTACACATGTGTTGAAGGCCATTATCACCATGATTGTACTTGAAGGTATTCTGGCAATTCTGAGTGGGCTATTTGCAGAGAAGGGTTTGAGTTCTTTTGCTTTGAGTTGTGTAGTATAAATTATATGGTGATGTAATTAAGGTCATTTATATTTTGTATATGTATTTTATTTCCATGATTTATCAACTAATTTATGTTTAATCTTCAATAGTTCAAGATAAACTTTATGTAGGTTCAAAGGCCTAATTGTGAATAGTGTTAATGGTGTGCTTCAAGTGGTGGTTGGAGCTAAAATGTGTTATGGACATAAGACAATAGTAGTATAGGTCTATTTGAGTGTCATATGATTTTTTCTTACCGTGTATGGTGTTTTAAAGTGTTCTAATAAGATCAAAGGGTAACGTGTACTAATGAAGGCCTAATTGAATTAGGTCTCCTTAAGGCCTAAAGATGGATTTGGTCCTTTTGAGATATGGTCAACCTAATGTAATGATTGATTCATGTTTTTGGCATGTATTAAGGCTTATTTTTTGTAAAATATAAGTATTCAATTGTGTATGGCCAACCAAGAGGTGTATGAGCAAGAGCCTAGTATAAAATAAGGCCTAATAGGACTAATCAACTAGTTTGAGAATGAGTCTGTTGAAGCAAAAGATATATCACTTTGAAGATCTAAATGAGATATTTTAGACCATCATAAGGGTTTATAGAAAATATCATGAATATTTAATAGGGGTATTATAGATGAATATCAAGTTCAAATGACCTAATTTGTCTTGAAGAGTCTTAGTTGAGCGTAGGAGCCTAGAAGGCAGTTTGAGAAAGATAGAAGAGTGTGAAGCATTGAAGAGGTGGTCATCACCAATTAGTTGAGAATAAAGGTGTCTTGAAGGTGATCAAAACAATCAGGTGGCTGAGTTGGTGTTGAGTCATCTAGGGGGTTGGTTCCTCCTTGCAAGTTGGTGCTTGTTAAAGCCTAGTTGAGTTGGTCCTTAGCTAGTTGGGGTTGGTGTTCCATGTGGAGTTGGTGTTTCACTAAATTTGGTGTTTGTCTTATAAGACTATAGTCCATTTTCAGATATCAATGGGTTTTCTTCCCCTTGAGGATTTCCCACTCAAATAAGTGTTTTATGTGTTATGCTCTTGTCTCATGCTCATATAAATGGTTATTGACGTGTTACTAGTTCACGATATTGCTTTGATAGTTCATGGATGATAAACTAAAGTTGTAAAAAAATTAAGACTAATTCCCTCCCCCATCTCAGTCATTGTGCTTCCAAAAATATTCCATGCATATGAAAACCTCAATCAAGTGTACCATAAGGTCACAATCTCATTGAGTCATTTTGTCAATCAACTCACATTTCTTTCATATACTTCCACCTTTTGAAACTACGCCTATCAAGGCTGTCCCAACTATGACATATAGTTAAACATGAAATTACCAAGGCAAATAAATAAGCCTACTCATCACGATAACGCCCCAAACAAGATATTCAAACCTAAAAAAATTGGGATGCCACTTCTACAGCTGGCAAACCAAGGACAAATAAATATTTTAGAAGTATGTGAGAAAAAATTACATGGACAAATATGCCTTTTCCAATGATTCATTTTATCTCTTACTCAAACTAATGACTACTCTCTAGTGCTACACCCTATTGCCACTCTTAGAAACGAAACAAATAAAATAAATAGAAGGTTTATCATTGAAAGAAGGTCTATATGCATTTATTTATATTTAATATCTCTCTAATGTGACTCTACAACTGTTATGTTAATCATAATTCTATCCTCACTCATAGCTATGCCCAAAACTAAGCATGAGTTTCCAAATCAAAACCATGAATACAATTGGGCAGAAGTATTATACCACATATAATTCCATGTGTCAAAGTCTCATTAAGGTGTTTTTAAAAATATCTCATGTGCATCGAACCTTCCACATTTGCAAACACATTGGGAGGAAAAAACCCCATCTATTAAAGCATATGGATTCCAAAGGTGAAACATCTTGCCCAAATAGCAGTGTGTAGGTATATGGACGACATGCCCAAAGACAATACACAAGTCCTCAATTCATAATATGCAACTAATGGATCAAACACTACAGTTGTTTTCTTCCATGGACAAAACAAGTGTAGGCTCATACTCAAGCACTTCCACTAACATCCAGGAAATAATGCCTAGTCACTAACCATACATGAAGGAACTAAGGATCAAATTACTTGCAAATACAAAACCATGGCAGATCTACTAGAATTTATTCTAAGAATACCCAAAAAAGAATTCAAGAAATCACTTTCCTGATTTCTAAATCTATCAACTCCTTTGTCTTGATGTGCTTTCCTTCATTGCTTGCTCATTTACTTCCTCTTTGTCTTTCTAATCACGCCTTCTTCCTTGCTCTCCCACATGAATATGGTGCATTTCCTCTTATGCTAACTGTTTCCACTCACTCTCCCCATTGTTCATTCTTCATTACATGGTGCCTTTCTTTGGAGGAAAGAATGGTGAGTTGGTTTGACTAAGCAATAAGTTTAATAATAAACAAAAGCAAGTGGTTTTCTTTTTTTTTTACTGCTCAATCATGTCTTATCTCCCACTAGCCTAGGATACCAATTAACAAAATACAAGTGGATCTCCTTTTTATCCCACCCATGTGCCCCGAGGCAACACGAAGGACCAAACCTTTGAAATTTATGTTTTCCTCATAATGAACTTCATAAATGTGCCACATGCTTGTCTACGCTTGCAAAAAAATCAAATAGTATTCCTCGTGAATGGCTAAAGTATGTCATATTTGACTACTAGCACTTAAATCATATTAAATTCCCTCATCACATGGCTTGAATGTGTCATATAGTCTATCATTTGCACTTATTCAAATTATAATTCTTTATATATTTAATTTCCTTTAAATCGAATTAACCTTAATTCTCATAATGTTTCTTAATATTAAACTCATTCACTCTAAATAACATTAAGATCATATTAAACCCTGATTAATAGCCTTACAACATTGGAAATAATGAGCTCAGAAGGTGGCGAATCAATTTATAAATCAGCATAAGAACACATAATAAACTATCCATTATTATTGTCTAGGGATTGAACCTAAGGAGAAAAATTAGACAGAGGAAATCTATAGTAAATGTGTTTTTAGCTTGAAAATTGTATCTCCTCCATTTCCAACATATGGAAGATAAGCAACAATGGTAGAGTTATAATGTTAACTCAGTTCAAACAACATTATTTTTTAAGGCAATACGGATAAGATCATCATAGTTTAACAACTACAATGACCTAATGTCGATGATCAATGCACACACAAAAAGGACACAAGGAATTTGAAGGACACATCACATCCATCAATTAAACCAATATAAAAAGGAAGCAAAATCTCACCAAGAAGAGTATCATCGATAAGAGCCCTAAATCTCGACACAAGAAAATGGGATGTAACATCCTTTGCCCCTTAAAAAAGGCATCATTTTGATGGCTTAGTCAACTTACTATTTATTAGGAAGATAAAAGAAACATTTTAAAGGAATTTATTATAATTTTTCAATTGTATTGTTGATTAGGCAGTACCTTTGGAAAACATGAGTTTTTCAAAAAATTGCAATCTTTCCATTTGACTTCTTGTCAATGGAAACCAATAAAGTTCATTATTTATCTTTAAGATAACAAGTTTACTTATAGTCTAATTAGCCAAAATTATTGTCTTTCCTCTGCAAGACTTGATTTGATTTTCATATTTATTTACAATAAATGCACATGCTTTGAAAGTTTTCCCCTTGTTACGAACATCAAACACACACAAGTGATCATCACAAAAGCCAAAAAGTGGTTAAGGAGAGTTCCACAAAGCCTCCCAATTCCTTTGTACATATCTCTTACCTAGAGAGTGTTTTCCTCATTTTTGAGAAAAGTGTCAAAGAACTTGCAAAGGATAGTGTGTAAATTTTTGGCCCATGTTTGGATCGAGGACCCATGGTGTTGTACATAGGTTTCCATTATATTTATTCGCTTTAATGTGAATGTGTAAGGTGATCCTCACCTAAAGTGCAGCTAAAGTGATAAATTAGATATCACATGGATTTACCTTGTTATCACTCTAGATTATATAATTGTTCCTAAATAGTGGTAAGGACTTTGATTTATTTGTATCTCTAGTAGTGGTTTTTATATATGCTAATTGTTAGAGCATATGTTTAGCACTATTGGTGCTATCTAAGATACTATAATGTCGACCATGGAGGCAACACACTTTTTTGTACATATCATGGACATGGTTTTTATTGATGTGATCATATGGTGCCCATGCATTCTAGACTCTATAGCATGTGGTAATGTGTTAACTCATATATCAGGTTTCATAGAATCCTGTTTTCTTCATCTTACCACACCCTAGTTAGGAATGGTGAAGATTGAGTCATTTAGACTATGGATTGACAAATAGTGCATTTGACATACAGTTTGTTCTTGAATATTATTGCATGGAGTCATCATTGATTAGGTTTGATATTTTCCACAGATGATGATTGCTAATGAACAACTCTCAGACATACACATAATTTTTGCATTATAAAATTTTCTCTTATATTTTTAGTGATCGACATTGGACAGGGATATTCCATGTGAGTGATGCCACTAGATATCAATTGATTTACATGATTGTCAATCATGTGAACTAGTATAGTTTTAGTGGTACTTTTGAGGCACTAGGGTGCCATAAATGGGAGTTGTATGTTTGTTATGCTCCTTCATCTGCATCAGTTAATATGTTATTGTTGCATTGGTTATGTGGATGATGTTATAGTATTTTTTTTTACCTCTGGGAGGTCATGGATTATGTTTTCTTACCTCTGGTAGGTAATCAAATTTTTTATTCCTTCTCCCCTTAGGTAGCTTATGAAGCCACATAGTGCTTGAACTATGAGATCTATAATTTATATGTGTTTTTTATTGCACTTATTTTAAGTTTATTGATCATTTTGTTTAAGTTGACTTGAAACCAACACCATTTTTATTGCCTTTGAATATTTTTATCAAATAACAGATCTTTGATTTTTTGTCATGATTTGTAGTTGAAATTTTTGGCTTTAACTTTTCATTTGAGACCACTTGGTATTATTATTAATAATTTTATCTTAAATAATTGATTGATTTTGAGTTTCTTTCATGGATATTTATGTTGGGTTTGTATGTGTTATGTATGTGTATTACTATCACCTTAAGTGGTTATTGGGGAAAACAAGTGTCTTGGAATACATCTATAGGGTTGAGATGGGAACTTGTATGACAAGTTCATAACATCGTCATTCCTTTACACCAAACATGGTGGTTATAGATCACAAAGATTTCTTGGTTGCTTAGGCATTGTAATACTTCATTTAATTGACATTATTGACATTGATCAATAAAACTCAATTTATCAATATGACTTAGCTGGATAGTGTGGCTTAGTACAATAGTTCACCATTCTTGATATTAGAGGATGTGTTTCCATGCTTGGCATATTTCTCTTCATGGTATGATCAACATGAGATAACATTGAGTGGCATAGTAATACTATGTAGCTAATTGGTATCTTGTATTCATGTATTTGGAAAGCTTTAATAGTAGCTTTGTGTATTATCCATTTTATAGCCACTTGGGGAGTAATGATCTACGTTTGTGTTATCAATTTTGTGCACTTATTAGAGATCATTAGGTCATGGAAACCTAAGGTATGAGTGGTGGATTAGGAACGTAAGTACTACGAGATGGAAGTGGATTCTAGTTAGTCTCACATTGACTCGGTAGTTACTGAGTTCAGATCCATCAAGGGAAACTTGTCAAATCTAATCTTATGGCCATAAGCATGTATACTGAGGAATGCATATTCCTTAATAATTTTTGTAAACATTGGAAATGCATCATTTCTAGTTCTTATTCATCTTCGTACTTATCAGGAGCTACGTGGATTGACTTGTACACACTGTCCTTTGCGGATTCTCTGACACTTTTCTCGAGAATAAGGAAAACTCTATGGGTAAGAGAAATGTGCATATGAACTAGGAGGCTTTATGTAACTCTCCTTAGTGACTTTTTGGCTTTGTGATGATCTCATGTGTGTGTTTGATGCTCGTAGCAAGGGGAAAACTTGTTAAGCATGTGCATTTATTGTAAACAAATATAAAAATCAAATTAAGTCTTACAAAGGAAAGACAAGAATTTTGTCTAAATAAATTATAAGTAAGTTTTTTATCTTAAAGACAAATAATGAAACTTGTTGGTTTTTATTGACAGGAAGTCAAATGGAAGGAATGCAATTTTTTGAAAAACTCATGTTTTCCAAAAGTACTACATGATCAATAATACAATTAGAAAATACTTTAAGACTTTTCTTTTGTCTCTCTAATAAATTTTAAGTTGACGAAGCCATCGAGAAGATGTCTTTTTCAAGGGGCAAAGGATGTAACATCTCGTTTTTCATTGTCGAGATTTAGAGCACTTGTAGGTGATACTCTTCCTAGTGAGCTTGAGTTCCCTTTTCGTTTTGGTGTAATTGGTGGATGTGACATGTCTTTCGAATTCCTTGTGTCATTTTTGTGTGTGCATTGATCATTGACAGAAGGACCTTCTACTTGTTATACTGTGACAATCTTAACCGCATTATTTTGGTGATTAATGTAGTTTGAATTGAGTCAATATTATGACTCTACGGTTGTCATTTATCTTCTATATGCTCGAAACAGAGGAAACGGTTTTCAAGTTAATAAAATATTTATTATAGATTTCCTCTATTTAATTCTTCTCTTTGGGTTCATTCCTTAAACAATAATAATGGAATGTTTCTTATGCATTCTTGTGCCGATTTATAAATTGATTTTCTACCTTCAAAGCTCGTTATTTCTAATGTTATAAGGCTATTAATCGGAGTTTAATATGACCTTAATGTTATTTGAAGTGAATTAAGTACTGGTAGTCAAATATGGCAAACTTAAGCCATTCATGAGAAATACTTTTTGCTTTTGCCAAAATGGGGACAAGTATGTGGCACATTTATGAAGTCCATTATGAGGAAAAAATATATTTCAAAGGTTTGGTCCTCCATAATGCCTTGGGGCACGTGGGTGGAAGAAAAAGGATATCCACTTAGTATTTTTGTAATGGGTATGGTAGGCAAGTGGGAGATAAGACATGGTTGAGCAGAAATAAAAAGAAGACCACTTGCTTTTATTTATCGTTAAACTTGTTGCTCAGTCAAGACAACTCAACATTCTTTCCTCCAAAGAATGGCACCATGTAGAGAAGAATGAATAAGAGGGAGAATTGGTGGAAAAAGTTAGCATAAGAGGAAATGCACCATATTCATGTCGGAGATTAAGGAAGGATGTGGGATTAGAAAGCCAAAGAAGAAGCAAATGAGCAAGCAGCGAAGGAGAGCACATCAAGACAAAGTAGTTGATAGATTTAGAAATTAGGCAAGTGATTTCCTACATTCTTTTCTGATTATTCTTAGAATAAATGTCTGTAGATCTACCATGGTTTTGTATTTGCAAGTAATTCGATCCTTGGTTCATTGGTGTATGCTCAGTGACTAGGAATTATTTCCCGGATGTTAGTTGAAGTACCTGAGTATGGGCCTGCAATTGTTTTGTCCATGGAAGAAAACTACTGCAATCTTTGATCCATTAGCTGCATATTATGATTAAGTTGAAGACTAGTGGAAGCGGTTTTCATGGATTGAAGAGCATACAAGATGATTTGTTCTAGAGTTGAATATGATTATTTTTCCATTTAAGTAAAGAAAAGATCGATACTATAGTGTTTCTTTTGTGATTTACCGTGATAGACAAATTTATGCCTGATGTAGAATCTTACTGGTCATTTTGATTAAATATATTTTGCATACATATGTTACTGGCAGAATTATCTTGCAATAAGTACTTTTGGTATAACTTGTTTATTCTTTGTATAACCTGGTTGATTATGCAGGATTTTATTTGCCAGCTTAGTACGGACAAACTTGTTGTGATGCTTTTAGTGCAGGCCTTGACAAAAATTTTGGCCGATTGGATAAGGAAACATAGAACATTACATGTGATTGTTGCAGAGGAAAGTATAACATGTTATTTTAATCAAATGTGTTTTGTCTATTCTGAAATTGAAATGTGTTTTTCGATTAAGCCTTGCCTGTATATGATTACTGTTGTAGTTAGTAAACCAGATTGTTATTAGTCCCGGAGGGATCTATTGCTTTCAGTGCACTCTAACCTGTTATTACTCCCTTTCATTTTGGCCAATCAAATTGCCCAGTTTCGCGTGTCAATAAATATGAAAGTATTTAACGAAGGTGAGATGCAAATTTGTTAGCTGATCAAATAAAATAATATTATTTACTGAATATTGATCGGCTAAAACAATTATATGTTATTTGCAGCTTCTCTTTATTCTAGGCACGCCGCTAGTCAAAAACGCCTTCTCTGGACAGATGTATGTTTGGAATTGTCAGCTAGTAATGGTGGTGGTGCCATCCGCAGCTGCTGCTGTTATCTGTCAATATGTTTGGCAGTGCATAGATTTCTTTACTGCAGTTCTTCTAACAAAAATCCAGGCCTTGCCAAATGGTTTAAGGCCTTTCTGAAGTCTCGTATCAGTACTGCAGGCGAGATGGAAGCAGCGACAACTCATTCAACAGGCCATGCTTCAACAGCAGCAGGGGCTTTATTATCCTGACCTTCTGCAACCCATCTCACAGGTATTTAATGGAATCCCATTTACTTTTCATGGCTACCCATTTGATTTTTGTGGGTACCCATTTAATTTTCACTGATACTCATTTAATTTGGATACCCATTTTCATTTACTTCTTTTCATAATATGGCCAGGATTTGATTTTTGGTAACTTTAGACGAGACTCTGCCAGAGAAGACAACATGGGCCCTGGCAATGGACAGAGGATTGAATATGGTGACAATCAATGTAGGTCTAGTTGTGGAACCTGGCTCTGCATACAAAACCTCAGGATAAACAGAAAACTTCCGATAAAAACAGCTACAACCCTTGTGTGTCACTGCTGCAACACTGGGCAATTCAAAAGTGTTTCCAGTTCAAAATTTACTCGTTTTGTGCCAGCATCTCCACCCTGAGAAATTTGTAATTTATAAAATAAGAGTGCTGAAAACGGCTATGGATAGTAATATTTCTGGTTAATCAAAATTCAACTCATCCCTTTTCTTAAGTTTCATTCTTACCCTGCAGTAGTGGATGTTAAGGTTACAGATAGAAACCAGAGTCGCAGGTCCACATGCTCAACTACATTTTGCTATGTTGTAACTACGGGGCGTGAAACTGATAATATATACTAACTATTAAAAATATGAGCTGTGGGAGGGACAAGGGAGGAATGGTGAGTTCGATGGCAAAGTGGGATCTGTGTCTCTGGGGTATGTTTCCACATTTTACATACATTTATTTCAGGGCACTCAAGCTGCATCTGACCAAAAAAGGCTTTAGATTATCCTTTGATGATGTCTATGCGTTGTTCCAAAGTTCCAATTTTGGTAAAGGCTGGGAGAATGATGACAAGGGTTCGGGAGGTTGGCCTTTTCAACATACCCATTTTGTCCCTATCTTCCAAACATGGCCATTAATAAGACAACATTTTATTTAAGACTTAACGTGCTTTTTTAATGGGTTGCACATTCATTATCATATTGATTGTAAATGAAGTCATGGTTGCTGAATATATAAGTATCTTTAAAATGTGTCACTTGGGGAATTCTCAGAGGCATACATATGTTGGGGGTCTTGATCTTGAGTATTTGAAAAATCTCTACAAATTGTGCTCCACACTAAAGTTTACTATCCAAATGTCAACAGCAATGGGAGTATCTGCTGCAAAATTCTGGAAGAACAGTGGAGTCCTGCATTGACAAATTCCAAGGTTACTTCTTTCTTGACAGTATGAGCATTCAAATTCTATTTATGAGCATTGTTTGCAAAAATGGTTTATTGATTTTTGACAAAAGATGAGATCTCACACAAATTGATACTGCTTTTAGGTTTTACTTGGAGTTTTCTCTTTATTGACTAACTCAAACTTATATGATCCTCCTTTGGCCGATATTAGTCATATGTATAAGATCGATAAGGCAAAGTATGAAGCAAAAGCAAGAAACTGGCTACACAGAGGTGAAAATATTGAACTTTCACCAATGCCGGGGCTGGGTTGATTTGTCCTACAATTAGGCCGATCCCTGGTTCATAACATTGCCTGGCCTCCAGTTCCCAGTTTATACTACCTGCAGGAGAATTTCTTTTAGCCGATCTTTGAAATCAAACATCCTAATAAGTATAGATTAGCATTTGAGCCCCTGGTCTCAAACAAGCTAATGAAAAGTTGAAAACTCAACATGTAGGGGGCAAATGGCCTTGACGCAAAACACAAACCCAAGGGCAAAGCTTTATGCTACCAAGCTGAAGAGAGATTAACCTCACTGGAGAAGTACCCAGTTGCACAACTGAATCCATTAAAAACCCAACTCCAATTTGGTGTTTTAATAAGGTCCCATATAATAAGTCTGAATGATAATCTTCAGGGTAAATTAGTTTACTGTCCAAACCAAAATGTCTCAGCTAAGTGTAATTATATTAAATTTTGGAGTGATTGTGAATTGAATTTGGGGCAGATGTGTAGATCTGTGCACGCCAACATTGCTTTCGTTTTGCTCTGTCAGAACTGCCCTGATTTTAATCCTAACAATGGCGATGTTTTTTCTTTCCGGGTCATAGGCGGTGGTGACACCTGCGACTAGTCAGTTGTAGCAATAAAAAATCTAATCTTGATTTTTGCTAAGAAATGGACGGAACACAGGAAGCAAAAACACGTCTAAGCTCTTCTATAACATTTGATATTATCACTGCAGCCTGCCCGCAGGGACTTGGAGCTCCGCTCCCTTGTTGATTCGTATTCGTCACTTGAGAAGATAATTTATATAATGTCTAAGTTTAGCTCATCAACATCGTATAAATTGTTTAACCGTTAAAACAATCTTAAGACACATTGATATTTCATGAAAATAAAAGTTATGAACATGTACTAATACAATGATATTTCATGAAAATAAAAGTTATGAACATGTACTTGCTTTGGTTTTCATTATTGTAAAATCAATGACACTTTCCCTATATTCATAATAAGAGACTATTTAGATATTTATGTAATGTAAATAAAAAAACAATAAATTTTAAGTAAACAAATTATAATTATTTTTTAATAATCCAAATTCCATTTTTGAATGATCATACTGAATAATAAAATAAAGTGCTTATCATATTAGTATAATCTCATGTTCAATATAATATTCCATAAAATAGTTGTATGAAAAAACCTTCAAAACGTCAGAGTTATGCAGTCTATCATTGTCGACGAAGATCAAAAGAGAATTAGAAGAGGGAGAACATTATTGATGGGCTTTTTCTCCAACCACAGAGCCTTTCAAATCCCCCACACTCTTCTTATTCACTAAGAGTGACCCTTCCCTTCCACGAAGGTGCTAGACACAGACGATCAAAAGGTAGAGAGAATCCCAAACCCAAGGTTTTTGAAAGTTCTGAGTTCCAATACCACGATTTATTAATGGATATTCAAATTCATTATCAAATTATCAAACAAAAACAATGATCAAGACTAATAAACATTCATCAAGTCAAAACATGATGCAATAGGTAATCTAAGTCTTAACATCCCTTTTGTGAGTTTAACCATATCCATTACTGATTTCCATTCCCAAGGTTAACTCAACATCCAAAGGTTCAAATGTATAATATTATACCACTTATATCATAGTGAATATTTATGAACATAATTATAAATTTTATTCCATAGACTTTATTCATGTTTAGCATCAATTCCAAATAGGGTGTATGAATGATAACATGTCTTGTAAGTGTCCCATACCACTTACACAAAGCGGTATCCCATATCACCTAATGAAGATTGGCAAAATTGCCCACATAGAATTAAATAGATTTTCAAATAAAAAACTTGAGAATTTACACATTGAATTATTAGGTACATACATCTATGCTTTACTAAGAAAAGCTCATAAGTGTAAAAAGTATTTAATAAAAATCAATCTTATATTCCTTTTATCCATGTAAATATACAAATGATAACATAACTTGTAAGTGATTCATACCATGTACGCGAAATATTATCACAAGGTACTTACACAGAGATTCACCACACAATCTAAATTAAGGTTAAAATTTTATGTGATGAGACAACCACAAAACATAAGGATCGTATCCAAAATTATTTAGTGAATATAAATCATGTGTTATATGAACAATAGATTTCTTGATCAATTTTTATCCAAGAATTTATTAATATCACAAATTCAAAACATGTGTCAAATTATTAGGTTTACAACCAAGTTGTAATCCACCATAAGAATTTATTAATATCACAAATTCAAAACGTGTGTCAAATTATTAGGTTTACAACCAAGTTGTAATCCACCTTAACATTTATTTAGACCTTTATAGATTACACTACAAATCCTAAGGTATTTTTGCATGTCATAGTTTAATTATATTTCTATAAAGATAAACCTCCAAAACATCAAACATTAAGTCAATTTTTTTGAATAAATGATAGACTTGTCTTATCAACTTGGCGATAGCTTCCCATCCCACAAGTCTAGTTTTATGCCTTTAGATTATTTAAGTGCTCAAAACATTTTCAAATAATCATAAGTTACTATAACTTATTTGTGAACTGATTATTCAAAGGGCATAATAGTTTTAATTATACTCATTTCAAAAATACCATTACTATATACATTTTAACTAATCCATCAAACAGAGTCAAATGTACTATATAGAGTAATGTAGGTACTCAAATTGTATGTTTTCATGCTGTATTGTTTTAACTTACATTAGAATAAATTGTAATCCATGAGTGATCTACAATAATAGATGCACCCTCTATATATAACCACTAGTCAAACAATTGTGGGGGGAGGGTAAAAATCGTTTCATACTAAACTAAATAATAACCAATTATAACTTAATTCCACAAGGCGTTTAATTATAGCATGTGGATTCACACTACCACTTTCATAAAGTGCCATATGCACTTCAAAATTTACCCAAAACCTCTTAGGATTTAGTAAAATATAAATGTATTATAAATCATTATCCTTTTATGTTATACCATTATGGATAAAGGGTCCACAAGACGTGATCATCCGCTATTACAAAATATTGAATATCCATTTTATACCAGTATACCTTCAAGTATTACATAGATATGTCTTTTAGGAATTTTATGGTCATTAATATACTCATATTTGTTCTATCATACCTACATCCCTTCACGCAGTGTTCATATCTACAATAATATCTCCAAGAAATCTTTAATCCTAAAATGTGACTAACTCTGAAATCTTAAAATTATAAATTCTGACTAAGTTTGATATGATAAAATCCTCCAAAATTTAGAATTTACATTATAACTCATAAATATCTAAAACCACTCTCAAACGTCCAAAAAGTATAAATATAACTTAAAATATAAAAAACTAAATGTCCTCAATTAAATGAAAACTTATACTACAAGGCAATCAAAAAAGGTGTATGGGTGTATGTGGACTTATTAGTCCCTGCCAAGGCATGAACTATTGGTTTCACTTTTCAATTAGTCACTTTGACTTTAGGCAATCATTTTTTTTAAATGCATATGATTTTAATCCTTGTAATTTTTTTCTAAATTTTTTGCATATAACTTTAGAATATTCTCAAGAGTGTTATTTGGGAATATTCTTTGACTTTAATGTAACTATACATGTTATTAATAAGAAGGTACTTTCATAAAAAAATAATATTTTTTATAAATCCACAATGACCACAAGAATATCGTTGGACCACTCTGTAAACCTCCTAACAAGATAAAACATCTTTTCACAAGTCATTTATGGCATCATTCCACTATTAACACAAACCCTAAGCATGAAGAGCACGTAATGAATGTTCTATGAAGGTATCCATGTTAATTTTCTGCCCAGGTCTTAAGCTTCCCTTCGCTACCCACGACCAACATCCTTGTTGCTTTCCATAGAGTTGAAGGGACTATGATGCGATGGATGATTGCATACATAGCGTACTCAAATGCTTTAGCTACTACATCCAGTTCCACCTCTTCAAAGTCAATTCCATAGCCAAAGATAATGCCACACATATTTTCAAAAGTGAACGAACAAGCAGATGTTCAAGATCCACAATTATGTCACTCTCGCATGTTGAATCTGTAGTTGGCATTAGTCTATGATTCACTACTTCTTTACTCTTATGAATCAAATGATTTTTATGTGCTTGTGAATGGAAAATGGAGCTCATCATCTTTCTTGCCTCAAACCACTCTTGGTCATCCATGTTGAGAATTATGTTGTCCATTAGATCATTGCCCATGGTCTTGAAGTAGGCACCTCTGTGAAAATTATCAAATTTGGTTTTGACAATGTAAACAATGTTTTTGGGGTCAATGGTGACGAGCGAGAACATTTTGGTCATCCATGGAGGCTTGATGTCAAGGGTGCCACCACAATGTATGAGCAGCTCGCTACCCCATTCGTATATTTCATGCAGATGAAGGAAAACATAGGGAAGATTTCTAAGTAATGGCCAACTTGGAGGTTCTCCCCCCCTCTCCCTGGCAGTAGCCCTTATATTCTTTAAGCAATGGCATAGTATAAACTAGATTAATATGGATATTCCTACAATACGTGTAGCTTGAGCTCACTTATCAAAAAATAGGTTGTACTCCATCACTAGCTACCCGTCTTAAGATGATATTTATTTATATCTTATGCCTCTCTTACAACAGGGCAAAAATTAACAATTGTTAGATGTGTTAATTAATGAAAGAGTAAATATATCATGTGAGCATCCTAAAGGAATGAGATTTGACAGGGCAACTGGACCATATTCATTTTTAAAAAAATCAATGAACACCAAACATTTTGAAAACCATCATTGTATGCTTACCCATTCTAAAAAATGCAAATGTTGGTATATCAACATCGAATACCCTATAATCAAACTCATTCTAGATGTTCTTGGTACCTATACACAAAACAAAAAGTAATGTCACTATACACAAGTCGCCCGTTGTTGGCAAAAAATAGTGTGCTTGATCATAGACGCGACTAAATCTAATATTTTTGGCATGCACCATCGTCAATAGTGAACAGTTTCAAACCATTGTGTCACGTATACATTTTCAAACGAATCTATGTAACGTGTCACTAATATTAACCACATGTAAGATGTTTTATTAGGCTAAGCATATTAATATGATATCATACCTTAATAGTTATTATAATTAAGGCATACATTGAGGAGTTTATGTAGAACCAAAAGTAATAATGTTACATTAATCATATATTTTTTATATTTGTACATGATATATATATCAATAATAATATATTATATTTAATTATAAATGATAATTTTATTATAATACAATACTATAAGATATATAAATTAATAATAAATATATTACAATTATATTAATTATATAAAAATTGTTCCATATCAACAATTACATATATATGCTTAATAATATATATTTATTACTATAACATATAATATTACATTAATTATTTAGGTGAAATTGTTATATTTCATGTGAGATAAATGCATCATCCATAACAAATTTAAGCTAGGAAGTCTATCAACATCAAATTCAATGTGAGTATTTCAAACTATAATGCCTCAATCATGTCAATTATGTCAATTTTAAGCTATATATAATCATGTTTTACAATTTTTTTTTAATTTTGAAAAAAAAAATCTTATTAATAATTTAACAACGGATTAATTTTTACCTTATATTTATAAGATCATATTTACATATTTCAGATGAGTTTACAAAAGACAATTCAGTGAGAATATAAAATTGTTATTTACAATTTTTATCTTTTGCTCACACAATATACTACTTATAAATGATTTGTATATAGATTCATCTTTATTTTTATCTATTTTAAATCTTTAATTACTAAAGACAGAGACTAACCATTATATGACCCTTATTCATTATTGATATTTCATCATTTCAAAAAATCTATTTTATTTTTATCAATTGCATTCAAACAATTTATCAAATATCATAAAAATATATATGCATGATTCATCCAGTTTGGACAGGCAATTTTGGAGGACGACGATGATACGAGAGAGAGGCACACATTCTTAGAGAAGAGGGGAGAAATGTGCTATATTGTGGAGGAATGTAAAAAATTAAGGGGTGAAGAAGGATGAAGGAGAAACTAGCCATGAGGAAGCATTGGAGCCGCAGGAGGAAATTGTCTTGATTTAATTATTTCATCTTTGCAGATTCCAGAGCATGTAGTTGTTTTATGGTATGGTTAAAACATATTGAGACTCTCATGTCAACATATGTATGTATGTATACCGTTAGACTTTTTATGGTCTGAGCACCGTCTATATATTTGTGGTAAGACTTGCATGCTCAGTATATAATTATAATGAGAGATTTTTATGGCCTGAATCTGGTATGTATGTTTTTGCGCCAACCTGATATTGGCCTTTATTCATTGTGTCCTATTTATGTTAGTCTTAGTGAGGCATTTCAATTTGAATGTCACGAATCCATGTGAGGTGGCGTCAATGTTAGCTATACAGCTGTAGCTTGTAGTTACAACTTTAGTATACATACCCGTAACGGCGAGTACTTGTTAAAGGGAAATTTTGAATAATTAGAGTGTATTTTATATGGGGTGGTAATTGGGAGTAACGGATTAAGGTAAAAAATAATTAAATTTATTGAAAATATAAATTTTATAAAAATTATGTTGTATAATATTAAAATGTATCAAATAAATTGGCAGTCAGAAAAATATGACGAATTCGAGCAATGGTTATTAGTTTCAGGAAAAATTCCAGCGAATACTCGAATAACCGAAAAGTACCCACCGATTATACAATCTATGTTAATTAGAATTGAACATATAACATATAATCTGAATTTTATTTTTATCTTGCCAGTTGCCGCCTTGGTTCATGCTGTATTCATGAAGTAATATTGGAGCATAGTAACCTTAGTGTGTAAAATATGAACTGTGCTCACAATTCCTTAAAGCTTTTTTTAACTTTAGTTTGAAGTATTTCATCTATTTTCCCTGTTAGTTTTATATCAGAAATTAAGATTTTAGTGGGACGTTGTGGAGATCTAGGTGAGTTCATTTGGTCCTTAGCAATCCACAGTATAAAATGCAAATTCTAGGATGTTTGAGAGTGGTTTTGGATATGTAGGAGTTATAATACAAATTTTAAATTTTAGAAGATTTTATTATATTTTAGAGTTAATCAGAATTCAGAAAATTCAAAGTTTCAGGATTTAAGAGTTAATTACGTTTCAGCATTGAAAATTTCACGAAAATATTATTGTAGATATAAACACCACGTGAAGGGATGTAGGTATGATTAGAAGAAAGATGAGTATATTAATGTTCATAAAACTCTTGAAAGACATCTAATATTAGAGGTATACTGGTCACAAATGAATATTCGATATTTTGTAATAGTTGATTATCATATCTTGTGGACCCTTTATCCATAATGGTATAGCATATAAAGATAATGATTTGTAATATGTTTATATTTTTCTTAAATCTTAAAGGGTTTTGTGTAAATTTTGAAGTGCATATGGCACTTTTTAAAAGTAGTAATGTAAACTCAAATGTAATAATTAAATTTTTTTGTGGAACTAAGTTATAATTAGTATGAAAAGAGTTTACTTTTTTTCGGTATTATTTGATTAATAGTTATATATAGAGGGTGCATTTATTACTAAAGGTTGATCATGAATTAAGATTTATTTTGATGTAAGTTAAATCAATATAGCATGAAAAATGAACGGTTGTTGGTTTAATTGGTGAATTTTTTTGGCTCACAAAAAACTCACTAGGGATCAATTTTTGTTGTTAGGAAACCCTGACACAATAAAAGGGATGAAGCTGAGATCGTGCCCCAAGTGACTTTGGTAAAATGGATACCCCTCAATCCTTGACTCTTAACTTAAGATCACCACATAAAGCAGTGGTCAACAAAAAAATATACACCATAAAAACATATAAATGAATATTTACATGTTACTTCATAAATTAATTTGACTCTATTTTACAGATTATTGAAAAGACATATAGTAATGGGATTTTTGAAATGGGTATAATGAAAATTATTATATGTCCTCTGAATAATTGGTTCACTAATAAGTTATAGTAATTTATGATTATTCAAAATGTCTTGAGCTCTTAGATAGACTAAGGTATAAACTAGACCTGTGGGATGGAAAGCTATCACCAAGATGATAAGACAAATATATCATTCATTTAAGGAAATTGATGTAATGTTTGACGTCTTAGATGTTTGTCTTTTTAAAACTATAACATGTGAAGAGGCCTTAGGGTTTTGTAGTGTAATCAGATAAAAGTTTAAATAAATGTTAAGATAGACTACAACTTTGTTGTAAACCTAGTACTTTGACACATCTATTGAGTTTCTAGTATTAATAAGGTCTTGGATAAAATTTGACCAGGAAATCTATTTTTTACATAATACATGATTTATATCCACTGAAAAGTTTTGGATATGCTCCTTATGTTTTGTGATTATCTCATCACATAGACATTTTAACCTAGATTTGGATTGTGTGGCAAATCTTCGTGTAAGTACCTTGTGATAATGTTTCATTTAAGTGGTATGGGACACTTATGAGTTGTATTATCATTTACATATTTACATGTATCAAAGAAATTTTGATTGATTGTTATTAAATACCTTCTACACTTATGAGCTTTTCTTAGTAAATCATAGATATATGTTCATGATGCTTCATTGTGTTAATACTCAAGATTTTTATTTGGAAATATATTAAACTCTATGCCGATGATTTTACCATTATTCATTAGGTGATCTATGATAACTCTTTTTGTAAGTGGTATGTGACACTTACGAGACATGTCATTTATACACCCTATTTGGAATTGATGCTAAACATGAATAAACCCTATGGAAGAAACTTGTGAATTATGTTCATAAATATTCATTGTAATGTAAGTGGTAAAATATTATACATCAGAACCTTGGATGTTGAGTTAACCTTGGGAATGGAAATCAGTAATGGATATGGTAAAACTTGTAAAGGGGATGTTAAGACTTAGCTCACCTATTGCATCATGTTTTGACTTGATGAATGCTTATTAGTCTTCATCATTTTTCTTTTTTTTTTTGATAATTTGATAATGGATTTGAATACCCATTAATAAATCGTGGTATTGGAACTTGAAAGTTTTAAGAACCTTGGGTTTGGGAATCAGGATTTGAATTTAGGGAGAAAATTAACCTAACTTGATTGATTATCAATGTATCTCAGGAAATGAGACTATGCTTCAAAAGGAAATCATAACATGACACCTTAAAATTTGTGTGCATGGATTGCTAACATCTATTATAGAATAATTGTGGAAGTTAATCTTTATTCTTAGAAGATATTTCATTTTGGGGCTATCACATCCTCTTATATAACCATTTTATCATGTTAATGCTAAAATCATTATCCAAACACTTTTGGAATGTCAAATTAACTCAAGTAGTTGAACTATTTTTACTGCATGGATTGTATGGAGCAGTAGGTCAAACCAGTGACTGTATGGAGCAGTAGGTCCAACTATTTTTACTACATGGAGTAATAGATCAAACTAGATAATACATAGAGCAATAGGTTAAACTAGTTACTGCATGGAGAAATAGGTCAAACTAGATACTACATGGAGCCATAGGTCCAACTATTCTTATTGTGAGGGGCAATTTGTTAAAACTATTCAAACTTCTGGAATCAATTTGTTAAACACTATTTCACTATGTGGAGCAATGTGTTAAACCTACTCAACTATGAGGAACAGTTTGTTAAATATATTTCACTACATCCACTTGTGTGTTAAACCTATTTTACTGCATGGAGCGATATGTTAAACTGATACTATCATTTTAGATTCTCTTTATCTATTGATCGTCTATATCTAGCACCTTCAAGAAAGGAAAGGGCAGTTGTCAGTGGATAAGAGGAGTGTGATAGATACAAAAGGCTATGTGGTTAAATAAAAAACCCTTCAATGATGCTCTTCGTCTTCTAGTTCTCTTATAGTCTTCAACGACAATGATAAACTACATAACTATGATGTTTTGAAGACTTTTTCACACAACTATTTTATGGAGTATTGTATTGATCATGAGATTGTACTAATATGGTAAGCACTTTATTTATTATTTAATATGATCATTCAAAAATGGAATTTGGATTATTAAAAGATGATGTGATTTGATTACTTAAACTTTATTGCTTTGATATTTACATTGAAAGGGAAATGTGTATTTAATTTCATGTGGTAAATTTACATAAATATTTTTAGTTTGTTGTTATAAGTATACAGAAAATGTAATTGATTTTATAATAATAGAAATCAATGCAAAGAAAAATTGTTTTCATGAAATATAATTGTGCTAGTACATGTTCATAATTTATTTTATTATTTAATATGATCATTTAAAGATGAAATTTGGATTATTAAAAGATGATTGTGATTTATTTATTTAAAATTTATTGTTTTGGTATTTACATAGAAAGAGAAATGTGTATTTAATCATATGTAGTAAATTTTCATAAATATTTTTAGTTTGTTGTTATGAATCCACTAAATATGTAATTGATTTTACAATAATAAAAATCAAAATAAGAAGAATTATTTTCTTGAAATATAATTGTGTAGTATATGTTTAAAAATTTTGAATTCATATAAACTTGTTAAATAATAAAGAAGGATAAATAAAAATATTTGTTTGGATTTAATATATATTAAAAATAATCGATATATTTTTCTACTCCCTGATAGAAGGGATCTTACATTACAGTATTAAAACTCTAAAATATATATTTTATGTGGAACCAACACTAAACTCATAAATTTAATAAAATAACTATTAAATTAAAAAAATTAAAATTTATAATTTTAATAAAATATAAATTTAATAAAATGACTATTAAATTAATTTTTTTAAAACTTATAATTTTAACAAAATATTTTACTTCAAAATTTCATGTCTTTGTATTCATCATTAAACTTATAATTTCGAAATTTATTTTCTTTCTCATCATTTAACCAACAAAAGACTTCCTATATACATTTTGAAATTAAAATTTTGAAAATGAAACCAGAAATTGTTTGTTCAAATTCACAACAAAAACATTTCTGAAACCCATTACATAAATTTTGGTTAACTTTTTAAAACGGAAATTTAGACATTTATACGGTTTATTGAAGGTTATTAAATTGTATGTTTCTCTACGCATTTCTTTTAACTTATACAAGTAGTCCTTCAGATTTGATGATTAGGAAGAGCAATTTCATGCTCAGCTAGTTAAAAGAGTGGGTGCGATACATGGTCAAGGATACAGACACAGATTATAAAACTTCGCTGTTGAAAAATGTACAAGTGAAAAAATGTAACTTGATCAAAAAAGCACAGAACTATATAGAATGCAACGTTGTTTTAAGGAAAAGAATGTAGTTTTAAAGAGCAGATATAAGCAGGGTCCGTACCTGTCTTCTGACGCTAAAATGATAACACCTGTTCGTCCTCGCCGCTCAACAGTGGCTCAAAGTCCACACTGCTCCTTCCTCACAAATGCGTCCTACTTCCAAAATAAATGGCGTATTTTTCTTTTAAGTGGCATATATTTCTCTCTATGAATGAATGAATGAGAGATTTTAATATCGCCCACGAGATCAAACGGTTTAAGGACGGGGATCACAAAGAAGAAATTATGTAAATTTCAAATTCTTCTATTAGAGTTTCTGTTATGGATTTTGACCAAAAAATTAGCAGTCATGTTGATCTTCTCCTCATCAAATAACTTATGTATGGATGAATGAATGACTGAATGAGAGATTTTAATATCGTCCACGAGACCAAACGGTTTAAGGACTAGGGACCACAAAGAAGAAACTATGCAAACTTCAAATTCTTCTATTAGAGATTTTGTTATGGATTTTGACCAAAAAACTAGCAGTCATGTTGATCTTCTCCTCATCAAATAACTCATGTAGATTGTCAATCTTTAAGTTGTCCGCACACTGAGTACCGCTGTACACTCCTTGATAAAGTGTCACTTTGTCTCCACCGCCCTTTTGCTACAAAACTTGCAAATTTTATCCTCCCATACTTCCTTAAGAATAGTCCACCTCTCTGTCTGACACCTAAGATGACCCCTTCTCTTTGCAATCCCCAACTCAAGTTTTTCCTTGATCTATGAAAATAATGGTGTCTTTCACCAAGTTTCAACAACTTCTCCTTTTCAAAAAGGTGTATTAATTGTTTCTTTTTTTAATTAAGAGAGTAATTTTATGGAAAAGGACAATTACAACTATTTTACAATTACAAAATTTATAAAAAATAAAAAAAAATCTTTCAAAATAGAAATAATAAATATAAAAAATAAATAAAAAACCAAAAAATTACACAATTTATTAAAGAAAATTAATTATTTTATAATCAATAAAAAAATATTCAATAAATATATATTTTTAATTCAATTTCACATGTAAACCTATTAAATTTCTTCCCAAAATAAAATAAATAAATAAATTTTATAATTTTAAAAATTCAAGAGATCGTTTTCAATGTTACACTCGCTAAAACAAAGCTTAAAACATTTCTCCATCCATTCCTCTTTCCTAAGAATTTTTGGCACCCTTTATAATCCGTATTGCTCTATTTTTAATTCACCTTTTTTTTTTCAAATGTGTTCTCCACTTATGAAGTGGATGAACCACATACAAAACTAAATGTATGTTTTTATTCAAGCTTTTGTCCTTTTCCCACTATATTTTCCCCTCATAGAGGCGCATTATTTATGGTTTTTAATTTAATGTTTTTACTTTTAGTCAAAAGGATTTTTCCAAGTATGGAAAAAATAATAATGAGATAAGTTTGATTTTAATATGTCCTCAACTTTCTAAATTGATGAACCCCTTACAATATTAATTTGACCAAGAACATTCTCCACTAAGCACGTGGGCTCACTTTGGTGTGCCACTAGTAAGAATTAATGCCACTTAATATGGTCCCATAAAATATTCATTTTGGACTAAGTACTAGTAGTTGTTTTGAGGGTGCAAAAGAAGACGATTTTTTTTTTTATAATTTATTATATTATGAGATATCATATCATATTGAATTCACTATTAAACAAGAATCATGTAGTGATTACTCCGTGTTTTAAAATATAAATAATATTAAAAATTACAATATTTACTATTTATTTAAATAATTGAAAATAATATATTATAAACAATGTATAGTAGAAATAGTTAATCATATATTTGAATGATTGATTTCATAATTATAATATTATAAATTGATAAAAAAATATTATTACTATTAATTATTAGTTTTGTATTCTGAATTTTATTAATGAATAAATTATAATATATATAAAAATATAAAAAATGAACTTAAAATAATTATATAAAAATGACGAGAAAAAAAATTGAAGACAAAAGTTGAGTGGAGATTCATCCAAATATCTTATTTAATATGATATTTAAAAATATAAACCTTAAATAAGATAAATACAAGTTTTAAATGAATCTTAACTAAAAATAAAAAAATTATTAGGGATTAAATTTGATGTTGATATGACCATGTGTATGTTTTTTTTATTCATTTGATAAATTAAGTTATGCATGTAAATATTTAGTTGTAATTAATTAATTGTATATGATATTATAATAAAATTATAAGTTCAGTTAACTTTTTAATTAATTCTTTGTCTTAAATTCGATCTCTATAACAAAATTTTTTTTAAATAAGACTAAAGAAAATAAGAGCACCTATTATGTATGAGTTTAATATTCTCAGATATCTATTAAGACATACATGATAATAATATGCGAAAATAGAGGCATAATAATAGGAGGTAAATTTGATTTGATTCATGTTTCTGGAGTAATAATGAGGACATTAAAATATTAAAAATTAATCAATTAAAAAATTTACAAAATAAGTGCCAATATTATGGGAATATAATGTACACTTGTCTTTTAGTTACATTTTAAAATTTTTGTTCGCTCAAATTATTTGAAAATTGATTCCAGTGAAGTGAGGGACATGATGTACACTTATATAAATTCATAATTTTTTAATTATAATATTGATATAAATAAAATATTCTATGGGAACATGTAGTGGTATATTCCTTAATATTTGATGTTAAATTTTGTGCATACAATATTATGTTATTTTAAAGCTTTTTATTGGTCACAATAAGAAGGTAATTACTAAAAATAATTGGTTAAATATTATTTTTAATAAAAAATGAAATAAAAGATTACAAATTAGTAGTAAGATTACATTAAAATATTCCATCAAAAAATGAAAGTGTTATTTAACTTTATTTGCTAAAAAAACACTTTTATTTCATCAAAAATTGTAAGTGTTATTTAACCCTCTTCACTACAAAGATCACTTTCATTTACATATGATACAAGAGGCCATAGAGATTCAATCACTATATACAAATTAATATTACAATACATCAATATTTAATAATCAAACACATCTAATGTTCTACAAAAATACATTCTACATACAAGATCGTCAAGTATTTCTAGCAGTTGGTATTATTCTCAGTAGGAAAAAGTATCTAAAATAAAGAATTTACAAAACTTGTCACAAATAAAAATCATAAATTAAAAGCACCAATAGAGAGACATCATATTAAATGCAAAGCAAAAGTTACTACCTATACACTTAGATACAATATAGATGCGTATATTTTATCAAACATAATATCAGAAAATCTAATAAGACATGCATTAAAATCTAGGCTCTAATATATTTTAAACGAAACAAAATAACTTTCATCCCCCAGTTAGAGGTGATCTTAAAGTTAGCGAAAAGGATCTTATACCATACCATCCCACCATCCCAAAAGTAGTTAGGAGTTGAAACAATCCTTTGTTCACTATAAATAATCAAATAACATGCAAAAATATCCATCCAATTTAAATGAAACATTCAAGAATATTCTCACAATGGAAAATCCACATCCTAACTTCTACCCATTTAGCACATTACTCCCTCGACCCTCACTAAATTTAGTAGGGCGGGTCTTAAATAAAGTTTTAGGCATATTGACATTCTAATGAAAATGCACTATAGTAAGAATCTATCAGCGTGAAGAGAGGTTTATTTTAACTTGGCTTCAACTATCTCATTGCCTATAATTCAAGGTCATTGTTGGATTTACATGAGTGATTTTAAATGCATTACACCTTCAATTGATCATTATTGGTGCATGATTAACATTCTTAGATGTGTTGACTATCTTGGGGAAACTCTAAACTTTGTCCTTAAATTGTTAATTAAACATGTGATGGTTGTGTGGACGTGTTTCCTTGGTGTTTGTAGACCACAAAATAATGTAGATTTAGGTGTATTAATAGTAACTCTTCTTTTTTAGTAGGATCCTAAAAATGTTGTGACTTATATTCTTCTGCCAAACATCTCTGCAAAGGTGGGGAGGCGGGGCGAGGTTCAAATGGCAAGGAGTTTGATGCAAAATGGAGGAATTAAAATGATACCTAGATGTAATTTGATTAAAAGATATAAAATGGTACATGATTTGTCTGTAGGAGACAGAACATACCCATAGACACGAGATCTATGTAAATTTGGTGAAATGTCTTCAAAGATGAAGGCAATATGATATTTTCCAGAATCAAGACATGCACTAAATGATGTGGAGGAGGAGGAAAAGGATTATTACTCTACCACCATAGTGAGAAGTTGGAAATTGCATTTGGATTGTTGAACACACCCCATGGAACAACTATTAAAGTTATCAAGAACCTTCATGTGTTAATTGTCACATTGCAACAAATTTTATCTTCAAGATTGTTGAAAAATAAATTGTTGTGAGAGATGCAAACTGGTTCAATCATTTTAAACAAGGATAATGTTCTTGCCAAGATTATTGGTGATGATAAGTGAGGTGATCTTTAGATATGGACTTACACTTGACAAAAATGTGCCTTGTTAGACTTGTTGTGATAAAGAAGGGACTATGCATTTTTTAAAGTGTTTTCAAATTAGTTTTACAAAGCGTTTAAAGATCTTATCTTCATAAGTATGGTATGAAATTGGCATCATTGGCTATATATACTAATAGGGTATTTGTTAAAATTTAAAACCCTGTTTTATGATACCAAGTAGGTGTCATGGCATTGAATTATTTTTAGGAAACCTACAAATGAAAAGCTGGAGGAAGTGGAGAATGGGAAAAATAAAAAAGAGAGGAACACTTGAACTTTATAGAAAGATGCTTAACCAACAAGATGCTTGGAGAAGATGGGGAGAGCATATTTAGATAGTCTTTACTCCAACCTTTATCATTTTATGTGATCCTTTTTTGTACCACATCATTCACATTGTATTACCAATGATGCCCCTTTATGTACCCATATAGCATGCACTTTGTAAAAGCTTTGGTACTCACTTAGACTACAATGAAAATAACAAGATAGGCTATATTACTTCAATGTACCCCCACATTAGTGGCATTGCATTGTTGATTCGATCTGCACATCAGACGTGGAGTTCTTTTGTAATCAAATAAAAAATATTTAATAAATGATGCCACCACCTTGCAAGCTACAAACCCCTTTGTAATAGGTTCAAGTCATGTAAATCCAATAACTACCCTAAATTCTAGGCATGTTATGTTATAGGCCCTTTGGTGTATAATATCGCTTGAAATCACTGTCATTGTCCCTCATCATCATTGCCCAACTCACTTTAAAATCTATCACCACTTGCATGTTTTATATGGCCTTGCCCTTCATTCCATGGGGATGACTATATTGTTTCTAGATATTCTTAACCATGATGTAATTTTATCTATGTGTCAATATAATGGCAACATTGAGGAACATAAGTTATAATATAGACTTATCAACAATATTATGGTCTTGATTTGAACCGCACATCAGACATAGAGCATTCTCGCAATCAAATCAACACCATGTCATTCTTGTCGATCCTTAACAATAACAAATGTCCAATCAAAGAGCCTACTGTCCTAAAAATTGTGTATCCCTTTGCAATGGGTGCAAGTCATATAAATCCAATATTTTCCCTAATAAACAGATTTACGCTATATATTATATTAATATCCTATTTTATATTATGAAATAATATTAATATTATAATATATCATAAACTAATATAAATATTATAAAATATAATTATATGCAATGGGTGCAAGTCATGTAAATCTAACACTTACTTTAAATCTAGCTCTATAATTACCCTCGACTCACATCACTGTACATATGATTTTTAATATAAAAAATATATTTATATTATATATTACATTAATATACTATACTATAAAATAATATTAATATTAAAATATAACATAAAATAATATTAACAATATAATTAATATAATATATATATATATATATATATATATATAATTATTACATTTTATAAATATATTAATATAATATAATAGATAGGACCCTGTTCGTTTTATGTGGCAATTAGAAAAATCAAAATGTCATATGACCTAGCTCAAGCATAATTCTATTTGTAGCATAGCTGGGGGAGCGAGCTATATGGCCCTAAAAACTTTGATTTTTCAAGATCAACTTATCTTTCTCACATTTTACCTATAATACGCTACCACGTGCTTCATATTATACGTCTCCAAAAATCCACTCAAAATCTAATTTCTCTAATATAATAAATATATATTATTTTATAATTAATATTTATAATTATATATATATATATATATATATATATATATATATATATATATAATATTATAAATAAGTAGTAACAATATATTATATATTTAATTATATTAGGTATTTCATTATTTTATATTATTTATTTATATTATATTTTATTATACATTTTATTGTCATGTATATTTTATGTTATTATATATTTTATTTTATTATATTATATATTTTATTATATTTTAATATATTTGGTTTTTTAGATTATATGATTTTTTATATTTTAATATGTATATATTTTTTGGATTATACAATTTTTTATATTTTATTTTATTATATTATTACTTTTTATTAGATATTTTATTATCTTAGATATTTTAATACTTTAATATTTAATATTTAACTTATATTTTAATATAATATTTGAAAAGAGTTGAATATTATATTAATTTAGGTATTAAGCAGAGGATGCTTGGTAGCAGTTGTGATAGGAGTACGTGTAAAAAATATATACCACTTGTCAACACAGATGCACCATTATTTGGCAGATGTTTTGACAATGTTGAAGCCATGAAATGATGCACTTCATGATGAAGTATTCCTCAGCATAGAAAACCACCACCTGAAAGTAGTAGAAGTGGACGTATTATACACCAAGGCAATGGTGACTGCTCATGGATGAAACATGGTGGACAACATGTATGCAAAATACGGGATAGTGGAGGATGCTCGCTAGGTCTTTGATCCAATGCCTTCAACAAATGCAAATAATAGGGATGTGGTTTAGTCATTGTACATTTTCCCTATGGCTACAAGAAAGGTACCTTGAAACTCTTAATTTCAAGAACTTGAACCGACCTATTTATAATATCAAACACAGTTGAATAGGCTTCTTAGATGGCATAAGTCTCATTTGATGCATTTAGGATATTGTAGTTGTAGTACTAAGATTTGATAGGAGGTTACATTTTTGTTTAGTCTATTCAAACTTCACCTCATGTTCAGAGGACTGTATGGAAGAGGGGTATAAAATATGCTTAGCTCCAGTTGCATCCATAAGGGTCTTGTTGAGGGGATGGTGACCTTTGTGTGGAGCTTTCACCTAAAATAAATAGGAAGCTCATTCCAGCGGTTCAGGAGCCAAGACTCTGTACATGAAGAGAACGTTGTATCATTTGGGGATGCTCATTGACCGCTATCCTTTGCACGCACCATTAACAACTCCGAAACCAACAATCTCTAAAACCATTATCCAAATCATCATGTCAACATTTTAGTGGAGACAAACAACATATTATCTATTTTGTTTCTTGTGAAATGAATCTTGGAGCCTTGTCCCACCATATAAACCTTTGGTTTTAAAATGTGCCCTTGAGTATTTTAAATTTATTTCGTTATTTAATAATAATAAAATTTATTTATTTAAGAATAAGAAAATTTATTTCTTTATTTTATAATCTCTTCTTAGCTAATTCAAATTAAACATTATTTTAGACAAACATTATATTATAAAGGTAAATGCAAATAATCTTATGCTTTGATCACAATAAAATGGTGGTCCTATTTGCATGTCCATGACTAGTATTAAAAAGTTTACAAATCTAAAGTCAAATTATAGATAGCGGAAACAAAATTGGCATAGTGGAAATAAAATTGGCATATCCTTTAGTGCCATGGTCACAAGCTTTAGACAAAAAGCTATAGAGTATATCAAATATGAGAACGATATAGGCTTGGCAATCAAGATCCTTTTACTAATGCCTTTACCGATCACCAATGATAAATTGGAACAAGAGAGAAGATAATTAAAGGTCGTATGATAAAGACACCAATAATCATTAATAGATCCCCTATATTCATAATCAACTTGTGATCCACAGTTAAACATTACACATTCTAATAGCTCAGCTAACTATTTTGTCATGATCGCAGTATCAACACGTATTGGTCTTACTAACATGACTTGTTGGGATAATTAAAGAAGATTATTTAAATTTGCATAATCACAAGGTGAATCTCTCAAGGAAGGTCATGGCTACTTTGAATCGCACACATGCATGAAGGCTCCAAAGGTAAGGATAACACATATATCCCCATACTGCCATAGTTTAACGAGTGGGCATAAATATCTCTCTCATTTCAAGGGATTCATTTTATTTCAAGGAATCCCATATGTTTGAAGCAGATCCTCTCAAGATATAAGATTAACATTGCGACTCAATTCCTAATCACTTAGATAGTAAACATTATTTGTTATGTTTCACGATACTAATCATCGACAAGTACCCTAAATCCCAACATGGGTAAAACATGATGTTATAATTTGTAAGATATTTTATTTGTATTTTGGTTATAGTTTAATATGTTTGCAAAAAGCACAAAAGGTCATATAAAAAGACAAGGAACAAATTTGGTGGCATTGAATCGATTGGTGGGTCTGCCAAGTATGTCTAAGAGGAAAAAATAATAGAAGAATGAGGTAGAATAGAAAAATAAGCTTACATGCATAAAATAAACAAAATATTAAAAAAAAAAAAAAAGAAGAAAAGACCATAAGATCATATAAAGAAGAAAGATGAGGGTGAAATCACACTAACAAATGTCAAATATATTGATTCAAACTAATGATCTTTATACACAAGACAATACTAAGACATTACAACAACAAGCCTTATCAGGGGTCTACAAGAGGAAAACTAAGACGATTGACTATCATTTGGTAATGTTGTGTCTTGTAATGTTTTGTAGGATTTGGTAAATATTTCAAATATAGATGTCTTAGCTTGATTATTTTATAATCGATCCACAATATCATAAAAATTTACAACATGCAGGCTAACATTCAGAATTTGAGGCAAATTAGGAGAAATGTTTTGGTTGTTCCCAACTTAGGGTTGAGGAATATTATGAGGGACTACTTTGTTCTTTAATCTATCCCTACTTTGTATATTATAGTCCACCTCATAATAGTTCATCATACATTGAGGATTATATATATTATAAAAAGACATGTTTACATAAAGCACTAGGATTCATTTATCATTCACAAAGGGAGAAAGACTTAAACATGGAGTGATATCACAATTGCATGCTTGACATGTTTTAAAAGATATTCTAACATGTTACTATTGTAGCGTCAATTTGCACCCATGGAGAGGGTTCTTCAGGCTCTCTCCAATTGAACTACACTATGGGAACAACCCTACTACACCCTTAACCTTTGGTGTGTCTAGGGATATGTGTGGCTGACTTGTGGCTTACATACTTCTTTTATATTCTTATTACATTTCTCTTTGTTTTTTAGTTAGGTAGGCCTATGGAATAACCATGGCTAAGTAGACTATATATAGGAGGTAGTGGTTAGTCTTTCATCATCATATGAAGTATTCTGCTCTTATTTCATTGTTGTGGAGGTTGCCCCCTCGAAGTGGCTTTGCTATATTATCCATTATTCTGCTATGATGTCAATTATTATTTTGTGATCTATTATATTTGCTAATTTTGTGCAATATATAATTATTTGTGTGAACATCTAAGTAATTTCATAATAATTCATCATGCATTGAGGATTATATATATTATAAAAAGACATGTTTACATAAAGCACTATGATTCTTTTATCATTCATAAAAGGAGAAAGACTTAAACATGGAGTGATATCACAATTGCATGCCTGACATGTCTTGAAAGATATTCTAACATGTTACTATTGTAGCATCAATTTGTATCCTTGGAGAGGGTTCTTCAGGCTCACTCTAATTGAGCTAAACTATGGGAACAACCCTAAGCTATGGGTCACCTATGGTGGGGTTGGACCTCCGGAGAAGGTTGGATTCCTTTTGATGGATCACCTAAACTAATGTTACTACAGGGAAAAGGGTAAGAAAGGGGGAAAGAGTCACTAAGAAGGCTATAAGGGTGATACACAAAATTTTAATGAGAACTCACATGATCATGAAGTAAACACTGAGGAAGCATAAGACAATTCAAGCTCACACAATATCAAAAAACTAAATATTTGCATAAGTGTTTCATAAATTAGGTTCAGGAAGTAATGAATGAAGGCAAAGAGGAGTTATAAGGCTCATTGAGAGCTTGCATTAATGACAGAAAAAACACTAACTTAGACCTATAACTAACTTGAAGACACTTAAAAATGAGCAAGAAAGGACAATGGGCATGGAGGATTCTCCTTCACAACGCCATCATGCACAAGCTTTGCTACACACAATTCAAATGGGAGAGGTAGGTAAAGAAAGTCTTTATTACTTCAAGAGGTCTTTTGAACAAATTTTGATAAGGTATATCCTTATCCAATGAGAGTCTCTGCTCTTCTAGAATTGAGAGAGAATTTCTTATCAAAAGTCAAAGAGAGTACAAAATGAAAAAGAATACGAGATATAGGAGAAAGGGGAGAGAGGGGGGGAACACACTATCTGAGATCATTAATAGAGTTGTCATCCTTCTTGATTTCTGAACCATCTTTGATCTAATTAGGACTAACAAGCTTCGAGAAGAAATAAATGTTCCATTGTACTCTCTAATCCCTGAATCCCTTTGATTTCATCTTCTACACCATCTCCACTTGCTTTCATTATGAGAACCAACCTACAGGAGCACCAACCCCTTTCGTTGAGCACCAACTCAGCAAGAGACACCAATCTCTTCAAAATGAAGGCACCAACCTTCTCACAAGAATCACTCTTCTATCTTTGATTTGTTGCTAACACAATGGATGATAGAACACTGCTTTATCTCCTTTCGATTCGATCTACACTTGAGTGTTTTTGCTGCTATGCTTTGCCTTATATTTGTTGGTTTTTCTTTTCAATATTCTCACAAAATTCTGCAGCCAAATATTTCTTCTCTTCTTTTATTTCTTCCAACATTTTCAAACATATAAATTTGCCACTCTCTATGCACTTATTTATAACCCACGAAAAGTAACAAATTAAGGTCGTGCCTCTTCAAATGAAACGATCCATTCAAACGGTCACAACTCCTCCAAAACAGGTCGACCAAGGTTGGGGACCATAGTCATTTGCAAAGTCCTTATATTCATGGACTTAATAGAGCTATGCCTAATTCTATTTAAGTGACTACAAGTACATTTTTTTCAAAGGAAAAGACACTCCTACACATTTGCCCCTACTCCAAACCTGAGCATAGGTATATTTTAGATCAAAAACCAATCCATTTATTGTTTTTCTTATAGTTAATATCCATGAAGAGATTACAGACTACATAGCATCATTTTTTAATGATATTAGGTCTAAATAGACCTATTCTGCCTTTGAACCTTGATGGAATCGAGAAGCCACTGCACATGAGGATCTCCCTTCATGAAATTATGTTGAAACCATAAGAAAATTGAGTTTGCATGCATTAGATCCTCCAATAAAAGTCTTGACTGAACTTCAATGGCATCCTTTGAAATATCTACTTTGGTTTGACCTTAGGTCATATTTTCTCTTCATTGAAGTCTCCTAGCTTTGACTTTTAATCTTGGCCATCGATCTTGATCTGGGCTCCTTGACTTTTTGACCTCACTCACATCATTGATCTTGTCTACTCAGTGAATGCATGCCATTGATTTAACCAACAGTTATAATGGTTATGACACTTGGCAACTATGCACTTATATTCAATATTTTCTAACTTATTGACCTTTTGTTCATCATTGATCCTGAATGTACGATTGAATGTGCTCTGTCAGATCTTCTAGACCCACTGATGTCATGTTCACCTACTCACCATTGGATCTTTTGATTTGATTGAATATAGACTGTTGATCTATGAATTCATGATCAAATGTGCATCATTGGATCTTTGGGACCCACTGAGTCATTATATCATTACTAATTGTTAGATCTGATCTGAGCTTTCATGAATTAGACAGTTATCAATTCCATGTTCACTCTTTTGAATAGAAATAGATATTTCATGAGACTTGAGCTTGACATCCCCATGCACATCTTACTTGTTAAGGTTTTTTAAATCCAAATGTTTAATTGTTGCAACTTTAACTTGATGTCCCCCTGCACATCCCACTCTATAAGTTTAACTTTGGAAGCTTATATATTGAGATAGAGAACTCATCAAGATACAAAAATTTTAGGGGATGTTTATGGGACCAAAATCATCATGTCCATGCATTCTTTCAGCTCTGGTTGACCCCCCAAGTGTATATAATAAATACATAATCAAGCTAACTCATTCATTTTTGCATGACATGCCATGATGGTCTGGTCTCTATAGACTTGTGCAAGAAATTGTTGTCTCTTTAGAAAGCTCCAATGAACTTCTAAGACTTTGTGTAACCTAATCCATGCCCCTAAATTCTTGAAACACCATGGGAACTTGCTAGTCCTCTTAAATTTACAATCCTAGACTTTTTTCCAAGCCTTTGGTCCACTCATTCCATCCAAAACTTTGTTCATCTATTCAAACCAGTTCTAGGTGAAAGATTCTTGTGTGGGCCAAATTTGGCCAACATTTATGGTAACATCCTAGGGTTTCATGCCTATTATGCAAGAGACTGGTTACCTTTACTAATCCATTGGGTACATCGAGTCTTAAGTATTTTATTTCCTAAAACTAAAATTGACTCAAGGCTGACCCCTTTCCAAAAAACCTCCTCTTGAACCAACAAGGCCCAAAAGGAAATAAAACAACAACTGTGCCCAAGGTACTTATTGAAAGGGAAACACACAACTGAATGGAAATGTGCACAAGGCACTTAGAGGAAAGCATGAAAAATTACACTAATATGTTACACTATCATACAACAGGTATAAACTCTTCTAATAACAAGGATTTAAATGAATGTCATTGACTTGGATGGGTAATACCTCTCCATCTAGTTGGGCAAGCTGAAAAGCATTATGTTGTTTGCATATATGGATCAAATAAGGACCACTCCACAAGCTATCAAACTTGGTGTGGTTTCTTGGCTTGGCCTTATTTGATTTCCACCTGAGGATTAAGTCCCCTTATTTAAAGTCCCTTATTGTGGCTCTCTTTTCAAAGGCTTTCTTGACCTGAGCTTGATGTGACTATAATGTCTTCATTACATGGTCTCTAATTTCTTAAAGCTCCATGAACTTTGTCATCTTCACATTCACAGGCTCACTCTCCCTCGACTCAAGCTGATGGGCTAACTCCAAGGTAGACAATTTAAGATACATAGGTTATTTAGCTTCCCTTCCATATACAGTGACATATGGAGAATTGTCAATGGTAGCTTTGGGAGTCACTCTGTCAGTCCATAAGGCTATCCTTAGCTTTGAATGCCACACTCTTTGATTCTCTTCCATAGTCCTCTTGATAATCCTTATCAAGTTCTTATTTGTGGACTCTGCTAGTCCATTGCCTTAGGGGTAGTAATTAGAGGATGTATTGAGGTCTATGACTAGCTTAAGTGCCCATTCACTTGTCTTCATACTAATAAATTTTAAAGCTTTATCTGAAATTATAGTAGTTAGGACACCAAACCTGATTACTATGTTGTCATAGAAGTCCAATACTATTGTTTCATTGGCTTCTTTCAAGGTAATTACTTCCACCCACCTAGTGAAGTAGTTAATTACAGTGAGCACCCATTTATGTTCTACACTTGAAGGTGGATTTATCATTCCTATGAAGTCCAACCCCTATTACATAAAGGGTTGCTCCACCTGGATTGGGCTGAGTGGAAGAGTTGTTAATCTTTGTTTGCCTACAAATAGAGCACACTTTTGACAATTCATGACCCATGCATAGGCATCTTTGAAGAGGTTGGGCTAGTAATAACTAACTCTCATTACCTTTTTTGTTGTTGTTCTTGGATCAAAATGGCCTCTTACAGGTCCATCATGAAACTGTTCCAAGAGCTTTGTCACTTTATTGTCATCAATGCACCTAAGAAGTACCCCATTATGTTCCCTTGTGAAAATAACACCATCAACTAATACATAACGTATGTACTGAAGCCTAAAATACCTTCTTTTTACTCTATCCAAACCTTGAGGGCATTCTCTTGTCATCAAGAAATGTATCATGTCTTGGAGCTATTTTTTATGAAGTAGAGGTGCATCTACTTGTGAGTCATCTTATGTCACCAAAATAACCTCTTTATCCTTTTAAATGCTATCTACCATATACTCACATAGGCCTTTGCCTCTTACCAGCTTGGTGACTTTTATCTCCACATTATACTCTATGACCTTGGTAATCTAGCCTGCTCTTTTCTCAAACAAGTCTTTGTTAAGGAGGAAGTCCCTAACTCCAGTATGAGATAGCATAAGATGGATCTTGTTGTTGTAAATCATTGTCTTGAAATTTTTAAGGATCCTCAAGGCTGTAAGAACCTGCTTTTCTATAAAATTATACCTCACCTCATATCCTTCTATCCCTTGACTAAAAAAGGTAGTTATATGCTCAAGTCTTTCATCATTCTTCTACATCAACATAGCTGATATGTTATCAATGTTGGAAAAAGTGTACAATATGAAATCCTTTGAGAAATCAAGATTCATGAGTGAGGGTGCTTGGGCAATGGCTTGTTTTATGGCCTCAAATGTTGTTTTACCTTCATTCGACCAAGTGAATACTTGTCTCTTCTTCAACATGGTGGTGATGGGTTTGACTAGGTTTTCAAAACTAGGTATAAAACTTTTCACAAAGTTTATCTTCCCAAGGAAGCTCTGGATTCCTTTCTTGTGCTTGGGTAGAGAGGGTGTTAGATTAGCACTTATTCTATCAGGTTTAATGGATAATCCTTCCTTTGAAACAATGTGACCCAAAAGTTTGCCTTCATGAACATCAAACACACATTTCTTGGGAATTAAAAAGATCCTATACTCTCTACATCTCTTAAAGATCAACCCTAGATGATCTAAGTGTTCACTAGCTTTCTTAGAGAAAACTATGATGTCATCCAAGTAGACCAATACCATTTGATTCAACAACCCTTGAAAATCCATGTCCATGGCTCCTTGGAATGTTGCTCCTACATTTTACAACTCAAAAAACATCTTTTGGTAAGCATATGTGCCCCACTTTGTGGTGAAGGTAGTCTTATGTTGATCTTCTTCTCTCACCAACACTTGGTTGTAACCTGAATACCCATCCAAAAGGGATAAGTGTTATGAATTATAAACTGCCTAAAGGAGTTACTCCATGGATGGTAGGGAGCAATGATCCTTCAAATAAACACTATTTAGATCCCTAAATTCAACACATAATCTGATTTCCCCACTTTTTTTCCTAACAAGCACCAAATTGGCTACCCATGAGGAGTACTTAATGGGAAAGATAATCTTAAACTAAATTAATTTGGTCAATTCTTTCCTCATAATCTCTTCTATTTTGGGGTTTATAGGCCTCTGCTTCTGTCTAACATGCTTGGCATTAGCCTCCAATTCTATAGTATGTTGGGCTAACTTGGGATCAAAACCTCTCAGGTCACTATACTCCCAAGCAAAGATGTCTGCACATTCTTTACAAATCTCTATGAAAGCATGCCTTTCAAATTTAGTGCTTACCTTTCCAAGATTGAGGAGCTTGTCCTTAAAGATAAGCACTCTTTCATAGTTCTCTTCACTTGTTGACATCACTGCCTTATCTTTTCTCATATGGTCTCCCTCATAGAAAAGACCTTCAAGGGTGATAACCCTTTAGAAAGCTTGTTAGATCTCAACTAAAAAAATTGCTTCTCGTACTAATGTTAAACTTTTTTGGTTTATTGAAGATAATTTTGATTCCTATTTTAAGAAACAACCCATTTTTTTATCATTCTCAAAGACCTGTTGATGAGCTTTATTGTCTGGCACTGATGGTCTCACTACCACTTTGACATGTGGCTACACATTGGTCCTTTTTAACTCATTTGAGATATCATAATGAGCTCCCACAATTTCCACCTATCAGCATGTTCATTCTAGTTCCTTGGTACTGCTTGGATGTTAAATGTCTCAAAATCCTCAATCAAGTCCCATACTCTATGTTTCTAAAACTTCATCAAGGGATTTTTGGTGATATTATAACCTCTAACCTAGTGCACTATTAGCTCATTGTCCCCATAAACTTTTAATTGATTTATCCCTCTCTTATTATCCCATTGAAGACCATGGATAAGGCCCTCATATTCTACTACATTACAAGATCAACTGAATTGGAACTTGCAATAAGAGAAATACTTGTCATTTGAGGGGGATACCAGCATTACACCTGCACCCAATCCATGTTTTCTCCTTGACCCATCAAAGTATAATTTCCATAAGCCACTAGGATCTTCTTGAGGTCCAATGAGGGATGACATGGACTGATTCTCTTCATGTAAGTAGTAGACACCCATGTCCCTCTCTTCAACTCCTTCCAAGGGATCAACCAAATGATTTTCATTTCATAGTTCATCCAAGAACATGTTTGGTATCTCCTCAGGGTGAGTGTTTAATTATTAACCAACCATATGTTTATCCTCATCAATAATGGTGAAATTGGGGTTTATGATGTCTGGCCCATAAGGCTCTATGTAGAATTGTGCAATGGGCTCAACCTTGATGGATACTTTGGTCCCATATCTTGTTCTAAATGTCATGTATGACCAATCTATTGAAAGATAACCTACAATATTTTTTGTGAATTCTTTGGATAAGCATAGTTCAAAATGAGGAGGCACATCAAGGATCAATACATCTTGAACCACTGATACACTAGGACAAGCATGCAGGGTCAAGTTGAGATCTTTGATTATGCCAGATGGCTTGGTAGAAGAACCATCAAGTTATAGAACTCCTTTAGAATAGGGCTCATATTTTAGACCAAGTTGATCAACTATGGACTTTGGAATTACTAAGGTGTTAACCCCACTATCTACCAAGCAATTGTGCACTAAAAAGTCACCAATGATCATTGAAATATAGAAGGGGAAGGTTTGACCATCTTACTTGATTGCCCTTCAGTAGGTCCTTTGGTTGCATTAGTGAGAACCACATTCTCTTTGACTAGTGGTTTCTTAGAAACATTAATTCTTGAAAACCTTTCTTGGAGGATGTCTACCTGACCCGGCATGGAGAGCATATCCTACATTGGCACACTCACACTAGACCTTTTCATTTACTCCACAACGTTGATGGGTGAACCACCAACCTTTGGTTGTACTTTGGGGGCCATAACTGCACCTTGAGTTCATGAATTTTGGATAACAAAGGCATTCCCCTTATTTTTATTCTTTGGGGCAATTGGAACCTTTGGAGCAGTAGTAGGTTCATTTGGCTTTGATATTGAAGGAGTAATGGTAAGAAGCTTTTTGACTATTTCTTGATTACCATCCATGTTCCTTATTTTGAACCTTGTATTTATTGCTATTGGGATGTATTCCTGGATAGAACTAGCCTACTGATTGAGTGCATAACACTCTTCTTACTCATATTTAACCATTGTAGCTCCCAACTTACTTGGTCCTTGATCAAGGCTTTGACCTTGTTGAGGCTTTTTTGGGTTTGTCATCATGGACATCTCTATGTTCTGAGCCATAAGAGCTTGATTATACCCATAATTGGTAGTCTATTTCCATTGATCATTGTAAGCTTGAGTGAAATTAGTGGTTATAATAATGGATTTCCCAAAATATTGATTCCAAGGCATGGTACCCTCATTTTCTTGAGCAACATTATTCTATATGGGAACCAAAGTGTTAGAAGTGCTTGCAACATTTGGATTATAGTTGTTTTCCCTAACATAGTTAGGATACCCTTGTCCTTGGATTTTAACTTAGCCTTAGAAGTTTACTGCCTCTTAACATTCATTATTTCATTTTCCAAAGATGGCAACATGCTCTTAAGCTTCTAATTTTTTTTTTGTTCTTGGAAATCACTAGATTGACTAGTAAAAGCCTTTTCTTAGGTGAGGGTATAGCAACAATTACAGGCATAGTAAGAATGACATCAAGGGGAGGAATAGAAACAAGGGGTGGTTTGATCTCAGGGAACAAAGGCATTGGTGGTCTAGGTATAAGCTTGACAGCCTACACCAGATAATTTTCTACTCTGATTGCCACTTTATATGCATTTGGTAATGTGTTTCATCCCATAGACTGGATCATTACTGAAATATCACTATTGAGGGCCTTCAAACAGTAAATAAAGTTAAAGTTAGGGGTAGGTCTAACAGAGACTGTGATTCTGTCCCAAGTCCTTTGGAACCTTGTGTTGAAGTCTTGCATGACTTCATGAGGGTATCTTTCAATTGTGGTTAATTTCTCTATAAGTGACAAATGATCAACTTTATCCTTAAATCTTTTATACAATGCATCTCTTAATTGATCCCATGATGTAATAAAATAAATAGTAAGGCTTTTATACCAATATAGGGCTTTACCTTTGAAAGAGATGACTAATAACCTAATTGCTACATTTTCCTCATTAACATTATGAATATTACAAAAATTAGCTATATCCATGAAGTGTTCTAAAGGGGTTGTATATTGGCCTCTTGTGAAATAGGGGACACTTTTAAGAGCTACTACTAGAATAAGATCATATTAAGGGAGGTCCAGAGGACTTTGGCCATTAAAATCCACAAAGTGTAAAGCTCTAGGGGCTACCATGGCAATGAAAGGGTTTTAAAAATATCATATTGTAAGGGTAGGCCTTAGAATTGACTTAGGAATAAAGTTTCCTTTATATGGATGTGTATTAGGAAATCTTAATCTCTTTAATGAGTTTTAAGGCAATTCAATGAATTCAAAGGGAATACCTCTATAAGCTGACCTTGTAGTCACCTTTGGCATGAAATGTAGTCACTGCTCTGCTATTATAATGTTTGATTTTCTTTTGGAGTCGTTAGATGTTGTTACTTGGAAGATATAACTACTGTAAATTGATCAAACCAACATCAAATTTTGACCAATATTCTTTGAACTGTATCCCACTGGGCATGTCAAAGATTATTGTAGCATCAATTTGCACCCTTAGAGATGGTTCTTCAAACTCTCTCCAATTGAGCTACACTATGGGAACAACCCTAGAATATGGGTCACCTATGATGGGGTTGGACCTCTATAGAATGTTGACTTCTTTTTGATGGATCACCTAAACTATTGCTATTATAGGGAAAATGATAAGAAAGGGGAAAGGGTCACTAAGAAGGCTAAAAGGGTGATGCACCAAATTTAAATAAGAAATCACATAAGCATGAAGTAAACACTAAGGAAGCATAAGATATTGCTAGCTCACACAATCTCACAAAACTAGCTAGTTGCATAAGTGTTTTATCAACTAGGTTCAAGATGCAATGAATGAAGGTAAATAGGAGTTATAAGACTCACTAAGAGCTTACATTAATGACATAAAGAACACTAACCTAGAACTATAACTAAATTTAAGACACTTAGAAATGAGCAAAAAAGAAGGATAATGGGCATGAAAGATTCTCCTTCACAATGCCATCATGCACAAGCTTTGCTACACACAATTTAAAGGGGAGCGATAGGTTAAGAAAGTTTATTGCTTCAAGAGGTCTTTCATATAAATTTTAATAGGGTCTAGCCTTATCAAATGAGAGTCTCTGCTCTTCTAGAATTGAGAAAAAAATTTATCAAAAGTCAGAGAGAGTTACAAAATTGAAAAGAATAAGAGATATAGGAGAGAGGGGAGGGGGGGGAGCATGCCATCTGAGATCATTAATTGAGATACTATCCTTCTTGATTTTTGAACCATCTTTGATCTAATTAGGACTAATAGGCTTTCAAAATAAATAAATGCTCCACTATACTCTTCAATATTTGAATCCCTTTTCTTTGATCTTCTACACCATCTTCACTTGTTTTCATTATGAGGATAAAGTCATCATATTCACAGACTTGATAAATCAATGCCTAAGTTTGTTTAAGTGGTTGCAAGTACGTGTATGTCAAAGTTATAGCTTTGTCCAAAGACAAGACACTCCTACACATATACCCCTATTCCAAACCTAGACATAGGTCTATTTTAGATCAAAAACCAATCCATTTATTGGTTTTCCTATAGTTAATATCTATGAAGAGCTTACAGACTGCATAGCATTGTTCTTGACTGATTTTAGGTCTAAACAGACCTATTATGCCTCTGAACCTTGAGGGAATTGAGAAGCCACTACACACGAGGATCTCCCTTGATGAAATGATGTTGAAACCATAATAAAATTGAGTCTGCAAGCATTAGATCCTCCAATAGAGGTTTCGACTGAGATTCAATGGTGTATTTTGAAATATTTACCCTAGTTCGACCTTAGGACACATTTGCTCTCCATTGGAGTCTCTTGTCTTAAAATTTTAATCTTGGCCATTGAAATTGATCTAGGTTCCTTGACTTTTTGACCTCACTTGTATCATTGATCTCATCTACTCAGTGAGCATGTGTCATTGATTTACCCAACAGTTACCATGGTCATGACACTTGACAACTGCATACTTGTCTTCAAGATTTGTTGACTTGTGGACCTTTTTCTCATTGTTGATCTTGAATGCATGATTAAATGCATGTCATTGGATATTTAAGACCCACTTACTCATTAGATCACTTCTCATCATTAGATCTGCTTTGAGCTTCCATGATTTAGACACTTGTCAACTCTGCATTTGATCTTTTGAATCTAAACAACTATTGTAAAAATCTTGAACTTGATGTTCTCATACATGTATTACTTATTAAGGGTTTTTTAATTCAAATGGTTAATTGTTATAATTTTAACTTGACGTCCCCTCACACATTCCACTCTGCAAGTTCAACTTTAGAAGCTTATATCTTGATATAGAGAATTCATCAAGATATAAAATTTTCAAGGGATGTTTATGGGACCACAATCATCATGTCCATGCATTCCTATAGCTCTGCTCAACCTCCCAAGTGCATATATTAAATACATAATCCATTTGACCCATTTTTTTCTATGTGACGTGCCATGATAGTTTGGTCTCTCTAGACTTGTTCAAGAAATTGTTATCTCTTTAGAAGGCTCCAATGAAATTCTAAGACTTTATGCAACCTGATTCATGCCCCTAAATTATTGAAACACTGTGAGAGCCTACTGGTCTTTTTCACTTTGCAATCCTAGACTTCTCTCCAAGCCTTTGGTCCACTCATTCCATCAAGAACTTTGTTCATCCATTCAAACCATTTCTAGGTAAAATATTCTTATGTGGGCCAAATTTGGCCAATGGTTACCTTTTTCTATTAAGGACATACACTTGAACATGAATGTTGGCATTTTTAGAATAAGAATATTATGATACATAATAATATGCACATGTTATGGTTGAAATACCATGTATATTTATATACTTGAAAACATGATATAATGAAATCACACATAAGATTCATGTTGAGAAAGAGAGTATGCCTATCCATAAAAAGATATATATTACACATTAAAAAAATTATAATAATTTATAGAATAATTGACTGGTGTTTTAAATAATATGACTCTAAACGAAAACTTTAAGAGTAAGCACACAATCAATTAAAATTTTGGAAAGCACACTAGGGATTGAATTTTTGTTTTTTAAAATTATAAATAACTTAGGGCTTTGAACCAAACAAATCCAAAAAAATGAGATCTACAACTATTATATCCAACAGTGTGTAGTGAAATAAACCCTAGAAAATTAGATAAATTTAGAACTGACTCTATGTAAACAAGATCTAACCTTAAGGGAAGAGACACAACAATGAGCTTAAGAAAATTCAAAATTATGATAATGTGTTGCAGAGTCTAACCCTAAAGGGATGTTCAATTCATATCAAGTTCACTAAAATATATTATGAGTAAATGGATTTACACTAAAAATATAATACAAATGCCCATAAACATTACAATCATGCCTAAATAGATGTAAAATAATATATCATACCTAAATTCTTAATTCCACAGAATAATAAATAAATATGAAGGGTTTAGGCTTCTCTTTTTGTATCTTGAATTATAGTGACAGTTGTCAATATATGACAGTGGGAAATAGTATACTGTTATGACATAGAAAACTTCAAAATCTATCAGAGAATTAACTTTATTTGGGTTCTTCCTGTAATTTTATTAGTATTACCCTTTATTTAAGATAATTTATTTATCATAAGTTTCCTTTATGTGTGTAAAATTTTTATTTATGTGAATTATAAATTCATATAAATAGGAATTCTATGAGGTGTCACTCACCTTTTTGTTTTTCTTTAGGTTTTGGGAGTTATTCTTACAAGCAACTCCTTCCTCCATTTAGCACACACTTCCCTACCCTCTCTAAGGGAATAGGCCACAAGTGACACACACAAAGGAGGCTTGTAAAGTAATTATAAGATTCTTTGTAACTTCCATTTTATTTTTATTTTTTTGACCTATAAAAAAACCTTCCTCTCCTCATTTCTTCACTAGAAACTTGAATCTCTCTCTTTTCATCTTTAATTTATGTTGTTTCTCAAGTTGTAATTGTGGAGATTTTTGGTGACAAGCCTTCTTATAAGATCATTTGAGTTTTTCTCTGATACGTTCAGTTTCTCACTTTAAAAATATTTATCTCGACATTGTGGCTTGATGTCTTCATTGTAATGTTATTCTTTTGCAATCATTTAATAATTTATTTCAATATTTAAATCAAACTTTGGCAACATTTCTAATATAATATTAGAGCCATAGTTTAGTTATTGTTTGGATCTTTTAAACATATGCACATTTGAAAGTGAAAGAGGAACATTTTTCATTCAACATTTTTTTTTTTTTTTCCATTTACATTTATCTAACTAATGTTAATCTTTGTGAGTTTAATTCTTGGTTGGAATATAGTTTTTTTCTATTGTTAACCTCATCTTTTAGGCTATTCATAAAGAGTTTTTTTAGTCTTTTTTTTTTAATTAGTCATTTTTACCTGAAAACCCATCTAAAAAAGAGGCCATACTTTTTATTGGCATTTTTTTTGTAAAATATTTTTAGGTTTTATTTTATTGGCATCTAAGAATAAGCTGTTACAATTTTAGGAAAATCTAGATCACTTTTTTTTTAAATCACTAAAAATGTCATTACTAGTTTTAAAAATTGTGATTAAAAAATTCTAAGTTTTTTTAATTGAAAAAAAATAAAAATTATGTTTTGCATTGCATGATAAGTGAAAAAAAAATTGAATAAAAAAGAATATTTTATATATTTTAAATCACATTCTTTGGTTCCTTCTTCATTCCTACATAGCAAACATATTTCAAATTCAAGAGTTTTTTAATTTTCTTTTGGTTATGAATTAAAACTCATATAATTTAAAAGAGGTGAATCTTTTACTCAACAAAAAAGATTTTTTATTCCATCGTAATAATTCACTCATTTTATTATGTGCATTTAAAAAAATTCAATCTTCTTTTTTGGTTTAAAATTTTAATCAGCCAAAAGAATATATTTTATATATGCAAATAAATAAAAAAATTATTGGTGAGTTTATTTTAGCATAATATCTCACTTTCTATTTATAAAGTCCTCCACTTAAACTTTGAAACTTCAAATTTTTTCTAACATTTTTTTATGCAAGGAAAATTAAAAACTTTAAGTTTATTTTATTTAAGAAATCAAATATTTATTTCAAAAGTAACTTGTTGTTTTGGTATAGATTTACATTTACAAGTTAATTGATCTAAGTTTTTTGATAAGCAAGTGTAATTTAGCTCACAACTTTATTATTCATATTTTTTATCGTCAGTATTTTTAACCTTTGAAAATTTGGTTAAAATGAATATTTTTAAATGTTTTTTGGATCAATCAATATTTCTCTTAAGTGACTTTTTTTTCAATAATCACGAAATTTGTATATGTTGCTCTCATGGCTCTTAAAATAACCATTTTATTAGTTTTTATAAAAACTATGTAAACTATTAAACATGATGAAATTATTATTCTTAAAAAATAAATTTTAAGTCAAAACGAGACTTTACATTATTTATAAATCTCTTTTCTCGAGCAAATACACACAATATAATTTTTTATTAACGTGTTAAATGTTAAAGTTATGTCTTTTGCTAATGATAATATCTTTAATAATGATAGGTCTCCCTATGTTTCTAAACAAACTCAAAATCATATGAACACTTATTCTATCAATTCTAACTTAAAAACTATGCACAGTATAGGCTATTCAAGTGGTGCACTTGGTAAGTGCAAAAGTAGTATTTTTCAACCTTTTTTGCCTACTTTTAATGTAAATTTTAAAGGTCTTGGCTATAATACTTAAAATACTTTTAATAAAAATTTATAATTTTATTGTTTTCCTCATTGAATGACTCATAATACAACTTATATTGATTATACTACTTTTAATGCTCATGCTTTGATTAAAATTGCTAAACTTTATGTGTATTGTAGAAAATATAGGCATCATATATCTAAATATTAGAAATTACATCCATGCAAATCTTGTGCTAAATTCACACATGACTTTTTGCATTATTGATACATGACTAAATCTCCTATCTCTAAAGGTAAAATTAATTGGATTATAAAATAAAACGAATCTTCTAAAGACTTTGACATGTTTTCTTGTGATAATTTTGCTAATGTTTCATGCAAAATATTTTTTGCAAGTGACACGTCTTCTTTATCTTTATTTTTATTATCCAAATCTATTTTTATATTATTTATTTTTATTGCATATAATATATGCTTTGATTATGTTGACTAACTTCTTTTCATGTAAGATATTGTAATTTATGATGGAAGTTATTTTTACTCCATCTATATTTCGTGCACATCTACTTTTGTTACTTTAAGTATGTAGATCATATTTTTAGCATAATGATTATTTAACTTGAAATATTGTTGTTAACTTGCTTATCTTGCAGGTTTGTGGATCATTATTTCTTCTTTTTATCTTTGTTCTATTGTAGATTAACTACATTATTGAAAGAGGATTCTTGGAGATTCTTAGTGATCACACTTTCTTCTTTGCAATTTTTGGTAGCACTCTCTTTTCTTTCTTCTCTAAACTTTTATAATTTCTATTGAAAGAAGTTTCTATTAAGGGGAAGTATTATATAATTTAAACTCTTTTCTTTATTTTGAAAAGGTTTTATCTACTTTTGTAACCCAAAATCAAGCTTAAGGAGAAGTGTTAGAGAATTAACTTTATTTGTGTTTTTCCTATAGTTTTATTAGTATTACTCTTTATTTAGGATAATTTATTTATCCTAAGTTTTTTTTTATATGTGTAGAATTTTTATTTATTTGAATTTTAAATTTATATAAATCTAGATTTCATGATATGTCACTCACCTCTTTGTTCTCTTTTAGGTTTTAAAAGTTACTCTTACAAGTAACCCCTTCTCTCACTTGGCACACACTTCTTTACATTGTCTAAGGGAATAGGTCATAAATGACACACACAAAGGAGGCTTGTAATGTAATCATGGAATTCCTTGTAATTCTTATTATTTTCTTATTGATCTATAAAAGAGCCTTCTTTTTCTAATTTCTCCACCAGAAACTTCAAGCTCTCTATCTTCTTCTTGAATTTATCTTGCTTCTAAATTTATGATTATAGAGGATTTTGGTGACAAAACTTCTTACAAGATCATGTGGATTTTTCTCTGATACAATCAGTTTTCCATTTTAAATTTTTTTCTCAACATTTTGACTTGATCTCTTCAAGGTGACATTATTATTTTGCATTCATTTACTCATTTATTTCAACATTTAAATCGGTCTTTGGCAAATTTTCTAATAAAATTTCATGACAACTAGAATTGATATTCCAAACTCTACACTCCATGATCTATACATATACCAACCATACACTAGTTGTTTATAGTAATTTTTCAAGTAGGAAAAATCTAATTTAATGACTATATTCATCTCTTTCAGGGCTCCAAAAAAATTATGAATTTTATGTAACTTCACTTTGATCACTGGGAAAATGTACATCTTCTATTTACCTTAATTGGGTAGCCAAATTTGAGAACTTGAAAAAATGGAGATATTGTTTGGATCATGTATTAATTTGAGTTTAATTCTTATTAGGCCCCTAGACATTTGTACAATATCTAAGACATCACACCAATGATTGAAGTAATTCATCAACCATACAATCTAGTGTATCTCTATAAATAATATATATGTTTTAATGAATGTTTAATTCCTTTAGAATACTTGTAAATGTTCAATAGATTCATGTGAACAATAATGAATTTATTTTAATTGCTAGATGTAATATGTTATTATGTCTTAAAATGAATTACAATGCATGTTTATTTATACAATATTCATACACAATACAAATTTGAATTAGGACCATATTAGCATGAAAAACAACAAAAATCAATCAAAAATGTGTAAAAGACAAAATGAGGGTCAAATTAGCAAAATAATAAAATGGCATAAGCAAAACTCATAGAACCGTACACTCGACATTTTAGACATGCAACATGATGTGCATGTTCCTGGTAGAGAAACCTAAGAGGTAGGGGATAGAGGGGCTAGGTGAAATGGGACATTAGAGGGAGATAATAAGAGGATAAGGATCATCACAAGTCAATGCTTATGTCAATAATACCTAATTTAAACTAATAATCGATAAGTACACAAACATCTTAGAAATATGCCATTTAATGATTAATAAACATTAGTCCCCTTAGGACTTGTTTTTATAAAAACATCTTATATAATTTTGGGTAAATAAGTAAGGTAAGGTAAATTAAGATGAATTTTAAAGTATATTAGTCACTTTGATCAATGGGGCAATGGACAACAATGAAAATGGAGACATCAGCAATAATGGTAACGATTCGATCTGGGTTACAATGGTGATAAGAAAGGAATAGGTAAGGAGTGCATCAATTAATTTTAGTGAAGGCTTGACTATGTTTTGATAGGCATTAAAAAATCAAAAAAGGTGGTGAATGAGCAATAAGGATAGACAATGATGCCAAGGAGGGTCCACTTGGGAGCAAGCTTGCAGACTAAAGGGTAGAGGATAATGTGGTGACAATAGCTAGAGTTTTTTTTAAGGTTTTACTATTTTCTGAGTGCTTGAATGTTTCAAACCCCTTTCATTCCTATGAATATTTTTGTAAAGTAATTATTCTTTGTGCAAACCCCATGCTTGATCCTTAACTATTTGTTAGGAGGTATATCTTTGTCTTAGTGCCTCTCAGGAGCAGCATGTGGGAGGACATGATTGATGCTTATACTGAGGTGAGGTGTATAGATGAAGGGTAAAGATAGGTCATTTTAAACCCAACATTCATTGGGGATGTCCCCATATTTTTTTCTAATGACTCTCCTATTTTGGAGATTTATGAAGTTATTTTTAGATTTGATAAGGAGTTTAGATCTAGATCTCTGATTGGCAGATGTATGGGGAAACATCCATCCTGGGAAGAACTCTCGCTCTAGACAAAATTAATTTAGCCTTACTTTGAAGCAATTAATCTTTGTTACCTAATGTTTTTTATTGATCCTCTTTCAAACAGTGGAAGATCAGGACTTTGTTCAGAAAAATAGACCCTAGTTTGTTAGTAAACTAGGGGTGTGCCTGTGCCCTTAGGTCCATTTTTTTGATCTAGTGATTGCATTAATATCCAATGAATTGATTTGGGTAAGACTATATAATCCTCCCTTAGCCATGCATGACCAAGGGCTATTCCAGTAGTTGGTTAAAAAAATTGGTGTGTTTGTTAAAACTGATCCAGATTTGGTTGCTCAGCAGAGCTTTATGAGGGTTTGTGTCATGTTAGATTTTTCCAAATTATTTTTCCACTCAATGAAGATCATGTCCTATCAAGGTGTTTGGACTTAATTCATCAACTATGAATATTTTCATTTCAAATGCTTCAAGTGTAACCAAGCTAGTCATAAAGTGGCAGTGTGTCCAAGGATATCTTCAAAAGGTTTTAGTGTTATCCTATTAAAGAAATGGGTTAGTAATATTGGTTACCCCAGTCATGAGCTTGTGAACAATCTTTGTATTCCCTTAATTTCTATCTCATAAGGGTTGACGGCTCCTTTCGTTGACCTGTTAGTGGGGAAGGGAGTTTTTTCATGGAATGCGACTTCTATAGTATAACAAGGCTTTCCTAATGTCAACTCCAAGCAGACTACCCCACTCAACTTGAAAAGGGACTCAGTGTGTCTAAATTTAGAGGCTTTGTTTGTATCTAATAGGAAGAACACATATTATAGGTAATAGAGTTATAAGAGGTTGGTGATTCCTTTAAGGATTAAGAATAAGAGCAGCTCATTTCTAAAGATATTTTAACCATTGCTTAACATCCTTGCATGTTGACAAAACTAAAATTTGGTAAGAATGATAAAAGAGGTAGAAAATATGAATTGAAAATGTTAAAATTGAATACTCTAAATTCCATCGATGGTGGCACCCAATGGATGGTGGAAGCTTTACTCTTGAGCAGAGGTAAGTGAACTCTTACAACTTGAGGATGATTTTCTAGGTTTTTGTCAAGTTATGTTGTGAATTGAATGGAGCTCTATGTTTGGTTTGTGTTGTGTGAGGATTATTCATGTATTTGGAGCTTCTTGCTTTGACTTAGGCTTGTCTCTCTTTATCTTGCTTAATTTTATTTTGCATTGTATTCTAGTTTTGGTTGGTCCCTTCCTTTATTCTTAATTTCTTAGTTTTTCAGGGACTAAGCCCCCTATTGTGGTCCAGATTTGGTTGTAGCTTTGGTCAAAAGCAAATATTAGGTTGGAGTTTTGTAAAACCTTGATAACTATTAAAAAAATACAAATTTAAAAGTCTATATACATAATGCTTTGAAGTAGGTATTCAAGAGCCTAATTTAGACCAAGGATCAACTAGTAGACAATCATCCTAGAAACATGTAATTTAGTGACTAATAAATACATAGGGGACATTTTTAGGCATATTCACCACATAATATACTTTAGGTAAATAATTAAGATAAGGTAAATTAAGAAAACTTTTAAATTCCATATACCAAATGTTTTAAAGTGGGTATATGAGGATTTTAGAGTTGTAGAAGAAAGTCTAAGATGTAGTGGAGAGACATGTTTGATTTAGGATAATAAGATATGTGTTTATATAATTTTTAATTAAAAAAATTGGGATTGTGAAGCTATATAATAAAAGAGGATAAATTCAAGGAAATAATCAATCTCATCCAAAAAATAGTCAATTATTATGTTTGTAAGAAGTCCGCTTTAATTGTGGCATCATCATATTGACATGAGGATCATGGTTTGTATGAGAACATAACCTACTTTATGAGAGTGTAGACAAGGATGCACATGGATGGAGATGGGTAGTAGGGATGTTGAATAAAATAATTTGTAAGAACCATATTAACCCTTCACCATATAAATAAAAATACATATAAAATGTGTTTTAGTGTAATGATGTAGATGATGGTAAAAAGTGTGATATCACAACATCCACCAAAATACAAATCCCACTAAATAACAAAGTCCCCTCATTATAAGGAGGAAAAGAAAAAGAAAAAAACAAAGAGAAGGAAATAGAAAGAGAAAGAAGAATAAAATAAAATAGTTTGCTTGGAATGCTGGTCCTTATTTTTTCAAAAAATTTGGATTCTTTTTCTACCCATGGTCTCCATTTTTTGACCTAGTTAAGACTCAGATCTCAGTTGCTCCTCTTTGGATCTCATTACATAACCTCCCATATATTTTAATAAAAGATGAGAACATCAAAATTTTGGTTAACAGATCGAGATCTTTTGTGAAAGTTGTTGAATCCTTTTGGGGTCATAGATTTGTCAAATCTTGTGTTATTCCAAACCTCTCTTCTATTTGGTGAACTTGATATCATCTCAAGGCTTGTGGACTTAGTTTATCAACTATGATATCCCTTTAAAATGATTTCATTATAATCTTCTTGGGCATTAGGTTGTTGGTTATCCTTTTAGGTCTTATGGGATCTCTTCATCTCACTCTCATCAGGTGTGGAAGAAGAAAGATGGGGATCTAGATTAGGATTTATTTTGGTGAAATCATGAATATTTATATCATCTTCTTTCTTCATTTATTGTTTCTCAAGCTCAAGGGGCTTCCACCCAATTGGAGTATTTATTAAAGGATGTGTTAGATCTTATTTTGTTACTGAACCCTCCTCAATTGTTTGAGGTAGTTTCCACTCCTCAGATAACATTTACAAAAATCTCTACTGACATGGGAATCACCTCTAAAAAAAAAGGTCGTAGATCAGAGGCTAAATTTCTACAAGCTAGAGTAGATATAATGGTGTATGATCATGTTCAATGGATGATGGAGAATCTTATTTCTCAATGATGGAGAAGAATTAATGTTCCCTGTTATAGCTTGAAATTTCATCCCTATGAGAGAGTTCTTCAGGATCTCTCACTTCCAGCTACAAGCATGGAGGCAACCTTAGGATGTGGGTATCCTATGGTGAGGTTGAACCTCTAAGATTTTTAATGAGGCTAGTTCTTTAGGTGTTTCACTTTAGCTCCTTGATTCCCACACTAAAATCTAGTAATGGCTAAGGAAAAGGGATAGGAGGATTACTTGAAAAGAAATTTAAGATAAGGGAGGTGATACACCAAAAGTAAGTGATCCACTTGGTCTGGGGAATGACATTAATTCAGCATAAGATAAGTTTGCTTACACAACATCCTAACCAATTAACTTGCATAAATATTTCATAAACTAATCTCATTGAACCATTCATGAAGCAAGAGGGATTTCTAAATCCACATTAATCATCTATTAATGGCAAAAAAGCTCAAGTTTAGATTGGTAACTAACTGTAAAACACCTAAAAATAAGCAAGAAAGAAAGATAATAAGTTTGGAGGGATGATTCTTCACAACGTTATTGTACACAAGCTAATTCAACACAATTTTTAGACAAAGAGATAAGTAAAATAAACTTTATTGCTTCAAAGGTCTATTACATAGTGATTTTTGCAGAGTGATTCTATCAGTAGTCTGGGGATGACTTGTTTGGCTCAAAGGCCTTTATTTATATATAAAAGGGGGGAGAGAGAAGGGGAAGAAATCAAAAGTTGTTGATGGTTGGAACTCTAATGTTTTACTTTCTTGTTATCCCTAAATGTGTCGCTTAGGATCACTAAACAAACCTCTCGAGCCCCTCCTATCTTTAAGTTTTTCTTTAGTACATCTAAGAAGCAATGTTGTGAGCAAATAGAATGTCTCTTCTTAGCATGGCATATTTAATATTTGCACTCAAGATTGGCATGGATTCTTTCTTTTTGTGTGCCTTGCTGAAAGGATGCAGGTATCTATGTGTTTCAACCATGCTACATTTAGGTATCAAATGATGATTGTGGGGAGTGAACTATGATAGATGAGAGCCTTTATAATTTCTAGCTACTAGCTGCTTAGAATCTCCCATGCTCATTGGTCATCCTTGTGCCACTTGTCCTTTACTGATTGGCCCTTTTTGCTCCAGCTTATGCCACATGGTGGCCTTTCATTCGTTGCACCATGATTCTCGCATTGCTGGACCAAGCTTAAGTCAAGCACTTGAAGAATCCCAATTTACTCTATGCAGAGTAATTCAAGTTCTTTGATCTTTCTAACTTTGGACTTTATTAGATCCTTTATTTATAAATCTTTTAAAAGTAAAGTACTTGGAGAAACCTGATTTACTCTATGCAGAGTAATTCAGGTTTTTCAAGCTTACTTACTTCGGACTTGTCCATCTTGAAGTCTTATTTATTCTATGGGATCCTATTTATATTGGGAAAATCTCTTGAAGGAATTCCTTGGGATAATTTCTTTGAAGGAATTCCTTTATATTTTTTGTCTAAAGCTTCCTTCTTGCTCTCTTCTTTCAAAAATTACCTTTCAAACTTTTCAAAATGAACTTTCATGAAGGGTGAGAGACCCTTCAGGCTCCTTGTCATCGTTTTGAACTTTCACAAATGATCTTATTAGAAGGAAAGATACCCTTCAAGAATTTTGAAATGGTCCTTCCAAAGGGTAACATACCCTTCAGAAAACTTGCAACTGTACACTTGGAGAAGGAAAAGCCCTTCGAATTTATGAAAGTGACCTTCGAAAAAGTTGACTGGTCTTTCAAAAATGTTGAAAAGATTCTTTTTGCCTTAAACAAGGCCCTTCAGCATTTGAAAATGCCCTTCATATTTTTGAAGTGTACCTTCAAGTTTTTGGAGAAGACTTGTCCCTTGAAGAACCTGAGAAGCTCTATTTTTCAAGGCCAAATCGGGTTTGTCAACCACTTTTACTTATTTTGGGCTCCTGATTAATCACAACTTATGAGATAATCAAGTAGTGTCCCTTGGAGAACCCAAAATACACTGTCCATGAGAAATTCAGGTTCGTAAACCTAAATTACTTCTACTTATAAAACATTTAGAAGTCAAGCACTGTTGGAAACCTAATTTGCACTGTGCCCTCAGAAACCCAAAGTTGTCACTGCTAGAAAACCTAAAGTCCTCCCAAAGACTTGCCATTTTCTTGCCTAAAATCTCTATTTTTCATTCTTAGGCAAATTTGATATCTGGGCCAAAAATGGCCAACATTTCTAGCAACTCACAGGGAAGCATGTTTGTTATGCTAGAGAACCTAGCTCATTTGCTTCATTCGATCCATTGGGCATGGAGTCACTGCTTTTGTATGAAGCTAGCTCTATCTAGAAATTTCCCTTGAAGCAACAAGAATAATTGAAATTAAACAAATTGTGCCCAAGGCACTTAGGGAAGGGAAAACACTCAACCGAAATATATGTGCACAAGGTACTTAGAGAAAAAAATGAAAAGCTATACAAATTGTACAATAACATAAAATGGCTGCAAACTCTTTTAATAACACAATCTTAGATAAATATCATTGACTAGGATGGGCAATACCTTTCCATCCAGTTGGTCTAGTTAGAAGGTGTTATGTTGTTTGTATTTGTGGATCAAATAAGGGCCACTCCACTAGCTTTCAAACTTGGTATGTTTGTCTCGTTTGGCTTTATTTGAGTCCCATTTGATAACCAGGTCTCCCTCCTTGAAATTATTTGTTATATATCTCTTGTCAAAAGCCTTTTTGACCTAAGCTTGATGTGCCTCTAGCTTCTTCATTGCAAGGTCTCTTGTCTCCTCAAGTTTTGTGAGTTCTACTAATCTCACATTCATGGGTTCATCTTCTAGCAGCTCCAGCTGATGGGCTAGCTCTATTATAGGAATCTCAAGAGAAATGGGTAACTTGGACTCCTTTACATATACTATAACATATGTATAATTTCCAAGAATAGCTTTAGGAGTTACCTGATCAGCCCACAAGGTTGTCTTCAACTTGGTGTGCCACATCCTTTGATTCTCCTCCATGGTCCTCTTGATAATCCTCAACAAATTTTTATTTGTGGACTCAACCAAATCATTCTCTTAAGGATAATAGTTTGAGGAAGTGTTGAGGTAGATGCCCATTTTGACACCCTATTCAGTTGTTTTCAAACCAAGGAAATCCAAAGCATGATCAGATATGATAGTGGATGGAAGACCAAACCTGGTCACAATGTTTTCATAGAAATTTATGACTGCACTTTCATTGGCTTCTTTTAATGCAATGGATTCCATCCACCTGGTGAAGTAATCAGTAACATCAAGTACCCACTTATGTATTGCACTTGATGGGGGGTTGATTACTCCAATGAAGTCCAAACCCCACTTCATGAATGGTTTCTCTACTTGAATCGGGTTGAGAGGAAAAGTTGCTAGCCTTTGCTTACCCATGAAGAGAGCACATTCTTGACACTTCCTCACCTATGCATAAGTGTCCTTTAAAGAAGCTAGGCTAGTAGTAACCATCCCTTATGATCTTTGTTGTAGTATTCCTTGGAGTAAAATGATCTCCTACAAGCCCATCATGGAAATGCTCCAAAAGCTTGGCTACTTGATCATCATCTACGCACCTCAGGAGCATTCCAATGGGGTCTCTTCTAAAAAAAACCTCATCAAATAAGGCATAAGGTATGGACTAAAGTCTGAAATACCTTCTTTTTGCTTTGTCCATACCTTAAGGGCACTCACCTGTTAGCAGAAAGTGTGTCATACCATGGAGCTAACTAGTGTGAGGTGAAGGTGCATCTGCCTTTAGGTTATCTTATGTTACCAAGATGACCTCTTTGTCTTCACGAAGGTCATCAACCATATGTTCATATATGCCTTTACCTCTTACTAGCTTAGTGACCTTCATTTCCATGTCATACTCTATGACTTTATTAATCTAATTAGCTCTTTTTTGCTCAAATCCTTGTTAAGAAGGAAGTCTCTTACTCTGGGATGAGACCCCATAAGGTGGGTTTTGCTATTGGATAGCATTGGCCTAAATTTATTGAGGCTCTTTACTACTGAAAGGACCTACTTCTATATAAAGGTATACCTCACCTCATACTCTTCAAGACCCTAACTGAAAAATGCTAATGGCTACTCAAGTCCTTCACCATTTCTTTGCATCAGCATAGCTGATATATTATCAATGTTGGTAAAAGCATACAATATGAAATCTCTCGAGAATTTAGGATTCATAAGTGTGGGTGCTTAAGTGATGGCTTACTTGATAGCCTCAAATGCTAACTTACCTTTATTTAACCAAGTGAACACTTGGTTCTTTTATAGCATAGTTGTTGACCATTTTTGCCCAATAGGTCAAAAAATCGGTCAAATTTTTCCCCTTGCTGGAAAAGGCCAATTCATTTTGATTTTGTACAAGTCCAGGAGTTTCTACGGACTCTACAGGTGCTTGGTTCAATCTTCAGGTTCTTCAACTTTGGTTCTATCAGCTAAGTTCAATGCAGAGTTCAATCGACAGTTCAACCAATTTTGGTTCAAGCCTTAGTTCATCACTTCAGGTCCATCTCTTCAATTTCTAGGCTTGGTTCATCATTGGCTTCATTGCTTGGTTCAAACAAAAGGTTCACCGATGGGTTCAACCAATTGGTTCATTCAGTTGGTTCAACGTGTTGGTTCAAAGCTTAAAGTTTAACGCTTCGGTTCAGTTCAACGAGCCAACGACTTTCAATTCATTGGCAAAGTTCAAAGGCTCGATTTAATCATGCTCAGCATGCAACATTAAACCGTTAAATCGGTTCAACGCTTTGGTTCAATGTGATTGGTTCAAGGGTCAGTTCAACAAGCAGAAAATCTTGAAAGAATTTGCTGATGATGATGACGTCCCAAAATCTATCAAATATAAGGAGGCGAATTAGTCATTGGTTTTTAAAGCAATGACGGCCATGTGAACATCAATTCTAACACAGTGAAAGAGCCATTTACTTTTGAACCAAAGGAGCGCTAACCATGAAAAAGGCCTAGAAATGCAGCAACCTGCCAGAAGATAGCTCAAGGGCCAAAGGAGCCAGAAGAGACAAGATAGGGAAAAGACAAAGTGCCAAGCATGGAGCAGGCAGATATTCCAAGTGGTGAAGGGAGGCGTCAACTCAAAAAATTACTCCAGCAAGTGACACAGTGCCTATGAATTGACCATGAGAAGGCGCAAACAGCTAGCCGTGTGCCCCTTTTTCTTCATTTCATATTTATGAGTAGACAAGCTGCGTAGGTGCCTTCAAGGAACAATCTTAGTGAATGAAGAAATAATGTGGCCATGTCAAGAAATGCCTGAAGTCAAAGCTAGGGCTGACACAACATTTATGTTGAAGTAGCCTGCCCTTCCCAAGGCTCGTAAGGCACATGGGTCACTTGTAAAATGGGTGCCAAAAGGCCTCCTTTCTTCTCCTATATATTGAGGACTTATCATTTTGTAATCATCTTTCACATTTGTAAGGCATAGCCCTGGCAAAATTTCACCTGAATCAATAAAACATAGTTTTTTACCTGTATCTTGGTTAGATATCTCTGTGTATGTCCTGAGTGTCAGTTTGTGTTTAATCATTGTTTCTTGATGCTTTCAAAGGTTCAACACCAACATATCTGTTATCTATAAAGTGCTATTTTTGCAGCTAACTAGGAGAGCTGCATTTGGAAGTGCAGAAACAAAATAAATTGTTATATAGTGTGCATTTCACAGCACCTTTGGTGAATCTCTATTTTCTATCTTTCCCATTAAAGCCTCCCTGCCAGTTTCTTGCAGTCTGGTTCTTCTGCCAAGATTAAAGTATATGTATGTGTTTGTCTGATCTTATAGTGTGAATGTGAGAAGGTCAAATTTATTTTGGTGCATCACCTCCTTAGAGTAGTTTGTTTTCCTACAATCTTTCTCCCTTTTCATCCCCCCAATTATATATCTATATATCTATATGTGTGTGTGTGTGTGTGTGTGTGTGTGTGTGTGTGTGTGTGTGTGTGTGTGTGTGTGTGTGTGTTAGCACTTATTGGAACAAATTAGATGCATCAAAGGGAGCTAGCCCTTACATAGAGACTCTCCCCTCCAGCTTCACTAGTCCCACAGGTGAGAGGGGAGTTTCCATAGTTGTGTGAAGAAGGTAGGAGTTTGGCCTGTTGCCAAGGGTGCAATCTTCTATGTCAATAGTTTTGGCACGCCCGGTGGGACCAACTAGGACAAGTTTTGTCCAAAGAGTTGAAAATTTTTTGGTGTGTTCTTCAACTGACCAACCTTTGGAGGCTTTGCATCAAACACCAATGGTGACTTTGAGTTGACTCTGTTGGTTAAGCAGCCTGGTGCCATCAGAAATCTTACTTTTTGTATGAATAATTTCATTGCACAAATCATGGGTCTTGTTTTCCTTCATGTGACTATGATCAAACTCAAGCTTTTCAGAGAATCACCTCAAGCAGCTCTCCTAGTTTCCCTACAACATTAAGGGAGGTGGCACTGGAGTTTGAGAAGCAAACAATGGAGATTGATAGACTAGAGGAGGAGTATGAGTATCAACAGGAGCTGATGTATAAAGAGGAGTGTTTGTTTAGGCAAGTGTAGGCCTTGCAATCCATGGAGGAGGAGGTAGCAAAATGGAGAAATCCATCTATTCAAGGCAATCAGCCTTGTGTGCCCCCTTCTATTCTAAAGAAATCCCCCTCTTTTGCAACAAATCCTCTTTATCAGATAGCACTCACCCACTCCAGCTCATCTGACGCATCTGCTCTCAATCCCGTGTGCCTGGTTTTCTAGCATCAAAGGGAACTAGAGCAACCCCCATAGAGATTAATCTTCTCAACTCCTTAGTGAATCTTCCATTAGGGGGAATACCACCAGTCAGCACGTCCCTCTTCTAGAGACTCTTCTAGTGCATCAACAGTCTCTTCCTTGCATTCCTTAGCCTCCCTAAATTTTTCAACACGATGTGCAGATTCTAAGTTGGAGGAAGGAATGCCAGAAACCAGCCCAGAGCCTTGAAGAGGATGATGCTGGTGACCTCCAAAAAAGACTCTTTTAGGACAACCTAGCCAAACAAATTGAAGCTTTAGAGGCTAGGATGAGACTACTTCTTGAAAGAGAGATAGATCTTCCAGACCTCGTGGAGGAGCCCCATGACCTTGGAGAAGACAAAGTTGCTACCTGTTCATAGGAGCAAAATTTCAATTCTGAGATCCTAAACTGGGGGAAAATAGTAGAATCATGGGGCAGGGAGGAACAGAAGCAAGGTTTTTCTCAAAACCTTGAAGAAGATGAAGTTGCTCCTACTCATGATGATGCTGGTAACCTCCAAGAAGGGTTCTTCCAAGAGGATCTAATCAGGGGAATTGCAGAGTTGGAATCTAGAGAGAGATTCCTCAGCCAATGTGTGATGGACGGTTTAGACCAAACAACACGTTCCATGTGTAAACACACCCCACCTACACATTTCCAAGAGAGATATCAGGCCACACCTAATATAGATGAAGTGCTGACCAAGTGGAAGGAGGAGAATCATTCGATTCTAGCTCAAGGGCTACCCCCTCTTCCACATGTTTTCTCCACTTCACCCCTTCTCAAGGAGGAACCTATTTTGCAAGATGCAGGGGAGGAGTAGAAGAACAAATCTGTAGTTCTTCAAGGGGTTGTCATGAGCAACAATGAAGAAGAAATCATCATTGATGCTTCTTGTGAAGACACCATTGGCAATGGAGAAGATGCAGGTCTTGCATATATGCAGATGTTCCAGCAATATGAAGAGGAACAAAAGCATGGTGAGCTCTCTTCCCCTCTATTTGATGAACTTCCTTATTGCTTCGATGAGGAGGATGACTACACGGAAGAGCCTGAGTTGGAGGAGGAAAAGGAGAGGTCTGTCTTCTTGGAGGAATACCTTGAAGAAGATAGCTTTGAATCGAGAGGTGATGTTCTGTGGGATAAGCAATCATTTTTTGATTCCATTTTAGACATCACCACAGTCACCATTCTTCAAGAAGGCCAAGAGGAAGCAGAGGATGAGTCTGACAGGATCTTCAACGAGGCAGAAGGAAACAAGTCAGACCATGACACACTACAAGGGAGCTAAACATGTCAAAGGGCTAACGGTGATAAGCCAGCAGCCACTAATTTCTTGGTGAAGAGCACCAATATGATGAACCAGCATTCAAAAAGCTTCCAAGAACAAATGGATTACACATATGTTGGGAGCATGTTCAAATCTATTTCACTCGGATACCAGCCAATGTAGGTGACAGGCAAGAAGAGCAGGTCACCAACTCTCCTTTTCATTCAGCTACTCACCTGCTGCCATAAGTCTTCTTTCCAAGAAGGGGACTTAAGAAATTTTCCCTTTGATCCAGGGGGAAGCAAATATTCCTAGTTAGTTGTATATAGTAGTTTGCTTTTAGTTTCTTTCCTACTTTCCCTAAGTCCAGTTTGCACAGGGAGTTTTTTTTAGCCTTGTGTGTTTTTGTTTCCCTAGAGGTAAATCTTCGTGATTGATTGTAAAAGTTATCAAGGCTTTTGTTGTTCTTAAGTTACCATCTGACTCCGTGCCCATTGGATTTTTAAGGCAACTGGATTCTAAGCATGGCCAGCATGTTTCCCCTGGGAGGCACGAATCTGTTGACCATTTTTTCCCAACAGGGCAAAAAATCGATCAACTTTTTCCCCTTGCTAGAAAAGGCCAATTCATTTTGATTTTTCACAAGTCCAAGAGTTTTTATGGACTCTACAAGTGCTTGGTTCAATCTTTAGGTTCTTCAGCTTTGGTTCAATTAGCTAAGTTTAATGCAAAGTTCAATCGGTAGTTTAACCAATTTTGTTTCAAGCCTTAGTTCATCACTTCAGGTCCATCACTTTAATTTCTAGGCTTGGTTCATCACTGGCTTCATTGCTTGGTTCAAACAAAAGGTTGATCGGTAGGTTCAACCAATTGGTTCATTCAATTGGTTCAACGTGTCGATTCAAAGCTTAAAGTTCAACTCCTCAGTTTAGTTCAACGAGCCAACAGCTTTCGGTTCATTGGCAAAGTTCAAAGGCTCAGTTTAATCACGCTCAGTGTGCAGCGTTGAACCGTTGAACTGGTTCAATGCTTTGGTTCAACGCGATTGGTTCAAGGGTTGGTTCAACAAGCAAAAAAGCCTGAAGGAATTTGCCGATGATGATGATGCCCAGAAAGCCGTCAAATATAAGGAGGCAAATTAGTCATTGGTTTTCAAAGTGATGACGATCGTGTGAACATCAATTCTAACACAGTGAAAGAGATGTTTGCTTTTGAACCAAAGGAGCGCTAACCATGGAAAAGGCCCAAAAATGTAGTGACCTGCCAGAAGATAGCCCAAGGGCCAAAGGAGCCAGAAGAGACAAGATAGGGAAAAGACAAAGTGCCAAGCATGGAGCAGGCAGATATTTCAAGTGGCAAAGGGAGGCGTCAACTCAAGAAATTACTCCAACAGGTGACACAGTGCCTACAAATTAACCATGAGAAGGCGCAAACAACTAGCCATGCACCCCTTTTTATTCATTTCATATTTATGAGCAAACAAGCTGCGTAGGTGCCTTCAAAGAGTAGGCTTGGTTAATGAAGAAATAGCGCGGCCATGTCAAGAAACACCTAAAGTCAAAGCCAGGGCTGACAAAACATTTATGTTGAAGCATCCTGCCCTTCCCAAGGCTCGTAAGGCACATGGGTCACTTGTAAAAGGGGCACCAAAAGGCCTCCTTTCTTCTCCTATATATTGAGGACTTGTCATTTTGTAATCATCTTTCACATTTGTAAGGCGTAGCCCTGGCAAAATTTCACCTGAATCAATAAAACACAGTTTTTTACCTCTATCTTGGTTAGATATCTCTATGTATGTCCTGAGTGTCAGTTTGTGTTTAGTCATTGTTTCTTGATGCTTTCACAGGTTCAACACCAACATATCTGTATTCTATAAAGTGTTATTTCTGTAGCTAACTAGGAGAGCTACATTTGGAAGTGCAAAAACAAAAGCATTTGCTATATAGTGTGCATTTCACATCACCTTTGGCAAATCTCTGTTTTCTATCTTTCCCACTAAAGCCTCACTGCCAATTTCTTGCAGTCTGGTTCTTCTGCCAAGATTAAAGTATATGTATGTGTTTGTCTGGTCTTATAGTGTGAATGTGAGAAGGTTGACTTTATTTTGGTGCATCACCTCTTTAGAGTAGTTTGTTTTCTTGTAATCTTTCTCCCTTTTCATCCCCCCGCCATTAAATATCTATATATATGTATGTATTAGCACTTATTGAAACAAATCATATGCATCAAAGGGTGCTAGCCCTTACCTAGAGACTCTCCCCTCCAACTTTGCCAGTCCCACAGGCGAGAGGGGAGTTTCCATAGTTGCGTGAAGAAGGCAGGAGTTTGGCCTCCTACCAAGGGTGCAATATTCTGCGTCAACAATAGCAATGACGGGCTTTACCAAACTTGCAAAATTGGGGATATATATTCTCATAAAGTTTATATTTCCAAGGAAATATTGGAGTCCCTTCTTATGCTTGGGTAAGGATAAGGCCAAGATGGCACTTATTCTCCAAGATCAATGGACAAACCATCTTTTGAGATGATATGGCCCAACAACTTGCCTCCATGCATGATAAACATGCACTTCTTGGGATTAAATGAAATCCCATACTCTTTGCACCTTTCAAAAATTAGCCTCAGGTGATCCATATGCTCGCTGGCATTCTTGGAGAAAAATGTGATGTCATCCAAGTATACCAGCACCATTTAGCTTAGCAGCCCTTAGAAATCCATATCCATGGATCTTTGGAAAGTTACACCAATATTTGATAGACCAAAGGGCATCTTTTTGTACACATACATGCCCCATTTGGTGGTGAAGGTAGTCTTGTACCAATCTTCATCTTTCATGTAGACTTAGTTGTAGCCAAAAAATCCATCCAATAGAGAGAAGCATTCTGATCTTGTAACTACTTGGAGAAGTTGCTCCATGGATGGCAGAGGGTAGTGATCCTTCAAGGAGACTTTTTTCAAATCTCTAAAGTCTACACAAAGCCTAATCTCCCCACTCTTTTTTCTTATAGGTACCAAGTTGGCTACCCATGATGAGTGTTTGATGCGGAAGATGATCCTGGACTCGATCAACTTGGTTAGCTCCTACCTCATCAGCTCTTCAATCTTGGGGTTAATAAGCCTTTGCTTTTGCCTTACGTGTTTGGCATTGGCCTCCAACTCTATGGTATGCTGAGCTAACTTAGGATCAAAACCCTTTAAGTTGTACTCCCAAGTAAAAATGTCTACATACTCTTGGCAAAGTGATATGAAAGCATGCCTCTCAGCCTTCCTACTTACCTTCCCAAGCTTGAGAAGTTTGTCTTTGAAGATGAGGACTCTCTCATAGTTCTCTTCATTAGTAGACATTACTACATATTTTTTCCTCATATGGTCTCCTTCATGAAAAAGGCCCTCAAGTGTAACCAGCTCCTTAGGGAGTTTTTTCCAATTTAGCTAAACAATTTGATCCTCATATTGATGCTATAATTTATCTTGGTTAGAGGAGAAATCAACTTTCTATTATAAGAAGCAAGCAATTTTCTTATCACTCTCAAAAACTTGCCAATGGGTTTCATTATCTGGCACTGATGGCCTCACCACCACCTTGGCATGTGGCTGAACCTTAGCTTATTTAAGCTCACTTGGAATGTCAAACTGAGCTCCCACAACTACCATCCTATCAGCATACTAGTTCTGATTTCTTAGGATAACTATAATGTCAAAGGCCTCAAAATCTTTAATCAAGTCGCACACTCTATTTTTATAAGACCTCATCAAAGGGTTTTTTGTGATATTCAAGCCTTTGTCTTGATTAATTATGAGCTCATTATCCCCATAAGCTTGTAGTTATTTGATTCCTCTTTTGGTGGTCCATTGAAGGCCACAAATCAAGCCTTTGTATTCTACTACATTTGAAGAGCAGCTAAAATGCAACTTATAGGAAGAGAAAAACTTATTAACTGAGGGTGAAATCAACATTACCATAGCACTTGCACCATTTTCCCCCTTAATCCATCAAATAATAACTTCCATAAACCATTGGGGTCTTCTTTAGGTCTAATTATGGAAAGCATGGGTTGATTCTCTTCATGTATCAGATAGACACCCATGTCTCTTTGCTCAACACCCTCCAAAGGGTTGAAAAATTGGTTATATCTCCATAACTCATCCAAGAACAAGTCCAGAACTTCTTCAGGATGAGCATTCAACTCCTGACCAATTGTAAACTCATCTTCATCAAGGATAGTGCAATTGAGTTTTATGTTATATGGTTAATGGGGTTTAATATAAAATTATGCCATGGGTTCAACCTTGATTGAGACCTTAGTCCCATAACTTATTTTGAATGCCATGTAAGACCAATCTACTACAAGGTAACCCTCAATCTTGGTTGTGAACTCTCTGGAAAGACATAATGGACATGCTAAGACAAGCATGCAAGGTTAGGCTCAAATTCTTAATGATGCTTGATGGCTTTGTGGAAGAACCATCAAGCTGTAGGATTCATTTGGTGTGTGGCTCATACTTGAGGGTCAACTAATTAGCAATATATTTTGGCATGACTAAGGTGTTGGCCCCACTATCCACCAAGTAGTTATGCACCAAGGAATCACTGATGATTTATGAGATGTAGAATGGGGGAGCTTTGTCACACTACTTGACCTTTCTTCCAAAGGAATCTTGCCTGCATTAATGGAGAATTCAACTTCCTTGCTTGGTTACTTACTTGCCACTATAGAAACACTCATCTTGGACAAACCTTCTTGAAGAATGTTTACTTGGTCAGGCATGGAAAGCATGTCCCACATTAGTATGCTCACACTAGATTTCATCATTTACTCCACAATGTTGATTAGTGTACCCCCAACCTTTGCCTAGGTTTTGGGAGTTACTGCTACTAGCTTTGTCAGTGAAGGAGCGGTGGCAAGAGGTTCTTTGAAAGCTTCCTAATTATCACATATACTCCTTCTCTTGAACCTTATGTTTGTTGAGGCTGGGATGTGGGCCAAACTAGGAGTAACCTATAGATTAGATGCATAGCACTCCTCTTGCTCACTAATGACCATTGAGACTTCCAGCTAGTTTGACCCCTGATCTGAGCCTTGTTCTTATGGAGGCTACTCTTGCTTTGTCACCGTGGGCACCTCTATGCTTTGGGCCATAAGAGCCTAGTTAGATCCATAAGCAATAGCCTACTGCCATTGATCATTAAACACCTGGTTGGAGCCATTAGTTGGGATAATGGATTGTCTAAAAGAATGATTCCAAGGCATTGTCCCTTCAACCTCTTAAGCCATATTGTTTTAAATCAAGACTAAGGAATTGGAAGCACCTGTAGCATTTGGATTATAATTATGTTGTCTAGCATAGTTAGGCTGCACCTATCCTTGGAAATTACCTTTGTAGGGTGGCTTATTTGTTTGATAAGATTGTTCCTAAGGCTGGTATGACGCTTGATATGGCTTGTTGTAAGATTATTGCCTCTTGACATTGATCACATCATTCCCTAAGGATTGGAGCATACTCTTCAATTCCAAGTAGTTATTTTTCTCTTGGGAGTCGTTGGATCCACTAGTAGAGGCCTTCTCTTGCTTAGGTGAAGGCACAACAACAATTTTTGGCATTAGAAGTATAACATCAAGTCGAGGAATGACTGTAGGAGGTGGTCTGATCTCTATAAAAACAGGTATTGAGGGTCTGAGAGTAATCTAGCCAGCCTGAACTAGGCAATTTTCTACCTTGATTGCCACCTCGTATGCATCTAGCAATTTGTCTCTTCCCATAGATTGTATCATTATGGCTATGTCACTATAGAGAGCCTTTAAGAAATACAAGAAATCAAAGTTTAGAGATGGTCTAATAGTTGTTGAAATTTTATCATATACCTTATGAAATCTCGTATTGAAGTCTTACATGACTTCATGAGGAGCTCTCTTGATTGTGGTCAACTACCCTGCAAGTGACAAATGATCATTTTTATTTGCAAACCTTTTACATAGGGTTGTTCCCAGCTCATCCCATGAGTGGATAGAATTAGGAGTTAGGCCCCTATACCAGTCTAATGCCTTTCCTTTGAAATATATATCCAATATCCTAACAGCGACATTCTCCACTATGATATTGTGAATGTTGTATAAGTTGGCTATATCCGTTATGTGCTCAATAGGAGTTACATCTTGGTCTCTTATGTAATAAGAAACACTTTTGAGGGTTGCTACTGACATAGAATCATACTATGGAAAACTTAAAGGATTGTGGTCGCTAAAGCCCACAAAATCTCTTTGGAGAATCATGGTAGCAAGAGGACCTAACAAGGATCTTCTTACATAGGTATACCTTATGACTAGTTTAGGAAAGTAGCTTCTTAGATAAGAGTGAGTATAGGTGAACCTTAACCTTCTTGATAAGTTTAAAGGTAATTCAACAAACTCAAAATAAAAACCTTCATAAGTCGATCTTGTAGTCACCTTTAGCATGAAAGATAGCTACTGCTCTACCACCATATAGCTGGGTGTTCTTTGGAGTCACCAGATGGTGGAAGATGAAAGCTACCATTGCTATAAATTGATCAAAATAACATCAAACCTGACCAATATTTCATAAAAAATGTAAGTGAAAATGGTAGTGGGTCCCATCAGGTGTGCCAAAACTATTATAGGTTGGAATTTCACCCTTGTGAGAGAGTTCTTTAGGATCTCTCACTTCCAACTACAAGCATGGGGACAAACTTAAGATGCGGGTATCCTATGGTGAGGTTGAACCTTTAGGCTTTTTAATGAGGCTAGTTTTTTAGGTGCTTCAATTTAGGTCCTTGATTCCCACACTAAAATCTACTAATGGCTAAGGAAAAGGGATATGAGGATTACTTGAAAATAAGTCTAAGTTAAGGGAGGTGATGTACCAAAATTAAGTGATACACATGGTCTAGGGAATGACATTAATTCAGCACAAGATAAGTCTACTTACACAACTTCCTAACTAGCTAATTTGCATAAATATTTCGTAAACTAGGCTCACTGAACCATACATGAAGTAAGAGGAATTTATAAATCCACATTAATCTTCCATTAATGATGGAAAATCTCAAGTTCAGACCTACAACTAACTATAAAATGCTTGAAAATAAGCAAGAAAGAAAGACAATAAGGTTGGAAGGATGCTTTTTCACAACGCTATTGTACACAAGCTAACTCAATATAATTTTAAAACAAAGAGATAGGTAAAATAATCTTAATTACTTCAAACGTCTATTACATAATGATTTTCATAGAGTGATTCTATGACTAGTCCGAGGATGACTTGCTTGGCTCCAAATCCCCTATTTATATATAAAAGGGGGAAGAGAGAAGGGGAAGAAAGAATAAGTCATTGATGGCTAAAACTTTGATGTTGTACTTGTTCCTAAATGCACCACTCAGGATCACTAAACAATCCTCTTGAGCCCCTCCAGTCTTTAACTTTTTCTTTGGTGCATCTGAGAAGCCATGTTGTGAGCAGCTAGATTGCCTCTTCTTGGCATGATGCATTTAATCTTTGCACTCAAGATTGATGTGGCTTCTTTCTTTTTACATGTCCTACTAAAAAGATGTGGGTCTTTATGTGTTTCAACCATGCTACATATAAACATCAAATGATGATTATGGGGAGTGAACTATGATGGATGAGAGCCTTTATAATTTCTAGCTACTAGTGGCTTGGACTCTGTTAGGTTGTGGAGCTAAAAGCTTCACTCGGATGCAAACATGGAGGTTGCAGAGTGTCACAGTCACCGACATCAGTTAGGCTGATCGATGTCGATCAGTGGTGGACAAGTAGCAACCGACATCGATCAGGAGTCGGCCGATGTCGATCACCTCCAGACAGATAGGGACTGATTTTGGTCGCCTGTGCATTCCAGAACTATTTGTTACATGAACAATTAGTTTGTTGAATGGCCAGTTTGCATGTAAAGACTAATTTTAGTCTTGGAGCTATGGGTCTAATTATTGTAATTGGATGTCTAATTATTGTTTGCATGGGATCTATTTAAGAGACCCATGGGCTATATTGTAATGTGTGCTAGTTATAGAGAGCAAGGTTAGCTCCTCCTAGTGCCACAGTGCCAAGTGTGTATGATCAGGTAGATCTGCGAGTGAGCAAGATCTGGTAGAAGATCCACAGGGGTGCTGGTGTGTATGATCTCAGTCGATAGGTGTGCAAGGCCAGGTTGATCTGCAGTATAGCAAGATCATGTGAGATCTACATGGTAAGTAAGATCATTTGATTTGTAGGTGTGTGTGTGTGTGTGTGAGATCTTGTTTTGCAAGTGTGCAAAACCAAGTTGATCTGTAGGTGGCAGCAAGATCAGGGAGATCAGCAACACAACAAGGAGCAAGATCATAGGGATCTACTTGGAGTACATGTTGTACTCAAACCTTGAGTATGTATACTCAGTGGTACTGGCAGTAATAATACTGACTGGTTGTAGGTTAACAACAACTCTGTGTTTGAGTTGATTGTTGTGATAGTGATTGAGAGAGAGAACTCTTGAAGAGATTTACTGTTGTATGCCCTAGAGGTGTGGGAGCCCTAGAGGAGTGTGAAGAAGATTGTGGCATCTTCTTTGTTGTATTTCCTTCTGGAAGAGTATTAATACAATTGGGTATTGTCTCTCATATTCTGTGTTATTTTTGAATTTCTAGTTACTTGTTACTTCTGGTTAAATTCCATGTTTAGTTGCTTATACAAAGGTAATGAACTGTGCTCTTTATGAGCTAGGGGATCCTGACAATTGGTATCAGGGTGAGGTTAGGTTCATTAACAGGTGGTAAAGCTTGTTAAGTGTGTTGATTACAGGTCACTCTCAGGGGTTTCTGATTGAGTGGGAGTATAGCAATGGCAGAAGAAAGTATGGAGGAATTCAAAAGCAAGAATGATCAATTACGGAGTTATGGAAAGAAAGAGCAGGTAAAGAAAGATTGTTGGTTGGTGGGAGATCAGCATGAAAGAAATAAAGTAGCATGTGTTGCAGGTATTATTTCACTGGTTGCTCTTATATGTTCCTTGGATAAAATAGAATCTTGGTTTATAGATTCGGTTGCCTCTTTCCATGCAGCCCCAAATAGAGTATTTTTCCATGTTAAGGTCCATGGAGACTTTGGAAAGATTTATTTGAGGGTTGGTGAGCCTTGTCAAAGTATTGGGAAAGGGGAAGTGTGGCTGAAATTGTAGATGGCCAACACATGGGTGTTGAAGGATGTCATGCAGGTCCCAGTTCTGAAGATAAGGCTAATTTCTTCAAGAAAGTTGGGTGATGAGAGATGCACAGTAACTCTCACAGCGGATGCACTTGAACTAGCTGGTGGTAAGAAAGTAGGTATCCTTTATCTATCTACTTATATTACTAATTCTTCTTCTATTGTGAAGATGTGTCTTTGTAGGCTTGGTCACATGAGCAAGAAGGAGATGCATGTTCTTAAGAGGAAATCAGATGTGTTTGACAAACTTAAGAACTAGAAAGCCTTGGTTTTCTTAGAGGAGATGATGGAAAGAGATCAGTGGAGAGGGCTGAATAACTCTAAGTAGGGCATTTTGGATAGGGTTTTGATCCAAGGTGAGCTCGTAGGTAAAAAGTCATCACTCATAGGAGAACACAATTATCGGCATCAGTCAGGTGGAACTGACATCGAATAGGTAGGTACCGACATCAGTCATGTGTAAACAGGCAAAGTCAGTGGTGTCAGGTAAGGTGGCTATCAGCGTCGGTCAGGGAACTGACGTCGGTGCCCAGTTGACACTGACGTCAGTTAGGGAACTAGCATCGGCAGTCAGGTCAGTCGCATGGAACTGACGTCGATCGGGTGTAGACTGGGTGGTGACCGACATCGGTCACTGAGACAGATTTTGGGCAGACAGCAAGCTATCAAGGAGTCTCAAACGCCCATGTGGAGGACTGAAAGGGTAAGTAAGCCTCAAATTTGTTATTCTCCTTCTTTATACTTGTTGCTCACTACAGAGCAGGGAGTATCCAAGAAACAGTGGGAGCATGGCATGATGAGGAATTTGATTCTAGGATGCAGAACCAAATGAGATATTTGGTCGGGTTGCCAGCTAGAAAGAAAGCATTGAAAGATGAATGGATTCCTTGGTTAAAGAAGAGAGAGGATGGACACATGAGATAGAAGGCCAGGTCATATGGTCTTGAGGACACTGCAGGACAGTGGTACAGGTTTGACAGGTGGATGACAAAGCATGGCTTTAGTTAATGTCATTGTAACCATTGTGTTTACTTTACCAGGTTGGATGATGGTCATGACATTATCCTATTACTGTATGTAGTGGGGTCATACATGTAGAGTTTTACTGAACTAAAGGTAAAGTTAGTTTAGTGGTGTGTCATGAAGAATTTGGGAGCAACAAAATTCTTTGGCATGAGTGTGTCTAGAAACATGGAAGGTCACAAGTTGATTTTGTCTCTGGATGATTGTGTGAATAAAGTAGTGGCGTGGTTCAAGATGCAGGATGTAGAGCCGGTTAGCACACCTATGGATGGACAATTCACAAAATAGTGTCTCAATTCACATGATGAGGTTAAGTACATGTGTACTAGACCTATTTTTGCCCCAGTAGCGGGTGTTGTCAGCAAGTTCATAGCCAATTCAAGAAAGAAGCACTGGAGAGTAGTTCAGTGGGTTCTCAGGTATCTGAGAGGGACCAGTAGTAGGGATTCATGCGATGTAAGGTCAGGGACTTCTCTACATGGGTATGTAGATTCAGATGTGGCAGGTTACTTAGATGACAGGAGGAGCATCACAAGTTTTGTGGTGGTTGGTCTTTAAGGTTGGACTTGAAGAGGGATACAAGCCAAGAAACAAATTAGATGATGTACAGGTACAGGTATAAGTGCAGCTATTTATCTCCAAGTGGGAGATTGTTAGGTTGTAGAGCTAACAACTTCACCCAGATGCAAACATGGAGGTTGTTGAGTGTCACAGTCACTGACGTCGGTTAGGCCGACCGACATCGGTCAGTGGTGGACAGGTAGCAACTGACATCGGTCAAGAGTCAGTCGATGTCAGTCACCTCCAGATAGACAGGGACCGACATCAGTCGCCTGTGCATTCTGGAACTGTTTGTTACATGAACAGTTAGTTTGTTGAACAGTCTGTTTACATGTAAAGACTAATTTTAGTCTTGGAGTTGTGGATCTAATTATTGTAATTAGATGTCTAATTATTATTTGCATGGGATCTATTTAAGAGACCCATGGGCTGTATTGTAATGTGTGCTAGTTAGAGAGAGCAAGGTTAGCTCTTCCTAATGCCACAGTGTCAAGTGTGTATGATCAGGTAGATCTACAGGTGAGTAAGATCTCATAGAAGATCCACAGGGGTGCTGGTGTGTATGATCTCGGTCGACAGGTGTGTAAGGCCAGGTTGATCTATGGTATAACAAGATCAGGTGAGATATTCATGGTAAGTAAGATTAGTTGATTTGCAGGTGTGTATGTGTGTGAGATCTAGTTTTGCAGGTGTGCAAAACCAGGTTGATCTACAGGTGGCAGCAAGATCAGGGAGATCAGCAACACAATAAGGAGCAAGATCATAGGGATCTACTTGGAGTATGTGTTATACTTAGACCTTGATTATGTATACTCGGTGGTAGTGGCAGTAGTGATACTGACTGGTTGGAGGTGAACAACAACTCTGTGTTTGAGTTGATTGTTGTGACCGTGATTGAGAAAGAGAACTCTTGAAGAGATTTACTGTTGTATGCCCTAGAGGTGTGGGAGCCCTAGAGGAGTGTGAGGAATATTGTGGCATCTTCTTTGTTGTATTTCCTTCTGGAAGAGTATTAATACAATTGGGTATTGTCTCTCATATTCTATGTTATTTCTGAATTTCTAGTTACTTGTTACTTCTGGTTAAATTCCGTGTTTAGTTGCTTATACAAAGGTAATCAGCTGTGTTCTTTATGAGCTGGGGGATCCTAACAAACTCTCTCATGCTCATTAGTCATCCTTGTGCCACTTGTCCTTTACTGATGGGCCCTTTCTACTCTAGCTTATGCCACATTGTGGGCTTTCATTCGTTACATCATGATTCTCACATTGTTGGACCAAGCTTAAGTCAAGCACTTGAAGAATCTCAATTTACTTTATGTAGAGTAAGTCAAGTTCTTTAATGTCTCCAAATTGGACTTTCCCAGATCCCTTATAAAACTTTGTAAAGTAAAGTATTTGGAGAAACTCGATTTACTCTATGTAGAGTAATTCAAGTTTTCCAAGATTACTTACTTTAGACTTGTCCATCTTGATGTCTTCTTTATTCTATGGGCTCCAATTTGTCTTGGGAAAATATCTTGAAGGAATTCCTTAGGATAATTTATCCAAATGAATTCCTTTGGACTTTTTGTTTGAAGCTTCCTTCTTGCTCTCTTCCTTCAGCAATTACCCTTAAAACTTTTCAAAATGAACTTTCCCAAAGGGTGAGAGATGCTTTGGGCTCCCTATCATCATTTCAGACTTCCACAAATGATCCTTCCAAATGGAAAGATACCCTTCAGGAATTTTGAAATGGTCCTTCCTAACGATAACATACCCTTCGAGAAACTTGCAAATGTCTAGTTGGAGAAGGAAAAGCCCTTTGGATTTATCAAAGTGACCTTCAAAAAAGTTGACTGGTCTTTCAGAAATGTTGAAAAGATCCCTTTTGCCCAAAAAAGGCCCTTTGGCATTTAAAAATGCCCTTTAGATTTTTTAAGTGTACCTTCATGTTTTTGGAGAAGACTTGTCCCTTGAAGAACCCGAGAATCACTAATTTTTAAGACCAAATCGGGTTTGTCAACCCCTTTTACTTATTTCAGGCTCCTGACTACTCACAACTTATGAAGTAATCAAGTAGTGTTCCTTGGAGAACCCAAAATACACTGTCCATGAGTAATTCAGGGTTGTAAACCCAAATTAATTCTACTTATAAAACATTTAGAAGTCAAGCACTGTTGGAAACTTGATTTGCATTGTGCCCTCGAAAACCCAAAGTTGTCACTGTTGGAAAAACTGAAGTCCTCCCAAAGGCAAATTTAATATTGGCCATTTTTGGCCCACATATTAAATTTGCCTTGATAGTGTCTTTTTAATATTTGGTGTGAGTTTTTCACCCTTAGTCTCTCTTATTGGATTTTTATGTATTGTCTATTTGCAATAATTATTTGCTCCTTTACTATTAGTTTTCAAGGTGTTTGCTAGTTTTTTCCCTTTCCCTTTGAGTTGGAGGCCTATTTTTGTATTTTGGATCTCTCCCTACTTGGGAAGTCTCTTGTAGTACTTTATTGCTTCATTGTCAGCTTATTATATGTTAACTGATTTTTCATTGGTTAGGCCTTTTTACCCTGTTAATTTTTTTAAGCTCAATTGTATTTGCCTATTTGTTGTAATTGGGATAGGACCCAATCAAAACCCACATTTTTCCAATAAATAAAATAAAATATATTGACCATAAGTTAGAAAGTGTACTATTTCTTGAGCCCCACTTCTAAAACTATAAAGAATGTCTCTACAACCCCATGACTCTTAGCCATAAATTGATATATGGTAATAATAAATATTATGATGACGTACAATAGATTGGAAACTTAAAGGAAGATTCAATAAGAATTAAATTAGATAAGACCAGAAAACAACTCCACAAAACATCCAAAAAAAATCAAACTTACTTCATAGAATTTTCCCCATGGTTTGGTTCTTAGTTCTAACATTCCCTGCTCTGCTTAAAAATCACCCATATATTTGCCTCAATAATATGATAATCATATTATATAAATAAAAGTATTAAATTTAAATATGACATAAATGAACACATAGGTAGATGCAAGGTAATGGGGGAAAATGGGGGGCTTAAGGCGACACTTTTTTCTGGAAGTAAAAAAAGTTGAACTTGAAGAGAGTTTTAGAGACACTTGGAAAAAGAATTTGACAATAATGTAACAATATGAATTATGGAATTTTGAATTTAGTTTCTAAATATATAATTTTTTACAATATCTAGATGATAAAAGTATACAAAATTGATATGTTTATGACAATGGATTAACATTTTCTGGTGAAAAGATTGTTAAGGTGTGAAGCCACTATTCATAGTCACTATTAATGGTGATATGCTATGTGGGTGATGTGACATATAGGTATACAAATTATGTGGCATGTAAGTGACATGGCATGCAGGTGATGTGGTAAGAAGGTGATGTGGAAGAAGGGCCCATGATGGGTCCCGTAATGTGATCAAGTTGAGGTGACATGGTGTGGGGTGTAACACTCCAATATGGACATGGTTTGTCTTTAGTTGTCACATGGTGCAAAAGACAAGGGTCATGGTAAGGGGTCCAATTTATAAAGGGACCCATGATCCCCATGTGTGGAGAAGGTCAAAAGGTGATTGCAACACCTTTTGTACTCTTGTGATCACATGTGAAGAAGAAGACAAGGGTTATTTATTATTGTTTGGCCTCACATGTGTGAATGGGGCACTATATTTGAAAGCACATGGAAGTGGATGGAATTTTGTCTAAAGTGGATGGTGCACTATGTTGACCCTTGATAAAGAAGACAAGAAGAACTCTATTAAGTGTTTGGACTCACTTATGAAAGTGGGGAGCAAGTTTTGGAACCACATGAAGGTGGCATTGGATCTTTTTTAGTGGAGGGTCATTTTTTATGAATTTTGGCACATGGGGATAACCACCACTAACATCACATGACACCCACTCAAATGTGGAAAATTTTGGGAGTGGCCATGAAGTTATCTCTCCCTCTCTCTTATTGTTGTAAAATGTTATAAAGAATTATGTTCTCCTTTGTATTTTGTAATCCATTTATAATTCCTTATGGATTCCCTTTGAGGATCTATGAAAGCCTTGGGATTACATGTTAGAAGGTTGGAGCTTGTAAGGAATGGAAGCTTAGCTCAGATACATGCTTGGGTTGTAAGCATCATTCATGCATAGGTGGTTAAATATTGTAAGGCTTAGATGAGAGCATGACTCACCTAGTTTGTTTAAGCATGGAGATCCTTGAGGTTAGAGGTTAGACCCTAAAAGGCTATGTTAGCTTGGCTCACTTGATTAAAGCTTGGAGGCTTGTTAGCTCAGCTCATGGAGATAGAGGTTGATGCTTTGGATCTCTCTTTTGATGCTATAGTGTTAGCATCATGATGGATTTACATGGTGAAGCTTGGAGGGTGGAGCTTGTAAGGCTTAGTTGAAAGCTTAGTTCACCTAAGTACTTGTAAGCACTAGAAAGGAGTTATTTTTGTTGAGAGAGTTATTGATGAAATATGAAGTTTGGATGCTGCCTTTGCCCTATGGTTTTTCCCTAGCTGGTTTAGCAAGCTTTCCACATATATCTTGTGTAATGTGTTCTCTCCAGTTTAATGTTTTATTGTAGATTATTTTTTATTTCATAATATATTTACTTGCAAATGTTTAGGATTAGGATTTTTTTGGTCCTAATAATTGGTATCATAGATTTAGTTTAGAAGCACATGTTGGTATCGGAAGTCATGTTCATAGATCCTAAAAAGTGGTATCAGAGCCATGGTTGTTGGTTGGTTTTGTGCAAGTGGGATCTATAGGTGGAGAGACCAAGACATAAATAAAAAAATGAAAAGAAAATTTTGCATGGTAGGTATTTATTTCTTGAAAGATGGAGAATGGAGAAAAGTTTGAATAAGCTTTATTAAATGGATCAACACCAACACAGTGTGCCTAATGAAGAAGTAACCATATAGCTTGAGGAGCAAGCTGGATTCTATTTATGAGATGGAGGTTCTTGATTGGTGAAGGAGTACAAGTTGTGGGATTCTACTACCACAATGTGTGGGCCAAGATGTTGTGAAATTCTATATAGAGGAGGTACAAAAAACCTAAAATTATACCTAATTGATGGAGAAGACTAAGAGACCCAAGGTTCCATGGAAAGAGAAGGGACTCATATGTGTGACGTGCTAGAGCAGGATGCAGCTTGACTATATTTTTGGGGCTTGAAAACTTAGTAGGTGTAATTTTTTACTAAGTAACATGATGAACTTGAAAATAATTATGGATGGGTACCATGTTGAGCATGGTGGGTAATGGTTTACTACATGTAAAATTTAGGTGTTGACTTCTGTGGATTCTTCTCTCCTATTATTGAAGTAGTTCAGGATGGATATAAAAAAATAAGAGACCTAAGGTTTCATGGAAGGAGAAGGTTTGTGTGTGACTTGTAGTAGAGTAGGATGTAACTTGACTGTATCTTTGGGGATTAAAAACTTGATAGGTTCAATTATGCATTGAGTAGTGTAATGACTTCCCAAGAACTGTGCATGGGACCATGTTGATCATGGTGTGTAGTGGTATGCTACATATTGAGGATTCATGTGATTGACCTCTATGGGTTTTTATCTCATGGTGATCATTAATATCAAGAGTGTTATGTATACTTATTGGTATTCATGATTGGAGTAGTGGGATACGAAAGCATCATTCTTATATGGTGGTCTCGTGATGATATGGAGTAGCGAGGAGGCTATGAGGATGAGATAAATAGTTTCTAGTTTGTAGAATTGAAGATTATATGGGTTTTAAGAGGCATGAAAATATGGTACATGAATACATTCATAGAGATCCAAGGTTTAGTAGAGGTGGTTGTTATATGTAGATGACATGTTGGTTACAGGCCCCAACATTATGAAGATCAATGGTGAGATGGCTCAGGTGATTAGGATGAGATGAAAGTATCAAACCAAGGATGGATATCCACAATGGATATGAAATCAAGGAAATCAAGTATCCCACATATTGCAATTTTAAGTTACCTTCTAGAGTATCCTAAAAGAGGAGAATATATGTTTGTCCTGTGTATTGTATTCATCAAGAGTAGGAAGCCTCAAGAATTCCACGGTGTGCACTAACTAGATACTTACAAGCAGTGGGAGTAGTGAGTGGTTCACAGTGGAATCCTTGGAATAAGGATGGATACGTGGTGAAGTAGGAGTCACTTTGGTTGTTTCAAATATGCTATGGAAGAGCAAATGTTGACCAAGTTGGTCAGGATAGAGAAGTTTTAGTAGTCCAAAAAAATTCTACTAGGTTTGTGTGTGAGCAATAATACACATTGATGACATTGGATGGTAAATAGTTGGTAGAAGACACAAGTGTGGTAAAGTCTTGTGTATATGATGTCAAATGGGAGATTATTAAGGTGTGAATCCACTTTTCATAGGTCAATATTCATGGTGACATGGCATGCTGATGTGCAAATGATGTGACATGTAGGTGATATGGCATGGAGGTGATGTGGTAGGAGGGCCCATGGTGGGTCCCATGATGTGATCAAGTTTATGTGACATGGTGTGGGGTGTAGCACTCCAATATGGACATGTTTTGTCCTTAGTTTTCACATGTGGGTTGTCATATGGTGCAAAAGACATGGGTCATGGTATGGGATCACATTTCTAAAGGGACCCATGATCCCCATGTGTGGAGAAGGTCAAAAGGTGATTGTAACACCTTTTGGAATCTTATGATCACATGTGAAGAAGAAGACAAGGATTCTTTATTGTTTCTTGACCTCACATGTGTGGATGTGTTGGATACCCAACCAAAGAACTCTATCACCACCTTTGTTGGGAATTATGGAAGCACACAATTGATTACCAAGCAACTTAATATGCAGAATCAACCAGTAACTAGAATTCAGAAATAACAAATAATATGAGAGACAATACACAACTTGTATTAATACTCATCCAGAAAAGAATACAATAAAGAGCCACCACACTCTTCCACCTTACAGAGGCTTCCCACACCTCAAGTGTACAGTACTTCTTTCCTCAAAGCTCTTTCTCTTACGGTCCCAACACACAACTCAAACACAGAGTTGGTGTTCACCTCCAACCAGTCAATATCCACTACTGCCAGTACTCCTGTGCTCCACGCACACCACAAGTGCTCCATGCACTCCAAGTACACAATCATACTTCAAGTAGATCTCCCCTAAACTACAACAACCTGCAACCCAACTGATCTTACTTATGGAAGGAACTCCCTTGCCTTCCTCTCTTGCTCTAAATTGAGTACACACTGTACTCCAAGTAGATCATGCCTGATACTACTCCCTGTTGTGTTACTGTCCTCCCTGATCTTGCACACCTACAAATCAATCTGGTTCTGCACACCTACAAACCTGGATCATGCACACACATACACCTGCAGATCAATGATCTTACTTACCATGTAGATCTCCTAAAGTAGCCATGCACACCTGCTGACCAAGATCTTACACCCCTGAAGAATCCTGCTGACTCTCCAAAACCAGCACCCACCTTGGTACTGTTGTGGAACTAGGAGGAACACCCTTGCTCACCTCACACACAGAAGGATCTAACTTTGCTCAACTCAAACTAGAACAATTTACAATACAGCCTATGAGTCTCTTAAATAGATCTCATGCAAACAATAATTAGACATCTAATTACAATAATTAGATCCACAGCTTCTAGTTTAAATTTGGCTATTGAGATGCAAACACTTGGTTCGTTAACTAACTGCCCGTAAAACTTGCAGTTCAAATTGCACAGGCAACTGACGTCGGTCCCTGTCTACCTGGAGGTGACCGACGTCTATTGCTTCTCTTCACTAATCCTGCCGACGTTGGTTGATCAGATCAACTCCAGTTTCTCTGCAACTCAGCAACCTTCAGCAACCTCCTCCCCTGTTTGCATCAGTGAAGCTTTTAGCTCCACAACCTAACAATCTCCCACTTGGAGATAAATAGATGCACTGTACCTATACCTATACCCCATCTAATCTATTTTATGGCTTGTATCCCTCTTCAAGATGAATTTTGAAGACCACCCACCACACAACCTGTGGTGCACCTCCTATCATCCAAGTAACCTACCGCATCTGCATCTACAAACACATGTAGAAAAGAACTTGACCCTACATAGCATGTCGACCTACTGTTGGTCCCTCTCAAATACCTAAGAATCCATTGAATTGCCCTCCAGTACTTCTTTCCCATATCAGCTCCAAACTTTCTGACAGCACCCACTGCTTGGGCAAACTCAGGTCTATACCAGACCTCATGTGATTTCAGACACTGAACTGTCCAGCCCTTGGTGTGCTCTAGTTTTGCATCCTAAACCTCGCCAACACCTGATTCACATCAGCTCCCACTGGAGACAAAATCAACTTGTGATCTTCCATGTCTCCCATGCCAAATAATTTTTCTGCTCCAAATTCCTCATGACATGCCACTGAACTAACCTTACCCTTAGCTCAGCAAAACCCTGTATGTACCAACCTGCTAGCTAGCATACCATCCACATACAGTAACAGGATAATGTAGCTATCATCATCCACCTGGTAAGACAAACACAGTTGTTACCCTGACATTGACTAAAGCCATGCTTTGTCATCCACCTGTGAAAACCTGTACCACTGTCCTGCAGCTTCCTTAAGACCATATGACCTGGTCTTTCATCTCACGTGTCCATTCTCTCTATTCTTTAACTAAGGTATCCATTCGTCTCTGTGCTTTCATACCGGCTGGAAACCCTACCAAATCTCCTGTTTGGTTCTACGTCATATTCCTGCCATGCTCCCACTATTTCTTGGATCCTTCATGCTCTGCAGTCAACAACTAGTATAAAGAAGAGGAACAACGAATTTGAGGCTTACTTACCACCTTCAGTCTTCCATATGGTCATTTGAGACTCCTTGATAGCTTGTTGTCCACCCAAAATCCGTTACAGTGACCGACCTCAGTCACCACATAGTCTGCATCCGATCGATGTCGGTTCCCATGCGCCTGTCCTGACTACCGACCGTGTCGACGTTGGTCCTCCTGACTGACGTATGTCTTACCTATTGCTAATGTTGGTCTTCCTGACCGATGTCAGTCTTACCCTACTTGACATCATCAGCTTCGATCTACACATGACCGACATCGACACATGTCTATTCGACACCGGTTCTCCATGACCGACGCTGGTACCTGTGTTCGCCTGTGAGTGATGATTTTTTACCCGTGAGCTCCTTTGAATCAAAACCCATGTCCAAAATGCCCTGCTCAGAAGTATCCAGCTCCATCCACTGGTCTTTATCCGTCATCTCCTCCAAGAACACCAAGGCTTTCCAGTTCTTAAGTCTATCAAACACATTTGTCTTCCACTTAAGAACATGCATCTCGTTCTTGCTCATGTGACCAAGCCTACAAAGCCACGTCTCCGCAACAGAAGAAGAATCAATAATATAAGCAAGTAGATAAAGATTACCTGCTTTCTTACCACCAGCTAATTCAAGTGTATCCACTATGAGAGTTCTTGTGCATCTCTCATCACCCAACTTTCCTGAAGCAATTAGCCGCATCTCCAAGACCGGGACCTGCATGACCTTCTTCAACACCCATGTGTTGGCCGCCTGCAAATTTAGCAACACTTACCCTTTGCCAATAATCTGACAAGGCTCACTAGCTCCTCTCCTTGGGGCTGCATGGAAAGAGGCAACAAAATCTATTATCCAAGATTCAACTTTATCCAGAGCATCCTGTGCAACAACGTCTGCAACATCTGCTTCTACATGCTGATCTGCTACCAACCAACAATCTCTTTTTATCTGCTCTTTCTTTTCACAGGACCATAAGTGATCATCTGTGATTTTCAACTCCTCCATTCTTAGCTTACTTTCTTCTACCATTGCTCTACTCCCACTCAATCAAAAACTCCTGAGAGTGACCTGTAATCAAACACAAAATTGCTCTTTGCAAACTTAGCTCTGATACCACTTTGTTGGATACCCAACCAAAGGACTCTATCACCGCCTTTGTTGGGAATTATGGAAGCACACAATTGATTACCAAGCAACTTAATATGCGGAATTAACCAGAATCAACAAGTAACTATTATTCAAAAATAACACAAAATATGAGAGATAATACACAACTTGTATTAATACTCATCCAAAAAAGAATACAATAAAGAGCTGCCACACTCTTCCACCTTATAGAGGCTTCCCACACCTCAAGTGTATAGTACTTCTTTCCTCAAAGCTCTCTCTCTTATGGTCCCAACACACAACTCAAACACAGAGTTGGTGTTCACCTCCAACCAGTCAGTATCCACTACTGCCAGTACTCCTGTGCTCCATGCACACCACAAGTGCTCCACGCACTCCAAGTACACAATCATACTTCAAGTAGATCTCCCCTGAACTGCAACAACATGTAACCCAACTGATCTTACTTATGGAAGGAACTCCCTTGCCTTCCTCTCTTACTCTAAGCTGAGTACACACTGTACTCCAAGTAGATCCTGCCTGATACTGCTCCCTGTTGTGTTGTTGTCCTCCCTTATCTTGCACACCTGCAAATCAATCTGGTTCTGCACACCTACAAACCTAGATCATGCACACACATACACCTATAGATCAATGATCTTACTTACCATGTAGATCTCCTAAAGTAGCCATGCACACCTGCTGACCAAGATCCTACACCCCTGAAGAATCCTGCTGACTCTCTAAAACCAGCACCCACCTTGGTACTGTTGTGGAACTAGGAGGAACACCCTTGCTCACCTCACACACAGAAGGAGCTAACTTTGCTCAACTCAAACTAGAACACTTTACAATACAGCCTATGAGTCTCTTAAACAGATCTCATGCAAACAATAATTAGACATCTAATTACAATAATTAGATCTGTAGCTTCTAGTCTAAATTTGGCTCTTGAGATGCAAACACTTGGTTCGTTAACTAACTGCCCGTAAAACTTGCAGTTCAAACCACACAGGAAATCGACGTCAGTCCCTGTCTACCTGGAGGTGACCGACGTTGGCCGATCCATGACCGACGTCGGTTGCTTCTCTTTACTAATCATGCCGACGTCGACTGATCAGAGCAACGCTGGTTTCTCTGCAACTCAGCGACCTCCTCCTCTGTTTGCATCAGTGAAGCTTTTAGCTCCACAACCTAACAGGATGGGGCACCATTTTTGGAATCACATGGAAGTAGATGGAATCTTGTCTAAAGTGGATGGTCTACTTCGTTAACCCTTTATGAAGAAGGAAAAAAAAATACTATTGAGTGTTTGTACTCACTTGTGAAAGTAGGAAGCGAGTTTTGAGCCACATGAAGGTGGTCTTGGATCTTCTCTAGTGGAGGGGGTCAAAGCATAATAGTGTGTCCTACTTTTTGGCATAAAGAGGCCACATACACTTTCATCTTCTCCTCAAAATATCTTGAGTTTGGTTCATTGAAATTAATCAAAAAATATGTTTTAGACTATATATATATATATATCAAAATCATTAAGTATTTTTTAGAATTTTGTTTTTAATTTTTTTTCTGGTCAGCGAGTGGGACACAGTATTATGCTATTACTCGAGGGTCATTTTTGATGACTTTTGGCACATAGGGACAACCACCATTAAGATCACACTACACCCACTAAAATGTGGTGAATTTTTGGAGTAGCCATGAAGTTATCTCTCCCTCTCTTTTATCTCTGTCATTATTGTAAAATGTTATATAGCATTATGTTCTCCTTTATATTTTGTAATCCATTTGTATTTCCTTATGGATTCCCTTTGAGGGTCCATGCCAACCTTGGGATTGCATGTTAAAAGGTTGGAGCTTGTAAGGCATAGAATCTAAGCTCACCTAGATGCTTGGGTTTTAAACATCATTCATGCTTAGGTGGTTAAAGCTTGTAAGGCTTAGATGAGAGCATGGCTCACCTAGTTTGTTTAAGCATCACGATTTTTGAGGTTAGAGGTTAGATCCTAAAAGTCTATGTTAGCTTGGTTAGATTGATTAGATCTTGGAGGCTTGTTATCTCAGCTCATGGAGATAGAGGTTGATGCTTTTGAGCTCACCTTGAATGTTATGGTGTTAGCATCATGATGGAGTTGCATGTTGTAGCTTGGAGGTTGGAACATATAAAGGTTAGTTGTAAGCTTGGTTCACCTGAGTGCATGTAAGAACTAGCAAGGAGTTGCTAAGAGGAGTTATTACTGTAGAGAGAGTTGTTGATGAAATATATAGTCTGGATGTTGCCTATGCTCTATGGTTTCTTCTTAGCTAGTTTAGTAGGGTTTCCACGTATATATTATGTAATGTATTCTCTCTTATTTTGTGTTTTACTATAGTTTGTTTTTAATTACATAATTTATTTATTTATACATGTTTAGGGTTAAGCTTTTTTTATCCTAGCAATCGGTATCATAGATTTGGTATAGAAGCTGACATGTTGGTACCATGAGCCATGTCTGTAGATCCTAACAAAGATAAAGAGACTGAATTTGTATGGACACACATTTTTTTAGTAAAATTATTGTTCCCAAAAGCAGCTATGCTTGTTTTATGGACAACCCCTATGAAACTTGTCCATTTCATAATCTACACTAAGTTCGTTGTTCAAGACAAGATTCTCTTGATCCTAAGCATAGATGACTGACATCCTCAAAAAGTTCACAACACTCCCTCATCACAATTTCTCAAAAAATATGAAAACCTGTTGTAGTCTTGATCTAATCAAAATCCCATATTTTAATAATTTTTAAGGTGTTAGACAAATTTCATTCTTCCCATGCACTAGTGGCATTTTTTGCCGCTCTTGCATTTTTCATTCTTTCCCTACATAAGCGGCAATTTTCACCACCTTTGCATATTTTTTTTCCTTCCAGTGCATAAGCGGTGATTTTCACCGCTCTTGCATGTTTTCCCTTTTTCCATGCACTGGCAGCGATTTTCGCCGCCCTTGCATTTTTTTTCCCCTCTTCATGCAAGGGCAGTGGTTTTTGCCGCCCTTGCAGTAATTTTCAAAATTATCTCAAAATTCATGGGGCATTTATGGGCACGCATGCCAAGTGGTTAGAACTTGGTTTGGGGCATTTAAATGCCATTTGATAGTCATTTTTATTATTTTATGTTCCCTGAGGCACCTTCCTGTAATCATTCAACCGTACAAATGAGTAGGATTATGAATTCACCTACTTCAAGCTTAGGATTTTGAAATTACTAGCTAAGTTTTGTTTTTTAGTCTTTTTGCTTCTAGGTTTTCTTAGTTTTATTTTTCATTGAGCTTTTTTTATCTTTTTATTATTGTTTTTGTTGTTCCTCCCTCATTTTGTTGCCTTACTTTAGTAATCCTAGGTATCAGCTTGATCCATCAACCCTCTTTTCATGCCCTAGGTTGTCTTGCATACCGAGTCGATGTTTCGACCTGACCTAGGTTTTTCTCGCATCAAATCTAGTTAAAAACCACCTACATAAAATTGATGTAATGACTGTTAAAATTCACTGACAATTCATGCCCTAGTGCAATCAAGCCAAAATTTGTCACCTTTACACATCCCCATCTCTTTCAAGTGCATTGGCGGTGAAATTCACCACTCTAACTTTGCTTGCCATCTTCTGCAGTGGTGGTAGAATTTGCCACTCTTACTAAAAAACTTAAAATCCATACTTATGCAGGGGCAAAATTTTTCACTACCCCTACATAAACCCAATATGCAAGGGCAGTAAAAATCGCCGCTCCTTCACAAGTATGATTTTTTCCCTCCCTGTAAGGGTGGCAATTTTTGCCACCGAAACAAAAGATAAATACCCCCCCACATGCAAGGGTAGTGATTTTTGCCGCCCATGCAAACATTCCCTCAAATTTCCTAACTCTAAGAAATTTTCAGTTTCGCTTTTCTAAAACTGACTTTCTTCTAGTTTTTTGTCTTACTCACACTTTAGCCCTTTTAGATGCATCCCCATGGTTGTGATCATCGACATGTAGTTTTCCCAGATTGCCAGTATTTCCCCTAATTGCATGATCATGAATTTTGTTGCAATTTTTTTTATGGATCCTTCTTCATCGACATTTTTTTAAGTAAAATCTCTTCCAGATGACTGAGTTTTTTTGAAGAAATCAAAGGTAATAAAGTATAAATATCAAGATGTTTTTCCAATCACCTCGGTTACTTCTAGTGTCGATGACATTAGAGATACAGAGATCAGTCATGTGGACATGGCTAAGTTTGTGGAAAGAACTAAGTCAAGCAATCACAACCACAAAATGAAGAAGATAATTGATAGAAATAGTCATTTGGTATCTTCTTTCCCTGTAGTGGCTCACAAGACATAATTTATTCTCCAGTGTGCTTAGTTCTATAACAAGGATACCAGGGCTGTGTTAGATGCTAGTGGTAATTAGACTAGATCCTGAGTTCATCAATAAAGTGTTCATGTGCCCTCCTACTACTGAAGTAATAAAGCTTGATTTTTTCAAAGCATAAAGAGAATATGACAAAGATCTCAAAAAATCAAAGAAGGTAATCAACAAAAAATGGCTCAAGACTCCAAGGGGAAATTTGTCAAGATGGCCATAGATTTTTCCAAGAAGTGACTTTATATAAGAAGTTGGTGATCTAACCACTCTTCTCAGCAAGGTAAGAGGTTTACCCTCTTCCTCACAGTTTCATGAATGGATGTATCCCTTCATCAAGATAATTTTCCAAGGCAAACAAGTCATCTTCTAGGGAGAACAAGTCAGCAACGCCTTGCATGAGCAATTGATGAAGGTATCCACTACCTTCAAATTCTACATGACTTCTTACCTGGTCTATATTGTAGCTTCAATGAGAATCTTTATAGGTTTGACATCAGAAGGAGATAGGAAAGTAACCAATGTATATCAATATTACTCTCAATTAACATTAAAGGGTTTCATTCATCATTTTAGGAGAGTAAATGATGTTTTCTTTGTAGTATTTTAGTGTCTTTTTGATCCTCAATTAGAGCAAAGAAGAATGTCAGATGAGGCATGGGCAGTCGTGAACGATTTTGGATGCATGTTATTACAATTTATTTCTTTCTCATACCTAATGGTTGGCTTTTTCCAAGGTCATCCTTATATGCTTCTGAGATTCCCCTCAGATAAATTAGTCTTAATGGAACAATGCAGATAAATAATCATCATGCATAATAAACAGATGGAACTCAAGAACCCTGATTTCAATTTTCCAGTTGAAATTGGCAGGTTTTTAGTGTTAATCACTGAAAAGGCTAGAGCCATGGAAACTAATGTTGGGGAATCCAGAACAACAACAGCTTTGATTCCACTTGTCAGGATCTTGCTCTTCAATAAGAGCACAATATGATTACCTTGTATTAGCAACTAAACACTGAATTATACCAGAAAGAACAAGTAACTAGAATTCACAAATGACACATAATACAAGAGACAATACACAATCTTGTATTAATACTCATCCAGAAAGAAAATACAATAAAGAAGATGCCACTTCTTCTTCCACCTCTATGAGGCTTCCCACACCTCAAGGGCTCCCAATAATTCTCAATCAAGAGTTCACTCTCCTACCAAAAATGGCCCCAACAAACAACTCAAACACAGAATTGTTGTTCACCTCCAAATTGTCAGTAATAACCCTGCCAGTACACAAGTACTCAAAGTACATCAAGTAGATCACCCATGAACTTGCAACAACTTGCAACTCAAATGATCTTACTTACACATATAAAACTTCTCCATGATCTTGCAACAACCTGCAGATCACCTTGTTCTTACAATTGGAAGGATCTACCTTGCCTTCCTCTTCTTTACTCTAATTACAATACATGCCCATGGGTCTATAAATAGATCCCACACTAAACAATAACTTAGACTTCTAATTTACAATAATTAGACACGTAACTCAAGACCAAAAATAGCCTTTAAACATGCAAACAATCAGTTCAACAAACTAACTGTTCATGCAACGAGCAATTTTGAAACCGCACAGGCGACCGACGTTAATCCCTGTCTATCTAGAGATGACCGACGTCAGCCAACTCCTACCGATGTCGGTTGCCCTCTGCACTATAGATGACCGATGTCAATTACACTACCAATGTTGGTATCCCTAGAACTCAGCAACCTCCTCCATGTCTGCAAATAGTTGAAGCTTTTAGCTCCACAAACTAACAATCTCCCACTTGGAGATAAACAACTGCAACTGTACCTATACCTATACATCATCTAGTTTGTTTCCTTGGCTTGTATCCCTCTTCAAGATCACTCTTGAAGACCAACCACCACAAATCCTGTGGTGCACCTCCTATCATCCAAATCACCTGCCACATCTGCATCTACAAACCCATGTAGAAAAGAACTTAACTCTGCATAACATGTGCACTTGCTACTGGTCCCTCTCAGATACCTGAGAATGCACTAAACTGCCCTTCAGTGCTTCTTTCCCAGATTGGCTCCAAACTTACTAACAACACCCACTACTTGGGCAAACTCAGGTCTAGTACATACCATGCACTTAACCTCATTATGTGAATCATGACACTGTTCATAGAACTGTCCAATCATCGGCGTGCTAACCGGTTTCACACAATCATCTGGAGATAAAATCAACTTGTGACCTTCCATGTCTCAAGAACACACTCATGCTAAAGAATCTTGATGCTCCCAGATTCCTCATGACACACCTCTAAACTAACTTTACCTTTAGTTCAACAACTCCCTGCATATGTGACTCTGCAACAAGCACAACATACAGTAACAGGATAATGTAGCTAATATTATCCAACCTGGTAAAGAGAAACACAATGGTCAAACCTCCATTGTCCTGCAGCTTAGTCAAGACCATATACCCTAGCCTTCTGTCTCACGTGTCCATTCCCGCTCTTCTTTATCTTGAAAATCCATTCGTCTCTCAGTGTTTTCTTTCAACTAGTAACTCCACCGAAAAAATCCCATTTGGTTCTTCTCCAAGGAATCACATCCTCCATCGATGCCAAGCTCCCACTATTTCCTATATCTACCTGCTTTGCTTCTTTAATAACTTCTTGGTTCTTGACCATCAGTGAGCAACAAGTAGTGTAAAGAAGGGAAATGATGAATTTGAGGCTTACTTACCCTTTCAATCCTCCATATGGGCTTTTGAGACTCTTTGATAGCTTGCTATCCACCCAAAATCCATCTCAGTGACCGATGCCAGTCACATCTCAGTCTGCACCTGATTGATGTCAGTTCCATGCGACTATCTCATCACTGATGTTGGTTCCCCCTGACTGATGCCTGTGTTTATCTGTTTGGACTCACGGACATCGGGTTGCACATAGCTAATTTTGGTCCCTGTCTAGATACTGACGTCAATTTTCTAATCGACGTTGGTCTCTATGTTCTACTTGTGAGCGATGAATTCTACCCATGAGCTCCTTTTGGATCAAACCCTTGTCCATATCAACCTTGCTCTGCTCAGAATTCTTTAGCCCCTTCCACTGATCTATGTCCGTCATCTTTTCCTTGAAAACCAAGGCTTTCATGTTCTTGTCACGAACATTGGATTTCTAAAGAAACGTCACTTTCTTCTTCTGCATACAAAAATCTCGATCCATACTTTTCAAATCTAAAAGTATACCCTTTGACTCAAGAACATGCATCTCCTTATTCATGTGATCAAGCCTATTAAGCCACATCTTTGAATCTACAGCTGAAGTAGATAAACCAGAAGGAGAATCAGTAATACAAGTAGATAGATAAAGCGTACCTACTTTCTTACCTCTTGCTACAACAAGTGCACCCTTGGAAACTTTCCAAGAGTCCACTATGAGAGTTACTGTGCAACCCTCATCACCCAACTTTCCAACAAAAATCAAATTCCACTTCAGGATTGGGATATGCATGACCTCCTTCAACACCCATGTGTTTCCTATCTGTAATTTCAGCTTCACTTTCCCTTTGCCAACCATTTGACAAGGCTTACCATCCCCTAAATAAATTTCTCCAAAGTCTCCCTGGACATATTCATGAAAAAATTCCCTATTTGGGGATGCATGGAAAGAGGCACCAAAATCTAAAACCCAAGATTCTACTTTATCCAAGGAACATACCAAAGCATCTTGTGCAACAAAATCTGCAACATCTGCTTCTTCATGTCCTTCATGCTGATCTTCATCTGACCTGCAATCTCTCTTTAGATGCCCTTGCTTTCCACATTTCTAGCAGGTTATTCTGCCATACCTAGATTTGGATCTCCTGCCTATCTTTGACCTTGATCTCTCGTGCTCGATCTTCTCTCTTTGCCTTCCCCTACTTTCAACACTCAAATCATTCTCTGATGATTCACTTGTGCTTTTCTTGTGAATCTCTTCATTCAATATTACACTCACAACATCATCAACTTTAAAGATCTTTGAAGCAGACGCAGTATTACTAACTGCCATTACTAAACTCTCCCAACTTTCAAGTAATGAGCATAAGATTAAGAGAGCCTTAATTTCATCATCAAAAACAATATTGACTGAATTTAACTGGTTTACCAAACCTTGGAAATCACTAAGATGACTATGTACATATCCACCTTCCAACATTTTTAAATTAAATAATTACTTCATAAGAAATACCTTATTCGAAGCTGAGGTTTTTTCATATAAATTTGCCAAAGATTCCATCAAATCTACCGTTGTCTTAGCCTGTGATAAGTTAGAAATCAGAAATGATGCAAGGCTCAACCTTATAGATCCCAGAGCCTTCTGATCAAGAACATTCCATTCTTCATCCTTCAAATCAATGGGCTTGCATGCAGCCCCACCCAACGGTAAGTACAAATCTTTCTGATACAGATAATCCTCTATCTGCATCCTCCATAATTGATAGTTCTTGCCATTAAACTTCTCCATTCATAGCTTACTTTCTTCTGCCATTGCTATACTCCCACTCAAGCAAAAACCCCTGTGAGTGACCTGTAATCAATAAATACTAACCAGATTTGAAACACCTATTAGTAACCCAACCAAAAGCTCTGATACCAGATGTTAGGGAATCTAGAACAAAACATCTTTGATTCCTCTTGTCAGGATCTTGCTCTTCAATAAGAGCACAATATGATTACCTTGTATTAGCAACTAAACACAGAATTATCCCAGAATGAACAAGTAACTAGAATTCACAAATGACACAGAATATGAGAGACAATACACAATCTTGTATTAATACTCATCTAGAAATAAAATACAATAAAGAAGATGCCACTTCTTCTTCCACCTCTGTGAGGCTTTCCACACCTCAAGGGCTCCCAGTAATTCTCAATCAAGAGTTCACTCTCCTACCAAATATGGTCCCAACAAACAACTCAAACACAGAATTGTTGTTCACCTCCAAATTGTCAGTAATAACCCTGCCAGTACACAAGTACTCAAAGTACTTCAAGTAGATCTCCCATAAACTTGCAACAACCTGCAACTCAAATGATCTTACTTACACATGTAGAACTTCTCCCTGATCTTGCAACAACCTGCAGATCACCTTATTCTTACAATTAGAAGGATCTACCTTGCCTTCCTCTTCTTTGATCTAATTACAATACATGCCCATGGGTCTATAAATAGATCCCACACTAAATAATAACTTAGACTTCTAATTTACAATAATTAGACATGCAACTCAAGACCAAAAATAGTCTTTAAACATTTAAATAATTGGTTCGACAAACTAACTGTTCATGCAACGAGAAGTTTTGGAACTGCACAGGCGACTGACATCGGTCCTTGTCTGTCTAGAGATGACTGACATCGGCTGACTCCTACCAATGTCAGTTGCTCTCTGCACTGTAGATGATTGACGTCGGTTACACTGTCGATGCCGGTATCCCTGGAACTCAGCAACCTCCTCCATGTCTACAAATAGTTGAAGCTTTTAGCTCCACAACCTAACAACTAAAATACAACTTGTGAACTTGAAGCAGTTAAAAATAAGACCAAATTTTAATTACAGGGGTGTGAAGGATATAATCAGGAGGAAAACCCAATTTCATGAACCTATGATTGAAGATGTTTGGGTAGATTTGAGAATAGCAGAAGATATCAAGAAAATGGACTATAGTAGATTATCCCTTGAGCAGATTGAATATCTCAGACTTGTTGATATCCCTAAGAATTTAGTGGATGGATATGAGGAAACTAAAAATAAGCACTTTGATCAGTGTCATTACTGATAGAGACTCTTACACTGAAACTAAAGAGGCATTGGCATATAGGAGTCAGGTGCTTAAAGAGTTGATCAGTGACCTCGAATCTTCAAAGGAACTCAGTGAACAAAGTTATATCAGTCTTTTGCATAAATTAGAGGAGCTACCTTGCAAACTTACATCACAAGACAACCAATTACTTTCAGTAGAAGAAATGATTCAAGAATTTGAAGGTATGTTCTAGAAAGATTTTAAAGATAAGGCATTTTCAGTAGCCTCTATGGACAACATTCTGCATAGTTAGTTAACTCTAGATAATCTAAGAACTAGGTTAACTGGTCAAGCAAAATCAGTTATAGTAGTAAAAAATGCCATAGTCAGAGCTAAAATGATTTTCAAGAACACTGTTACTTCAGATAGTATCGGATGCAAGCGGCTATCGCTATGTATGATGCTCATATGAATAAAGATGGGGATACAAATTGAAACTATTTTTCCTTGGTTTAATTTTTGCTCTTTTGATGTAATTTCATAACCACTTTGGACATTTTTACATGCACTTTTGTCATATGTAATTACATTAAACATATAGGAGTCCTAAGTCAAAAAGGACTCTTATCTTTGACTTGGTCAAAGTAATTAGGTCTTTTCTAAAAAGTCCACAAGGCCTCTCCCTATTAATAAGGAGGGCCTATTTTATAAATATATCTTAGAGTTATCGGAAGCAAAACTCTGCCAAAATTGAAATGCCTTTTGAGACTTTGAGCTCAGATTGTAAATCATATTTTATCAAGTGAATGAGAAAGCAAGTGACTTTTCAAACTTTGTATTGGAATAACTTGTGTTGTATAGGAAATTGTTCTTATATCATTTTCCTAATATAATCTTATCTATTTGATTAAATAAGTAGAGTGAGTGAAAATAATCTTGAAGATGTTCTGAAGTTGATTATGGAGACTTTGTGCTACTATAATTGTCTTTAGTTTGTGTTTTATTGTTTTAGAATGAAAGATATTGGAAAGACTTTGAACTACTTGTATCTTTTGTGATTATACACTTTGTTGTAGTTATCAGTGAAGAATTTGAGCTACACCTCTTTCTACTGTGATATAAGTTACAAATCAGCAAGAGAAGCAACAATAGGCTTTGTACTCTCATTGGGTTTCTTGTGAATTCGATTAATATTAAGAAAGTTTTCCTTTACTTTGTAAACATCATTTCTGAAAAAAGAGAAATGGATGATATGATCTCACCCCTGAGTTTATTTATAATTTAGATTAGTTTATGATAGCTTATAGGGAACCTCCCCTTGCTGAGGGGATATATTTATCTCATTACACTGTGGCTGATATAACCATTTTGCCTTCAATTAGCTGACAACAAAATATTCACCCAACAAAAATAAAGAATTGTTGGATGAAATTTCATAAATGGATAGATGAAATGTCAAAGATCAGTCAAGATATTTTTTATTAATTTTTTAATAAATATATATATATATATATATTTAAATAATTTTACAAGTCAAGACAACTGGAAAATTAGAATTGCTAGAGTATGAACACAACATTTTGACCTTAACTCTATGAAAATCATTTTTTCAAAAGCATATCCAATGATGTGTAGATTGGTCAGATATAAGTTTTATAAACATTTGATTAATGGTCAAAAAGTTATAAAGGTATTTGTAATGATATGTATATAGTCCATAATGAGGTATGTTATCTAGAAATTAAGTAATGCTTAATAATAATAGTTTAATATTAAAAATTTATATATTTTAAAACTATGCTTTCCCTTCTACAAACTCATCTTTTTTAAAAAAATAATAAAATCTATCTAATTAGATGTGTTGACAAAATGAAAAAGACTCCTAAATTTCCTTAAAATCATATGGGCTACTCCATGACTGGTTTTATGCTAGGTTTGGACCCCCCCAAGCCTAAACTTGAACCAATTTTGGAGGAAAAGTGAAAATGTTAAAACAAAGACTTCTTAAAATGACATATGCCCTTTGAAACACATTTTTTGGAGAGAGGGTTGAAATTTTTTAATGAAAGAGTGTATACCCTTTGCTAAAGGGCATACACCCTTTGAGGAACAAAATGTTTGTGTGCTTGTTTGAGTTACAAATATTAAGTGAAATAGATGTAATAAATTTAAATTTAATTTAATTTATATTTTATATTCTTATATTTTAAATTTATTTTACTAAATATATTAAATTAGGACCATTATGTATCTTCTAATATTAATTCCATAGTTGTAGGAGTTACCATTTAGAAGTTAGTTTTTCAAAATCCATCATAGTCTATACTTTTATACTAGAATTTTAGAATGGAAAACTGACTAAAATATTAGATTTATTAAGCTCTAAGATCAAGTATGGATGTCACTAGTCAAAATAGAGATAGGGATCTATATATATAGAAAGGGGTTCAATTATGGATTAGTTGAGATAGAGATAGGTCATATGCTAACACGAATGTAGCATCTACATAATATGATTGGATGGAACATGCACATATGTATCGACCTATCTCGATTAATACATCCAACCCTTGATGAAAACCCAAACCACTATTCCCATATCATATTCATGGTCTAGGTTATAATGTTAACACTATTTTAGGTGGTGATATTCCCAAATTAGGGCCCTATCATACTCTTAATATGCCCTGGCTCCAAATATAGCAAATCAAGGGATAACATAGAAATGGGATCCCAACCATAGATATATGGAAGGCACCATTCTAAAGTCCCTATCTCGATGTCAAGCTTGCCTTACCTAATAAGTCAAGGGAAGCTTGCCCTACCTATTTCATCTATGCCAAGGAGTAAGGCAAGGGAAGCCTAAATTCTTGATATCTAAATTTTCTTAATCCAATAATATATCAAAGGAAGCTTGCCTTCTTGATAGATAGAAAGGGAGTAAGGCGTGGATTTTAAGATAATATTGCCTTCCCAATATCCAAGTTTTATTTGTTAATGTATTAAGGTATATCTATCAATGGAAGGTTACTTCCAGATAGATAGGTTTATTATTTCCCTACCTACTTAGCCATGTCCTACCCAATAAGGCAAGGTAATCTTACTTCTCTATGTATAGATTCATTCTTTTCCTACCTACTTGTCTTTCTAGAATAGATTCTTAGCTATCAAGGGAAGTTTACTTCCTACTCTATAGATTACATATATTCTTTCCCTACCTACTTGGTTATATCATACCTACTTAGCTTTTATAGCTGGCAAGGGAATCTTACTTCCTGATAGATATAATTAAAAAATTTGTTTTTAATCATGATACATATATAATATATTTATACCATTTAGTATGCCCTACCTACTTTACCTACTTGAGTATGCCCTACCCAATTAAATACCTAAACCATATCTTGATCTTGAATATGTACAACCTAAATACACAAGGCATATCTTGATCTTGATTATGCCCTACCTACCTTCTTATACTTGAGTATGTCCTACCTACATTAAAACTACTTAATTATGCCTTACCTGCCTATCATTCTTGTCTTACCTAATTGAGAATTCCCTACCTACTTGAGTTACCTACTTGAATATGCCCTACCTTGTTGAGTATGCCCTACCTAATTGAATACCCAAGCCATATCTTGATCTTGAATACTGGTATCTAATCCTAATTGTATCTATCTTACCGAGGCCATATATTTAATACCCAAGCCATATCTTAAAAGGAGAGGGGGAATTATCAAGGGATGCTTGAAAATTAGGAGAGGTGACATTATCACTTATATAGAGAAACGAGAGGGTGCATTAACCGAGCCATATCTTGAAAGAAGGGGGCATTCACATCTATATAGAAAATTGAGTAACTAAGGATGATCATGAAAAAGGATTGAAGGAAAATTTGGGCCAAATTCTTAAATATTTTTTTGTGATTTTTGATTAATGGGTCTATCAATATACATAAATGACTACCCAGTAGCATACTTGAAGTCATGATATAATCACTCATACATGATATCTACTACATACCTAGTAATACATGTAGGTATGCAGTCACTCATACATGATATCTACACATACATAATACTACATGTAGGTGTGAGGTTACTCATAAATGACATTTATTGATATTTCCAACCCTTAGTGAAAACCTATATAATTATTCTTATATCATATTCATGGTCTAGCTTATAATGTTAACACCATGGTGGTCATATTGCTAAACCAAGCCCCTATCATACTTTGAGTATGCCCTACTCCCAAATATAGTAAATTAAGGGATATCATAGGAATGGGGCCGATAAGGGAGTGATAAGGGACAATGAGGATAATAGGGGATGATGAAGGAGTAACTAGGGACAATGAAAAATGATGAGGGTTGATGAGGGATTGATTGAGGATGATGATGGCTAATGAGTAAGTGATTAGGGACAAAGAGGGATGAGGAAGGAGTGATTAGGTATGATGAATGTCATTGAGGGTGTGATTAGGGATAATAACGGCTAATGAGGGAGTGATTAGGGATATTAGGGATGATGAGATTTATGGTATTCATATTTCTATCTATTTGTAAATCTTATGTTTATATTTGTGGTAGTTAGGTATTCCTATCTATAGTATTATGTGAGTATATGATCCATGAGACTTTCCCTCAAAGGACAGATTAAATGATAAAAAGGAAGGGAAATTTCATACACAGTAGATTGTGATTTAGTAAACAAAGTTAATTATTCTTACATACCGACTATCACTAGCTAGATCTTTATCATGATCTTGATCCCCACTATCACTATCACTATCATTGTCCAAAATCCCTATCATGGTCGAGCAGATTGATAATTATTCTTAAATTCAAAATTGGATAGGTGATGAAAGGTTTGGTCTACCTTGGGTGCTCTTCAAGGGTTAAGTTGATATACATGGCCCATCTTAAGCACCCGATTAGAGTTGTTCCTAGTGTGATTGAAACTATATAATTGAATAATATATCGATGTAGAATGAATTCTAAAGATGACAAAAAATTGACATCATAATCATATGAACTAACTATTTTACTATGCATCAACATGGTTACATCGTTGATCAAGGTTGAGCACATAAATGTATATAGTCAGTTGTTGTCAAGTGCTCTCCAATCTTTAGTCAAATATTTATGGTTTACGATCCTAATTTTAGGTTTTTTACTAGGAATATATCACTCTACTACCAAAAAATAGATGAAATTGATTAAGTCACCCAATCTGAGAGTCGAGCCAATCCAAGATGTATCCATTAATGGAAACTATTATTAAGATGTTGGATTCTCCCTTATATGTATGTGTGTGTGTGGGAAATTAAAGGATAGATATTTAATCCCATACCCAATCGACTATTAGTATCTTATACCATATATATATATATATATCTACCTAGATTTATTGAATCCCCACTATATATATATATATATATATATATATATATATTGAAGCTCAAACATGAGTGTCAAGTCAAGTGCCAATCTATAGTCAATCATGTCCTAGTCCCATTATCTAGTTTTCTTCTTAATTTGTCATGAGAAGATTCAATCTTCAATCCTTTTCTTTAGGCTACTTTTACTCTTTCGAGACTAAAAGGAAATCCACACACACACACATGGGGGGGAATCTAACATCCCACTAATAGTTTCCTTTAATAGATACATATGGGATTAGTTCAAGTCTTATATTGGGTGACTAAATCCCTTTCCTCAAGATATTTTGGTAGTATACTAATATATTCTTAGTAGAAGACCCTAAAAATGGGATCATAAACCACAAGTATTTAATTAAATATTTGATAATGCTCAACCATAATAAAAAATATACATTTGTGTGCTTGATCATGATCAATGCCTTAATCAATGACATAACTACATTGATGCATAGTAAAATGGTTGGTTCACATGACTATGACATTAATTTATAGTTGACTTGAGACTTCATTCTACATGGATGTATTCCTTAGTCATGTAGTTTCAATCACACTAAGATAAAATCCAATCGGGTGTCTAGGATGGGCCATGTACAATAATTTAACCTTGAAGGGGAACCCAATGTGGAACAAATGCTGGATCACCTAGCCATTTTTTAATTTAAGAATAATTCTCGATCTACTTGATCATGATAGAGATTTTGGCCCATTATAGTGATACTGATAGTCAGGATCATGATCATGATAGAGATACTGACAGAGAGTCAGGATCATGAAGAGATTCTAACCAATAATAGTGGGAATCATGAATATATTGATTTCCAATCCATAATGATAAACTTTATTTGACACCATATTTGAGTGATAAAATTTAGAATTGGAATAGAAGTCAATCAGGCAAAAGTGGGAAACCACTACATCTACCATCAAGGTATTGGATGGAGTGATTAGGGATGAAGAGGGACAAGGTGGGGTTATTAGAGATGATAAGGGATGATGATAAAGTGATTAGGGATGATGAGGAATGATTAATGTCAATGAGTGAGTGATTAGGGATGAGGAGGGATGAAAGGGAGTGATGAGGGATGATGAGAGAGACTAGAGATGATGAGAGAGTGATTAGGGATGATGAGTGCCAATGAAAGAATGACTAAGGACAAGGAGGGATGAGGAGGGAGTGATTATGGATGATGAGGGATGATGATGCATGATGATAAAGTGATTATGGATTATGAGGGATGATGAGGGATGATGGAGTGATTAGGGATGACGAGGGTTGATAACAGAGTGATTTGGGATGATGAGGGAAAATTAAGTATTGATTAGGGACAAAGAGGGATGAGGATGGAGTGATTAGGGATGATGAGGGATGATGAGAGTGACTAGGGATGATAAAGGACAGTGAGGGACTGAGTAGGGATGATAAGGGATGATGAGGGAGTGATAAGAGATGACGACAAAAAATGAGGGATGATGAAATAAGGACTAGGGATGATTAGAAATGATGAATGTGGATGAGAGAGTGATTAGCAATGATAGAGGTAAATTAGGGAGTGATTAGGGACACGGAGGGATGAGGAGAGAGTGAGTAGGGATGATGGAGGTAAATGAGGGAGTGATTAGGGATGAGGATGGAGTGATTAGGGATGATGATAAATGATGATAGAATGACTAGGATGATGAGGGATTGATTATGGATGACATGATGGATGATGAGGGGTAATGAAGGAGAGATTATGGATTATGGGGGATAAGGGTCAATGAGCATCTGATTAGGGATGATGAGGGTCTTATTAAGGATGATGAGGGATAATGAGGGTCAATGAGAGATTGATAAGGGATAATAAGGGATGATGAATGAATGAATAGGGATGATGATAAATGATGAGGGTTGATGATAGATAGATAAATAGTTACTTCAATAATGTATAAAAGACCAAAAATAATCTACAAGACACCAAACAAAAAATCATAACCCAAAGGAGTGAAAAAACCATCAAAAAAGAGAGTGGTTTTGAATTTTTTGTACTCTAGTTCCCTAGATTGTTGTTCTTCTACCTTTGAAGGTTCAGTTTCCTAATGTGGATCTTGATAAAAAATTATATGTTTCTATCAATTTTCTCACCCTTAAATATAGTGAACATAGATAATCCCTTTAGATTACACACGTATTTAACTCAAATGTCATCATAGGCAGAGCATTCCATGGGATAATGTTAATCCATCTCAAACATGCATGGTGTGCACATAGGACATATTCTTTCTTCCCACTTTTATTTTGGGATCTTTCATCTACCCATATCACATCAAATTTAATGTGACCCTATTCTCAATTATCCTATGAGCATCTTCATTCTCTATTTAGTTTTTGTCCTTATGTAGGGTTTTTGGTCATGTTCATAACTGGGATTAAATTTGGTCATGTATTACTACTTTTTCTTCCCTGTCTTCTTTTATTTTAAACTTATTCCTCACATATATATTTATCTCTTTATTGGTCTATGGGAACTCATGAATGTTAATGTCTACCTTATCCATCCAAAATTTGTTTTGTTTCATCCACATCATCTCTCGCTTGTTCAAAACTTATTTTATTACTACCTTTGGCCAAGTATCCACCTTCATGCCCTCTACTTTATTTATGTACCCTAGGAGATGCATCATAATTTTAGCTTCTATTGGGAAAATACTTGTTTCTACTATAATTATCTCATATAGAACTGACACTTTAAACTTAAAGGTACTTGTGATTAGACATTTCTAAATTCTCTCAAATTGCCTCCACTTTAATCTTGACATACCACTAGCCCAAACTTTGCATCCATAGAGTACCATTGGAACTAATAGTAGCTCAAAAAAGACCCTGGTGGTCTTCCAATCCCACAAATCAACATCTCTACAACTATTTTGAAAAGAGCACAACAATCTTCATCCTCCTTGGATTCTCTTTATTATGCATGCATCTTAACTGAGCTTATTGGTGAATTCAAGCCCTAAATATTTGTATTCTGAGACTATCTCAAGTAGGAACCCCTCAAACATGAAGCTTGAAAGCATTTTTTTTTGTGATGTGAGAAGATCAAAATCTTAGTTATGTTAATATTGACTTGCATCTTGACCTCTTTACAAAAGATTTCTAAAGCTTTCAAATGCTCTCTTAAGTTTTGGGCTAAGGAGGGATGAGTAGGGAGTAATTAGGGATGATGACAAAGTGACTAGGGATGATGATGGATGATGAGGGACTAGTTAGGGAAAATGAAGGAATGATTAAGGATGATGAGGTCCAATCATGGATGATGATGGTCAATGAGGGAGTGATTAGGGATGATGAGGGAGTGATTAGGGATGATGAGGGATGATGAGGGTCAATAAGGGCGTGATTAGGGACAATGGGTCCATTAAGGGCATGATTAGGGAAGATGATGGAGTGAATATGGATGATTAGGGATGATGAGGTCAATGAAAGAGTGAGTAGTGATGATAAGGGATAATGAGGGAGTGATTAGGAATTTGACCTGAATCTGCCTTCAAGCATTTTTCTCGATCCTCCTTAGTCATTCCTTTCTATATATAGGTGAGAATGCCCCCTTTCCTTTTAAGATATGCCTCAATCAATTACCCCTCTCTTTTATCTATATAAGTTATAATGCCCTCTCTTCTAATTTCTAGGCATCCCTTGATAATGTCCCCTCTCTTTTATCACTTGATCTAATAATGCCCCCTCTACTAATTTTCAGGCATGATAATTCCCCCTGTCCTTTAAATATATGATTCATGCATTCAATCATGTATCAAGTATTCAAGATATGGCTCAGGTAAGATAGATACGATCATGATTAAATATAGGTATTCAAGATCAAGATATGGCTTAGGTAATCAATCGGACATGTCATACTCAAGTACGTAATGTATGAAGGATAGGTAAGTAGGGCATATTCAAGTAGGTTTAACATAGGTAGGGCATACTCAAGTACAATAAGGTAGGTAGGGAATATTCAATATCAAGATATGAATTAGGTATTCAATTAGGTAGGGCATAATTGAGTAGGTAAATTAGGTGGGGCATCCTCAAGTCGGTAAATTAGGTATGGCATACTCAATGCTATAGATCTATTACATACATAAAAATATTCTAAAGTTTTTTTCTCATTCTATTTATTGGGAAGCAAGATTCCTTTCCAACAATAGGAGATAAGAAGGTAAATCATAGCTAAGTACATAGGGCAAGAATATATGCAAGATATAGCTTGGGAATCAAGTTTCCCTTGATATTGAAGAATATCTTCTATAAACTAGAAGTAGTTAGGTCAATAAAAATTCTATATATAGAGAATAAAGCTTCCCTTGCCTTATTAGGTAGGGTATAACTAAGTAAGTAGGACAAGAACAAAGTTATCTATCAGGAAACAAGCTTCCCTTGATAGTTATGTCTTGATCCAAAATTAAATCAAAGTTAGATATTGAGAAGGAAAGCTTCTCTTAATAGTTGTGCATTACTCCCTTTCTATCTATCGAGAAGGCAAACTTCCCTTGATATGTCATTGGGTGAATCAAAGCTAAATATTAAGAAGGTAAGCTTCCCTTGCCTTACTCCTTGGCATAGATGAAGTAGGTAGGGAAAGCTTCCCATGACTTATTAGATATGGTAGGATTGAGACTGGGATAGTGAATTCATAATGGTGCCCCCCATATATCTATAATGGGGGTTTCATTCCTATATTATCCATTGATTTATTATATTAGGGACCATGGCATACTCATACTATGATAGCACCTCATTTTGGGAATATTGCCACCTCGAATAGTGTTAAAATTATAAGTTAGACCATTAATATGATACAAAAATATTGGCTTGGGTTTTTCTCGAGGGTTAGACATATCAAGAAAGATAATTTGATGCATTTATGCATTTTCGATCCCATCATATAACATGGATGCTATACCCATGTTATCATATGTCATATCTCTATCTCGACCAATCCATTCCTGAGCCCTTATCTATATATGGCTCCCTACCTCTATATTGACTATTGGCATCCATAATTGAGCTTAGATATTAATAAATCCAATATTTTATTTAGTTTCTAATCCTAAAATTATGAAAACTAAGTATTGACCAAAATGAATTTAAAAAAATAACTTCTAAATGGTAACTCTTACAGCTCTAGAATTAATTGTAGAAGATGTAGAGTGGCCATAATTTGTTATATTTAGTAAATTAAATTTAATGTATAAGTTTAAAATCTAGACAATTATTTCAGTATTAGATGACTGTGTCGATGTTACTATTTAAATCTGATGATAGTGTCTTGTATGGCATATCTAGAGAAATAAGATGCAATCACCTAGATATTTATTGGTTTGGCTTTGCCTTTACTTTGGTGCATTTAGATCTGGGTCATGGACCATCACTCCTTATGAAATTAAAAAACCCTAACTTTCTATCTTCAATGTGACCTTGGGGGAAAATGGGTTAGTGGGCATATAGTGGCAAACTAACTCCAATGACCACATTGTCAAAGGACATTGCCTACATAATTAATATTCAAAAGAGGGCATTAAACTGATGTAATTATCCCCTATGTATTGTCTTGTGTGTGAATCATGAAATGTGTGTAAAGCAAGTACAATGTGACCTAGATTATAACTTGGTAAATTGGGGTCTTGGGTTATTCCTTTAATACCTCAAACCTGTAGATGTGTAGTCCCTATGACTAGTTTAAAAATAGGAAAAAATATGGATGTTTTGGTCGATTGAATGATCTTTGTTTTGATTGTTAGGTTTGATAGGTTTTCCTAGATGAGGAATGAATGAGGGTTGATATTGTATTTATACCAATCCTATAAAGAGATAAATCACATTAAAACACTTAGGGTGACGATTAGGATACATTCCATTTACAAATTAAATGACTTTAGTGCACTAGACACTTGTGCTGGGGTAGGATAATAACATCAACATTATCATTTGTCTCGAATGTTAGTATCTAGGGAGTAGTAAAATAGGTACAAGTTCAAAACTTGTAGAGGTGTAAGATAAGTACATTTAAAGCATCCCAAGAAAGATAGGATGTATGTTTCATCAATATAAGACTGGTTGTATTAAGAGATATAGGCTAAGGGACATAAAGATAGAGTAGGTATGAGGCTTATGGAATTAAGGTGAGTGTATAACTAAGAGGAATAACCAAGGTCTGAGTTTGTCAAGTGTAAAAGACTAAGGTGCTATATAATCACAAAATATCATCTAAATTTGATCTTCTTTTAATCTAATAATGAAATTGTTAGTTTAAAAGAAAGGAATAAGTACTGGGGTGTTATGCACATCTTGTATTTGTTTGTGTTGAATTTGAGTGCTTTTTTGGTGATTGGCCTACAACCAAAAACATGTTATAGTGTAAAATCAGTGCATATAATTTGGGTTAAAAGTACTTGAAATATATGTAAATTGAAAGAACAAGATTTAGGAGTACACCTGTGTGTTGATGTAACCACCTTACCTATTGGCAAGTTGTTTTACGGAAGATGTATCATTATAAGGCTCTAAAACTAAGATTAGGATAAATATAGATAAATATTTAAAGTGCATATATCCAAGGAGATAGAGAGAGAGAGAGAGAGATATGCCTCTAACTTTAAAGCAAAAGTGAGTTGGCACCTGGCAGTTGAGATTAGCTCAACCATGCAACCTAATGATACTTATAACTTGGTGCCCCCGCTATATGTGGAGAAATCTAAAAATTGAAATAAGTGCCAATGTGGATAACATGTTTCTAAAACATGCCCCCACTATAATAAAAATATGTTGAATATTGAATAAGTGTAGATAACATGCTTCCCAAACATGCCCCTATTGAATCTGAAACTATGAATGTGTGTGGAAAACATACCTTTATGACATGCCCCCACTGAATGTGAAAACTGACATAAGTACCACATATTGAATGAGTGTGGAGAACATGATTCAAAACATCCCTCCACTAACATGCCTCCCCTTTGAGGTGAGAGAAAATAGGAATTGGTAGTTACCTCACCTCAAAAAGATAAGACAATTGTATAATCTATGAATGTAACCATGTAGCATATAGAAGTAACATGTCCAGGTAAATGCATAATTAAAGTATGTAAAACCAATGCAACCACATCAAGGACTAGAAGGAACACATGAAGTTAAACCATTATTAGGATGAAACTCATAACCATTAAAGGGTAATTCAAAGATGTTTTATTTGTCTTAAATAAGTGGATTTTGGATAAATGGGTGCTGAACAAATGGTTTCTAAATATATGGTTTGACAATTTGAGTATATGTGTATGAAAAACCAATTGCACCATAGGTTGGATATTCTTTCTTGAAAATGGATGTTTCTTGTTTATTTTCATCATTAGCAACCTGTGGGATATAAATTATAAAAACACTGCACATCTCATCTTTCTCATTATAAAAAGATGTATTTTGATCCATTTCTAACATTACCATTTGGGATTGTTCTTTAAAAATTTCTTGTTTTATACCATTCTTTGGAATATTTAGTATGTCTTTTGGATAATTTGGAACATTGGAAACTTTCATATCATGTCAAGGCTCATCCATTTTTAATGATGTATCATTTTAATCTTGAGGTGGATTTGGTAAAGGTTTTTCCTTTTGTTTTGGAGGATCTTTTGGTACTCATTTTTGTTCATTTGACATATTTGATTTAGGAAAAGTTGTCTTTTTTATCTCTCTTTTTAATGAAAAACAAGAATATGTACATTGACCATGCATTATATGATATGCAAAATAGTATTTAGGATTTTGTATAAGATGCATAGGAAGTAATTTGATCACATTAATTTTAAGCATCTCCCTTAGAATTTCATTTGACCTCTTAGTATGCTTTTGTTCATTTTTAGAATCATTATTATTAGGTGACTTTGGTTTTGGTTTCTAAGATTGATTCTTATTAGGCACATAATTAGTATGTGAAGATGCACACACATGGTTTGCAGTGGAATATTATGGATTCTCTGTATATAAAATCAATTTTTTTAATAATTTGATATTTAAATTTAGAGATAGATTTTGTTGTTGTAACCATTTCAATAACTTGCTCATACTATCAATTTGATCATGTAGGGTTTTATAGTTACCCTCTTTTGGCATAATATGATGATCCACCTTTTCCTTCGAAGGGGTGATAGTATAAACTTGGTTAGGGGGATGATAGTTATCACAATCCTTAGGGATAGGAAATGTAATCTCAGATTTATCCATTTGAAATGTTTGTTAAGGAGCAATCAATTATTATAGTAATGATATAGCAATTTCAGGCTATTAGTTTAGGTTTATGGAAATATTAAATATGTTTTTTCATAAAGATAAGAGATGAGATGAACCCATAAAAATAAGGAAACAAAGGTACATGTATGGCTTACAGATCTAAATTTACTAGAAATAGTAAATTTCTAAATTTGGTAAATTTGTACAATATTTTGGAAAACTAAAAGAGGTTTTTGTCTATATCAACATATTTATGAAAAAAATCTAAGGATTTTGAAATGTTTTATGGGGTATTATTTCAATTTAATTTTAGGGTTAAGAATATATTAATGAAATGGCACAAGGGTGATAATCAGATCTATTGTAGACCAATTAAATGCTAAACTAATATACAAGCATGCACTAAATTTATTATGTTAAGATAATCTAAATATATAAATTATAAGTAGGCTAGATATAAAAATGATAAATAAAAGATTACTTATCTTAATTTGATGTTAATACAATTTTGGATCTAGAACAGGCTGAAAGTAGGTAGAAAGATAGTTCTAGAATAGTTATCAGATTATGGATCTGGTGTCTCTAGTTATCTGGACAGTTGCATCAACCCTGGAGGGTTACATTCAATGTTATTGTTTGAATCTAACGATAGTGTTCTATACATAATATTTATATAAATAGGATGCAACCACCTACATATTTCTCGGTTTGGCTTCACCTTCATTTTGATACATTCAAATCTAGGTCATAGAATATTGTTCCTTATAAAATATCAAAACCGTAGTTTTCCATCTTTTAATGTGACATTGGGGGAAAATGGGTTAATGGGAATACAATGTCAAGCTAAACACAATGACTCTATTTTTAAAATACACTACCTACATAGCCAATCTATGAAGAGGGCCTTAAACTGATGTAGTTATACCCAAAATGTTGGCTTATGTGTGAATCATGCAATGTGTGTAAAGAAAGTACAATGGTGACCTAGCTTTTAGCTTGGCAAATCAGGTTCTTGGGATACTCCTTAAGTATCTCAGACTTGTAGATTTGTAGTCCCTATGAATGGTTTAGAAATAAGAATAAATAGGGTATCTTTCGTCAAATGAATGCTCTTTGGTTTGATTGCTACGTTTTATATGTTTTCCCATGTGAAGAATGAATGAGGGTTGATATTGTATTTATATTAATCTTATCAAGAGATAACTCACATTAAATCACTTAAGTTAACCATTAGGATACATTTCATTTTCAAATTGGATGAATTTAGGGCATTGGACACTTACGTTGGGGCAGGACAATAGACATTACTATCTATCCCATACGCTACTATCTATCCTGGACGTTAGTGTTTAGGGAGTAGAAAAATAGGTAGATTATCAGAACTTACAAAGGTGTAATATAAGTACATTTTAACCATTATAGATAAGAAGGATGTATGTGTCATCAATATAAGATTGGTTGTACTAAGAGATATAGGCTAAGGGGCATCAAGAGAGAATGAATGTAAGACTTGTGGAAGTAAGGCAAGTGTAGAACTAAGAGGAACAACTAAGGTTTGAGTTTGTCAAGTTTACACAACTGAGGTGATACATAATCACCAAATATCATCTACAGTCATAGAAAAAGGACCAACTATAAAAAGATTTTCCTAAAGATGAGGGAAGCATTTGGAAGGTAATTTTTCATTTTTGGTGCTTTATTTTTGGGGTAATTTTAGCACATTTTGAGTTTTTGAATGAACAAAATTTCATAAAAGCCTTGAAAATTTAATGTTAAAAATGGACTATAAATCATTATTTTTGGGTAATTTTAGTAGATTTTAAGCTTATGAAGAGATTACACTTCAAAATGACTGAATACTTGTAAATTTAGTGTCAAAGACCTATAAACTATTTTTGTGGAGTAAGAAATGTAAATATTATGTTTTTCATGTGATTTTACTATGACCTAGGGTTTTTTTGTTGAGATAAAAAACTTATCAAAATATTTCATAAAATATTTATATCATAGATGTAGGGAAGCTTATGAAATGCATGTTTTGTTATCTGATGCATTTTTTCCCCTAGAAAATTTTATGCAATTCATTTTTTATGATCTAAATTTTTATTTTGTTGTTTAAATTCTATAACATTTTTAGCATAAGAATAAATTATGATTTAGAAAGGTGAAATGCCTATAAATCTAGTGTTAAGGCTCTCATAACTTTGTTGTCGAGCAAGAAATGCATGCAATAGCTTTTTTCATGTGATTTTTATCATGCCCAAAACTTAACACAATGAAACACAAAAAACAATTATTTTTTATAGGATAATTTATAAATCACATTATACACAAATGCATTATTGATTGACTAGCAAACAACATGGCATAATATGCATAATGCATCTAAAATAAACTCATATGCCTAAATGACATGGATCATAATGTGTCAGTGGTCATATAGTCATTATGTAACTTTATGAGGCTTACTTTCTCTAATTGGCCTACCGGCTAATGACAAGCTTGAAACTCACTAAATAGCTTAGTGGACCCCATGACCCTAAGAATGAAAATAAATGCACAACTAAATAGAGGTGGGTTTGATAAACCACTTGTGTTTGAGACGTCCTAACTTAAAACAGAGTTCAAAGAAGGTTCCAAGCGATTCTAACCAATCATGTAGCTCGACTCTCACTTAATTCGCATATGAACTCTAATTTCACATTGACTTGACTTCAGGAAAAATGCTACTAACAATATCAAATAGACCTCATAGGACTTCAAAAGGTGTCTAAAATATTTCATTTAAGCCCTTTGAGATTAGTTTCATTACCTTTGAGACACCAGGTCTCGGCACTTACAATAATAATTTGGTTTTCTTCATCACTAAGGATTCAAAGGGACACCTGCGAAAAAAGGTCAAAATGGGAGCAATATGAGTTTTCAAGTCTTGAAACTAGTACTAGGTAGAAGAGTAGGAAAAATGGAGGGGAGTCACTTTCAAGGTCACCCCACCTCTAGGCTACCAAGTTCCCACAATTGGTTGAGCACAATTGAATCTTAAGACTAGTATGAGTTCTGGTTTACATTAATTAAGTTTCAAGTTAGAAAAACTTTATAATTGTAAAGTTTAAATTTAATGGTATTTAATTTAATTTAATTTATTAAATAAAAGGGCCAGTGATTAGTATGACTAACTACCATGGCCATCAAACCCTTAATGGTTTGGTTAACCACTAAACTAACCAAGTTGTTACCATATTATGTCGATAACTGCTCAATGGTCACATGGCCAAAATAATGTCATGGTTAAGCTAACCACTTAACAAAATTGTTATCCACTCCGTTGGCTTTTAAGGCCTTGTCAAATTTTTGTGCAGTCACATGGGTGACTGTAGGCTTAGGGGATATTCATGTGCTACAGAATGGTCCACTACCCTTCTAGAGGGCCTCTTTTTTTGTAAAGCTACACTACAGAGTTTAAAAAAAATAAAATCACAACTAACAAATGAAGAAATGAAAATTTATGAAACCAATGACGTTAAGTCCTAAATTTGGCCTAGATTATGATACAATTATTTAGGGCCCTCTAATTCATTATTTTACATGAAAATAAATTAAGACAAATTTAATGTAATTACAAAGGTGATTATGACTTTTATTCCAAAAACTTTAAAATTTCATAATAATTAATCCATCCATAACTCCTAAAATTGTGTCATCTATTGAAAAAAATCATAAATTAATTCTACTTCATCATATAATACAAACTGAATTTTTGGGGGAATAATTTAAATACTTAAAAAATTAACAAAACTCTACTAGCCTTTCATAACTTCACGCTAACCAAACATTTAGTAAATTTGTAAAAAAAGAAAATTATCATTTTCTCCAATTGTAAAATTATAGAATTATAAATTTTCATTACAAAATATACACATGGATTTCAATACAAAAATAGTCATTTCCATTACCTTTTTCAGTTGGTATAATCTTGTGAAGAAATACACCAATACTAAATAATATTATACAATGTTGAATACTTCATTCATTTATTTCATTACAATAAAATCATATTTCAAACTAAATTAAATTACAAACACACGTCTCTCAAATGGCCAAAAGTCTATTTTATAGAAAAAGTAAAAATTAGCAATAAATTGTCTTCACAAGGCTCTATATACAACCGCAAGGCCAACCGAAGGAGGAGCTCATCTCCCATAATTTTGACATCATAAAGGGACTTCCATAGGCACCCTCAAGTCTAAGATTCCTAACTCTAGCCATTCCCACATCAAGGGCATGACAACCAACTTGATACAAGCAAATTTATATGGTTTAGGATAAGGTATAGGTTACTCACTGGGAATACATATATAGGCTACAAACTCATCATACAATGAGACTTTTATAACACTATAAAACCAACAATTATTCAAATTAAGATAACATGAAGGTAACAAAAGACACAAGGCAACCATAAAATATAACATACCTCGGCCTGATAATTGAGAGGAAGGAAAAAGGGAATTTCTCACCCTTATGTTGCTTGTCATGGTCATGAGAGGGCATCAACACATGCCACCATGCTGAAGATACATAATATGGCATTGGGGTTAGGATCTTTCTTGCCACTTCCACTACGTTCTAGTAAACCCATGTAGGAGGGATTGGGAAAAAGTTCCACTACAACTTCCACTATAAAAGGGTGCAATATTCAAGCATGCAAACACATTTTTCAACAACATGACTTTGCCATTTTAAAATGAGAAAATGACTTAAAATATAACCAAAAAAATGAGGGAATTATCATCCCCACAGCCCTAAAAATGGGCATAAAAACCACATGGTGGCAAAAGCACAACCATGGAAGATAAGAAGAAAGAGGAGAGTAAGCCAAGTGGCCTTACTCCTATTGAAATAATGATTACTCAAAGGGAAAGTGAATAAGTTTTTTGAATAAAAATAAAACTGAAATATTGTCATGGAAGCCTACTTTGGTATGTTAGAAGACCTCTTAAAACATCCTCTACTAGCTTGGGTAATGGTTAAATTCTTTCTTCCCAAGGTTCTTCCTCTTACTCCTCCTCCTCTTCTCTAATCTCCCCAATTCCAAAATGACCCAAAAAGTTAGCTAAAGTAAGGCTTACCTTCCACATATATACCCAACTCTCCCTCTCTACAAACTAATGGGAAGGTGACATGTGTCCCTTCCCATCCCTTAGCTTATGGTCGAGAAGTCTCCCCTACTCATTAACTCCACCCATACACCTATGTGGGCTTTCCCTAACTCATGAGTGGACTCACTATATAAGCCACTAAGGCACATAGAGTGAATCACTTCCATTAAATATTACTTAAAAATACTTCACCACTACCTTATTGGTCCAAGGAAAATATCCACTTGACATGTATAGAATATTCTTATAAGCACTCAAACAAAATGGGTCTCTCCATCTATCTAAAATTTGAGATAAAGAGGGCCACTTAAGTGGCTTAAACATGATTTTTGAAAGAATAAAAACTTATTATAAACTTCATAAAGTTAGAAAGATATATGAATAGGTTCCAAGAGGTGTAATAATACAAAAAGGCACAAGAACACCTATGCATCCAATTAAGTCTACAACAAGGTAAAAGAAGTGGTTAACATTGTAGTAGGGTCAAGTAGATGTGTCACTACTTTACCCATGATGTGATCATGCTCAACGTAGTCCTAGTTCCATTGTTGGCCTCACCTATCACTCACACACTCATTGCACATTATTTTATGTTATTTTGAATTTTCATACAAACACACTTAAGCAAATAAAATTATTTGAATTCAGCATGAAGATGTTTAAATTTTAGTAATATATGCCAAACTACAAAAAATTGCCTATTTACACATGCAATAAATATAGTAAAATACTAGGTAATCAAGGGAAGAAATAAGTGTATCTCATTTTATGTTTTTTTATAGACTATGCCAGTGATTTAAAATCATATCATGACATTGGGTAGTTATTTGAATATGTTTTATGATTTGATTGCTTTTAATCCCAAGACAATTACGTCGATCCTAGATAGTTGTATTGATTTATGTGTTTATATTTGATATAGATGTCCAATCCAAGGCATGTCCAAGAATATATCCAAATTTATATTAAATTTGGGTTGTTACTTGCATGTCTATTTGATCCTTTAGAATATGTCCACCTATGCACATAATCTAGCCAATAAGTAAAAAACATGGTCTTCTTGCCTTTGAACCTTGTAGTTTGGTAAAAAGGGGTTAGCATGTGAGTCGAACCAACCCTATAAATCCCAAGTATTGATAAATGTTGCCTACATAGCCAATACTTTGAAGAGGGCCTTAGACTCGATGTAATTCTCCCTCCTAGGAATGTGTGTGGAATTTTGTTTGTGCAACTACATGTTATTTTTCCTATTATAACCCTTTGTACAAGTAATGAAAGAGTAGATTGATTCTTTGAAATGCTTCAAATATTCATTTCAATAATACAATATGATTTGGTGGCTTGGAATATCAAATGTTTTTTAATTATGAACTTGCTTGGTGAAATTATCAGATGATGTAATTAGACCATAACCTTTGTATATATAGGGATCTCTTGGTTTTGAATTTAGGACTTGGTGGCATGTGAAAAGTCGACAATAGAATGAACAAAAGGGGTTTAAATAAACAATCATAAAGTGAAATATATAGAAAAATATTAAAAGATAAATCTAGACACTTATGTCATAGTTAGACACTTGCATTTATGCAAGATTCCAACCTAGACGCAAGTGTCTAGAGGCTAAAACACTGAGATAACATAAAACATAAGTAAGGAATACATTAGAAAAAAAATGATTTTTACAACATGTAGGCCAAAAAGGGTAGATAAAGCAAGTGAAATAAGATGGAGCCAGAGAGGTCCATATGTGATTACGCCACTGGACATTTAATTCTTGATCAATACCTATATATACAAAAGGATATGAAAACATGCTATGAAATTGTGCTTGTACCAAATATAGGTATCTATGTTTGACCCCCTTGTAATCTAGTGGTGCATGAAACTAAAATTACTAGTTTAAAGTAAAATAAAAACATATACCTTGGTGTGAATAACACACCTCATCTTTGCTCGAGCTATGTTTGAATCTTTTGTTTGAATATTACCTACAATCAAGCACATGCCACAAATTAATCAACAATATAATCTATATATGAGCAATAATAAAAAGTTGCTTAAAGAAAGAACATGGATATAATACACTTGTGTCTGTGTTGTGTAGTGATGGGTCTAGAATGTTAGCTCCACTATAGAGTTTGGAGAAGCAGAAGGGGACTCGAAACCTCATCCATCTTTTAGCTAAGAAGATGAGTGAGTTTACAAGTGGTCACCTCGGTTACACCTTGATGGTGTTGTATCTGGAGTGGGGAGATTTTGGAGGTGATCACGCCCCCAACCTAAAATAGGAAGAGTGACACTTTGACCATTAAAAGTATCATCCCCCAACTAGCATAACTCAAGTGCATACCTTGGTGAGATTGGATGATCTAATCACTCTTAGTCTATAAATATAACCAACTGACGTAGATGGATAAGGCTAAGATAATAGTTTATAATAGTCCAACCTAGGCATTAGTCCATAAAAGTATATGATATAGTAACAATCCATAATGTGATAAAAGTCCATGATAATCTAGTGAATCTGGAAGATAGATAAATGTCTTAGTAAATAGAAATAATGAACCTTTGTTCATGCCCCCTGTTACATTTGATGTGGATAAAGTAGTTTGTATAGATTGTGTCTTTTGTTTTAGCATAAGTACTATTGATGTGTAATCTGCATATAATGGTAATACCAATGTATAGAATGTTGACCCAAATATGTATCTAAACCATATAATGTGCATGAGACCTTGAGAACTTAAAAATTGATGTAAGTGTGGAGAACATGTTTTTATAACATACCCCCACTATAATTTGGAGAATCTGATAATTGTGTATACATGTGGAGGATATGTTATCATAACATGCCCCATTGAATATAAAATTATGAACATGTGGAAGCCATGTCTCTATGACACACCCCGACTGATATACCCCCATTTTGGGAGGAGGGGAAATAGAATCTACTAGTCACCTCATCACAAAAGGAATGAGTGATAATAACACATATTTAAGTGTATGGTAACTAATTTTACCCTAGTAGTGTTGGTACTTGAAAATGTAACCTTATTTTATAAAAACTTGTAATTTGGAGTAATGTCTTTTGTGTAAGTAAAAAAAATAGGTATTTTTTATATTTATTGAAAGATTACAAAACTTGTATAATGTGAATGGGTTTGTTGCCTGTATCCTAATGTAACTCATAGTTTTGAATTTGGAAAACCAGTACTCAAGATATATTCATTTGAAGTTCTTATAGAAGTTGTATATTAGGAGTTTTGAATAAAAAAATTAAATTCATTTGTACCTTGATCCTTCTAAAAAAATTGAGCTTTGAGTAGAAAAATATAATGTCATGCAGTAGAGATCCATGTCCATTACGATTTGATATGCTACAAATAGCCCTAGTTGGCCAGGACTTCAATGAATTGGTAAGTAATTTTAAGCACTAATCGGATAGTGAATTTAAATTTTTGAAATGTTTTCATTTTAAGCGATTTTTTTTCCTTTTTTATGGGTTAACAGACCCTTTCATCAAAACTTTAAGACATTACCATCGATGCCTAGGCAGTATTATCCAAATTTGGACATAACTATATGGCGTTTCTATCTTGTGTTGATGTTAGTATCCAATGTAACTATCTTTCTATATTTCAAAATTTTAAACTATAAAAATTGACTTTTATTTGTTAGAATATAATGGTTGATAATTATTTTTTCTTGTTTTTTTTGTAGAAAGATGTACATATTCAAGAATTTTGGAATGGTAGGCATTTTTATACATTGGAAAAGCTAGGTTTGGATATAACCGACTAGGCCATGGTAGATCAGGATAGATTGGCCCATGTGACCAGCTTAGGACAAATCCCACATGACATCCACCTCATTAAAACCTTAGCTAAGAGGTGGAACCCAAATACTTATAATTTATGGCTCTTGATACGGGAGATTATAGTTACATTGGAGGATGTGTACCACATTTTTTTATTGTTTATCAGAGGTAAGAGAGCATAGGTTTTAGGAGATGACGATCGCGCTTACATTCAATAGTCCTATATATATTACTAGGTAGAGAGTACCAAATGTAGATTTGAGTAACATGATTCAACTTGATGGCATTATCAGAGGTGATGTTTTATGCTTCCAAAACTTTATTTGTGTATTGTCAACTTCATTTGTTATAGTAAAGGGTGGTACCATTACGATTTCATATAACATGTATCAAATGGTTTGACATATTGATTTAGAGGGTACCAAATATTCTTGGGATTATGCAGTATTGGCTCAATTATATAGATATTTATATATATTTGCTTTGGAGAGCCATGGTGGTGGTATTGGATCTAGGACCTTATTACATGTTTAGGTTTATGAGCACATTACAATAGTACGGCCAGTCGATGGACCCCTAGCTAGGTGGGCCCATCCACAAATATTCATAGAGTGGTGGGTACTCCCCCATGGTAGACTATACACCATGATGGAGTATCACACTATTTTGGATAAATTGACTTTGGATCAGATTACATGGCATTCATATAGGACATTTGTTGGGTGGCCTAAGGATAGGAATGAACTTTAGAGGATTTGGGTTGACATGGGGCTAGTTTACTACTTTTTTGATGTATATCAGTGGTTTTAATATGATCGTGTTATATGGTAGTTTAAATAGAGTAGGGAGTTCCATTTATGCCATACCCATGGCATCATATAATGTAGAGTGGGCATAGGCCCAATGATAGGCTTGCATCAACATCTATGGATCTACCTCCTTGACCTAATGATGAGAGAGATTTCATGGTTCCCTTGGTTACAAGAAATGATGTGATATGTATTGATGGTCATATGCAGTGGTGGATAGGGGCAAGCTAGCCATTATTGTTCCCTATTATAGTTGCCCCACCTGATGCCATACTTATAGTGTAAGGAGGTACATGATGGGATGTAGGTGGTGGTGCTTATGTGGGATCAACACCCCTAGATGAGGTGGCTATCATATCCACATGTAAGTACTATAGTTTGATTTTTTATTTAATGTGATATAACATTTTATATAAGATAATTAAGTAATTTATAGTTTGTATCTTGTGCTTTTAGATAATCAAGAGTGGGCTACCAAGCCATGTAGTGTAGCCCCTCCCACAGAGTGTACCCATGGATATAGTCTATGAGGGTTTTATTGAGAGGGTGGTTGACATCATAGGTGCCCATGCACCTCTATTTGATCTTGTAATGAGGGTTGTGGCTACTTATCACACCATAGCCACTGAATGTGAGGAGCTATGTGCAGAGCTTGATAGATAGGATATCCCACAATACAATGCCACCAAGATTACGCAGGTCATGATTGATCGATATGACACTCTATAATGTGACCATGAGGAACTAGTGTGTTAACCAGGCTCATATGAGGAGAGAGTACATGAGTTATCTCATGAACATGGGCCCAAGTTGGATTTGGATTCCTCTACATCGATGTAATGTCCAAAATTTACATCTTAGACACACACAAAAATACACATTTTTTTATAACACTCTAATGAACACACTACCTCCTATGTATATAGACACAATAACACTAATATCGAATATAAACTCAAACCAACACATAAACATATTATCACATTTTAGTTATGACCCAAAAGGTTACGCTTCAATCTACCATGCAATGCAAAATGCACAAAGAGTCTGAGCTCAAATACAACCTGGATCAATTATTAGTGACTCAGGTACCAATGGTTTGATATAATTCAAATCTCAAATGATGTGAAAGTATGCACATACACTTAAAATTAGACATGTTTCAAACCTCTTTACAAATTCATCACGAACCCGACAACCAAGTAGAAAATTAATTTTACTAGTACAAGTTCGTAAAGAGGGAAGGATCACATCCTAACACTGATAACATTCACAAATAAAAATTTAAGAATAAATAAAACACATGATCAAACTTAGTCAACACTATAGTTAACATGTAAAAACACTCTCAAGGCTAAAAAGGTTCAATAGGGCTAAATAGAATATAAAATGATGCTAGAATAAGTATCCATAAAAGGAAATAAATATTTATAAAGAACTAGATTGATTATGGGTACTAAAAACATCACCACTAAAGTATTGTTTTTGTCCCAAAATGAATGGGACAAATAAAAAGACCACCATTCCAAACATCATTTAATGACAAATTTTGTCATTCCTAGAAAAATAGTGACAAATAGGGTAGACTACAAACTTATAAAAATATCAAATGGTGAGATAAGATGAATATGAAGAAACCTAAGAGGATAAGAAACTCAAATTTAGAGGTTAATATTTTTCTTTCTATAAATACTAAAATGGGCAATTAATTTTTCATCCTTTCTAGAGTGACTTCGTAGACAAAAAAATCAAAATCAACTTAAATTTATGAGTAAACTAAATTTGGAAATGAGTTACTCAAAATAGTAAACGTATTCAAGAGAACAAAATAAAAGATCATATGATAATTTAAAGGTATAGGAAATCATTACCAACTTTTAGTTTCGTGTAGTAATGCTCTTATATATGTTTGACAGGTCCTTTATAAATCAATTCTGTAAATTGTAAAGTCATAGCAAATGCATAATTTTGATGAATGTCTCCAGAAATTGGGCCACCAAATGATGACTGACTGAGGAATAAATAAAATTATTGTTGTTGCTGAAATTTGTATGATAGCAAATTTCATTCCATGTCTCAGTTGCATTAAACTATTAGTTTAAGTAATTAATTGAGCCTACTTATTTTTCCACCGACTTCCATAGTGTGAACTTTTAGAGAGTTTCATTTGTAAACTATTGTTAACATATCAAATTTTACTTAACCTTTATAGTGTTCATGTAGTCAAAAAGTTTGCTTTACTTATAAAAAGATAAGATAGTGTGATAACTAAGAATATCAAATCACATGAAGGCTATCACCTAGTTTGACAAATTAACAAGGAGTTTCAATAATTTATTCAAAGAACTAGGTAGTTTGAGAAGGAAGTTACACAATGGACTCTCTTACTACATCATAGTTACATTGTTTTTATTTCATTAACAACAATGCTAACATTATAAGTGTATAAAAATATATCCTATCTACATTCACCGCAATGAAAACAATGTCTACAGTGAATCAAGTAATTTCATGATAACAAATGCCTACATCAACCAAAATGTTTTTGGAGTACAAGATAATACTATTGGTTTCAAATTAACACACAATAGTGATTTTCTTTAACATACAAACATTATATCTATGTACTTTATCTTTCACTAAGAACTCTTTCTCCTGCAATAAAACATATGCAATGATGGGTTAGCTTATGCTAAGTAAGTGAACCCTTCACATCAATTTCTCTTGATATACAAAGCAGTAAACATGTTCATCAATATTTTTTGGAATTAAAAAGACAATTTTTAGATTTTTGAACGCAATAAACAATTGAAAGAGAAAAAAGACATTGCACTTAATGTTAATATGAGACGAGGTTTGATAAGGAGTAAATAGATTGATAATCATAAACAACACACCTTGATATCAATATTAATATACTAATAATGCAAAGTGAGGCTTGTTAGCTATACAAACAACTCAACCTATCATTTTAAAAAAATGTAAATTTTACCAAAAATAGTATTGTTTACATATTAAAAAGATTCATAGCTATACCATTATAAGATGCAATTTTTGTTCTAATCAAAGAAGGTATGCTACGACATTTTAAAGGTTGTCATCATAATTCACAATTCTATTACCATTTTCCTATCCATAACTAGCCTCCATTTAGTGTTAATCCGTTCAAGGATAGTTTATGATTTAAAACCCTAAAAGATAACCAATGAAACAACCACTATTACACCAATTAATGTAACCTGAATTTTTTGCTTTCTCTCATCTGAAACAAATCAATAAAGCATCAAAGTTACCATACATTCAATAAAAGAATACATATTTATATAGTTGTAAAAAAAAAGTATATTTATACATCGGAGGTTCACAGAATCTTCTTTATGAATTATCTTAGTCTACAAAATTATTTCACTCAAAATTGTTAATTGAAAGAATCTAACTTTGAATAAATCAGATCTATGAACAAACCTATATATATAAACATATTTATACACACATATAAAATTTCAAGTTTATATTGATTAATATATTCTTCTAGGTGGTGCCATGAAGCCCACAAACAACATAAGTTAAATCTAATTTATATCCTTGCTTAAACTCCAACATTATGGCACCATGACTTGACCGATGAATCAACTCCCATCAAAATTTCTGTACATGATCAAGTCAATTTTAAACCAAGGGATGGAACACCAATTTCAACAAATAATTTTCTCTCTGCCCTCCATGTCAACATGGCCTTACTAAGGTAGTTATACTAGTTTATTCCATTTGCTATATAAGTTATGCAAGCGTATACTAAAAGTTTTTTTTCTCTATAAAAAGTCCACTCTCACACCAGGTGGTGCCACAATAAGGAAATCAGTTTTTTTTTTAAATAAAAAATTTCTTTATGGCACCACAATAGGCCATTATCTTGAGTAGGATTTTTGTATGGTGTGAAGCATTTCTAAATGTTGTTAACTATCTAAAATTACCAAAGCATAATGCAAACACAGATAGTGCTACAACTGGATAAAGGAAATTGTCAAAAAAATATCTATTTATTTATTATTTATTTCTTTATTTTTTAAGGACTTCCAATGTGGTGTACACAACTGTATTTATTTGTATTTGTTGTTATTTATTTTATATTTTTTTTGCTATTTGTCAAAGTGGCACTACAACTGGGTATGCCCTTGTGTATTTCTTTTTTGGTGTTCTCTTTTTGTCAAATGCTTTAATGGCACTGCAACATGTGTAGAAAATAAATAAATGTTGAACTAAAATAACTCTCAAGCAACTCCCAAACTCTAGAACTCTGGTTTCACCATGAACAATTCAGTTTACAAAAGAAAAATTCATAGGCACAAAATTTAAACAACGCACAAAGGTTTATTGAATTAACAAAAAAACAACTACAATCCCCTAACAATTTTTTAGAGATATGAAGACAAACAAAGCTTAATCCTTAAAATAGCAAGATGAAATCCATGAAAGGATTCACTTTCCTAATAAAGCTTTCCATTCCTTCCACCTATTTTTTTTTGCTTCTTTCTCTCATTTGTTGTTTCTCTCTTCCTTCCCTCCTCTCTTGCTTCTTTGTCTATTATTTTCACCGGCACAAATTATCCATTTCCCACTATGGCATATCATTTCTAAGCATAAAAAATGCTGGTCAAAGATAATACCTCCTTCCATACCCACTTTGTCTCAATTCATTGATTTTTCTGTCAATGTGGTTGTAGAAGGGTGTGGAGGCCATACTTATGGTTGGGAGAAAATTAATTATGAGTTAAAGATATGTCCTAGTTATAATACCAAAACATGTCTTGCCCATGCTTCATAATTACAACATCTATCTCACCCACTTGCACTTGTTGACTATCCAAATCACTTTTGAATGCCATTATTCCTCCACTTCCACATCAACTTCCATCCATTTGAGAATATTTAAGGCCAAGTCATTTAATCATATTTATGTGTTTATTGTTTAATTGAAATGTAAAAAAAATCATTAAAAGTCATTTAATTCAATACAGTGAATTTCATTTAATTTTAAATTTTGAATTAATTATATTTTTATGAAAAGTAAGATGAGACATTTATTATCATCCTAAATAGGAGTTGGTCATCCAAAAACCATCTGCGTGCTACTACTTTTTCAAAATTACAAAAACATGAAAACCTTTATTTACAAATGAATCTAAAAAAGTGAGAGAGCTCCACAATGGCATCTCCCTTTTGATCCAAGAATAACAATATTTAATTATTATTATAATATTATTTTATAGCAATCATCCATACTTACAAAAGATTCTATGTATTAAAATACCAATTTCTAAAATGATAACGCTGACCAAAAGCATTTGTAAGATGAAATGGTGAGACACACATATCAAAACAATGTTTGAGGCATTGTTTGTTACCAAATTTATCAAATTGATTTAGAACACAAAGCAATAGACCAAGGGTAGGACTTAAATTGCACTATCATCTTGATTATCCAAAGACTAAACACAACACAATCAACTTGCTAACACTGTGGACACCCATGATCATGATCATGGGAGATAAATTGAAAGATCTAAAGGTTAAACCATGCATCACACACTAGGCATAAGCTCAACAGAGTCACCAAGTGGATCAAACACAACGAAAGAGATGAGATCAACAAGGGAGAGATAGCTAAATAGGAAAGGCACTACAATCAAGGGATGTAAGGGTTATGGACATTGAAAGTGATGAAGAGTACACCCTTAGGGGTATGCACCCAACATATGATTGATGTTTTTATTTGTATGAACTTGATACCAACTTGATATATATGATAATGGTTGCATGGTTTATTTTACTTTATATGGATGTGTATTATTTAACTCTTTATTTCCTTTTGCATAGTTTTTTTGCATTTATTTTTAAGTTGTATATTTAAATATAATGTATTGCATGGTTGTATAAAATATTTTAATATTATGAACTTTGAAATTTAGTGATAATAAAATAATTATTGTATACAATGAAACCCTGTTGGAAATAAGAAATCTCTATTATAATAATCATGTGATAATTGAACTACTAGTTTTTCTTCTACCACTGATTTTGTTATATCTATAAAAATATCATGTGAATCTATAGGAACTGATTTAGGTACCCAAATTTGTTGTGTAGGTACACCTCCTCTAGGTACCCCTCTATTAAGGATCTAATCAAACAATGGTTCCTTGTTAGGATCAATGTGGGGAGATCAATCTTGATAGAAGATATGCTAGGAGGACTTCTACCAGAGATCGTCTTCTGTAGAGGTCGATGGATGACATGTTCCTCAAAAGGAGAAATATGAAATGTCTCAACCCTCTTAGAATATCTTCTAGGAGAAGTATGTGGAGTTCTAGATATATCTTTATGAAATACAATAATTTTTTAATTGGCTAAATGTGTAAGCTTTTACTTAAGAGCAAAACAATCATTATCTTGATGTCCCGTTTATACCATGGTAAGTGCAAAATTGTTGTCTTTTTACCTTTTCAAATATGTGTGGTGGATAGTGAGAATTAGGAGGAAGTTTTATCATATATTTATCCAATAGTGTATGCAATATATCATGTGGTTTATCTCAATACCAATCGAAGTGAAGTGGTTGCCTTTTTGTAGATGCATTCGGTTTAATTGTAGGAGGTACTCTGTAAATATGTTCTTTTCCTTTGTTCAAGACCTTTACTATTTGTTGTTTGGTATGCATTGGTGGTTCTAAAGAGGGTTTTTGAAGTGGTTCATAATCCTTCTTAGTTTGCTTATTTGCTTTTAAAATGTTATTTGTACCATGTTGGCCTTTAAGTGGAGAAATAAGTAATTCAATATTAGTATTCGTTAAATCATATGCATATTTATACACATCCCAATATAAAATGTCGAATGAAGCAAAAGGATTATGCAATGCTCTTTCTCCAGGTGGAGAAAGAAGACCCATACTAAATATAAATTGAAATTCCAAATCTGATGGGGGTTTAAAAAATATAATATATCCTTAAATCTGATAACATAGTCTTGAATGACCTCATTCTCATTTTGTGTTAATATTTGAAAATTTTCCAATGGAAACTTAGGTAAGGTATATTAATTAAAATTAGATAAGAATAAATATTCAATTTTTTTATATGTGGATAAGGAAACATTTAGGAGGCTATAAAACCAATCAAGCATCTCCTTGGCTAAACTTCGATGAAAAGCCTTTAATAACAAGTGTTTGTCCTTAGCCCAATGTTCAAAAGAATGTATATATTGTTTCAAGTGAGTAACAAGATTTCCATGACCATTAAAGGGGGATAAGGTAGGAATGATAAAATTTGAAGGGTAAGGAGAATAAAATACATCTCAAGTAAGAGGTTTTCCCCTAATATATTCTCCTTGAAGGTAGCCTCATGAAAAGAAAGTTGCAACTTAAGGGTATTCACTTATTGTTGAAGATCTCTCATGGTAGTCATGATAAAGAATATATCAGAAGTAGGAAGTGGTAAAGAGGTTGAATATTTTCTTAAAGGTTTTAGACTACCATTCATATGAAATATATGAATGATAGATTATTTACCACCCTCTAAAATAGGAGCATCACATTATGATGCAAAACTAGGTAAAGAGGCAAGTATGTCTTTATGATTAGCATGAAGGTTGATATCATTACCATGGCAAGGTGTTGTATTACTTGAAACTTCATGACATATGATAGATGAGAAGAAAGAATGTCATTTGTAAACATATGGTCCTTTTACACACAAATACAAAGGAGGGAGGAGAGGAAACATTTTCTACTTCATTTGCAGTATTAAGGAAGGGAAAAATCAAGTTTTACTTCCATTTTTGCTTTCCAAAGAAGGGAGAGAAAATGCAATGTGACTTTGGATTTTCTTTGATTTGTATGATTCAATATTTTAAAGAGAAGAATCAAGTATGCATGACAAGTTAACTATATCTCCAAACAATGTATCTTGAATAATAGCTTGTTTAAGACTTGCACATGTGTTTGCATTTTTCCATTCAAGCAAGAGATAAGAGGAAATAGTACATGCATCTTGCTCATTACCATTTTGAGAGAGAGATTTAATTTCACTATTTTGATTTGAGTGATCCAAAGAAGGGATAAGATTTTTAACATGAGCATCACTTTGAAAAGAAGGCACACACTCAAAATTTTCAAAATTTTCATTATTGGAAATAAGAGAGGAAGATTCATTTTTTTCAACATTTACATAATTGAAAGAAGGAAAAGAGCATTCAAAATTTTCGAAGTTTTCAATATTTACATGATTAGAAGGAAGAAAGGAGCATTTAAAATTTTCAACATTTATATCATTGGAAGGAGGAAAGGAACATTCAATTTTTTCAACATTTACATCATTGGAAGGAGGAAAGGAACATTCAATTTTTTCAACATTTACATCATTGGAATGTATGCATGCAACATTTTGACTTGCAACATCATGAATGTTAACTTCTTGCATGTCTATTATATCATCATTATTCAATGCACTAACAAAATGTATCAATTTGGACTTTTTAGACCATTCATCATTGAAAAGCAAAGAAATAGGAGGACTGAGCTCCTCATACCCAAGAGAAATTATGTCACACTCATAACCATATCAAAGAATGCTATGATCATTAATAGGTTGATTTATACTTGCATTTTCACCATTAGTTCTTCCATTATCATAATTATAAGCAAAAGAGTTGATATACCATAAGATCTTCATATGTAATACTTTGATCATCAGGAATATTGAAGAAACTATCAAAAGGATGGGGCTTGGCATGGCTTGTGATAAGTGACTCCATAACGACTTTGAATTTTAACCCAATGCAAAATAGAGCAAGCACAAGACCTAAAACAAAGATATAGTTGAGCATTCCTTACACTATGCCCATGCACTAAATCATATTTGAAAATAAAGATATAAATTTGAAAGAAAATTTTGAAGGAGAAAACCCTAATATTCAAACTAGGGTTTGTCTCAACAAACAACATGTTCACCAGAACATTTTATGCTATTTGGAGTTTTCATAAAAACACACTTAAGCAAATAAAATTGTTTGAATACAATATGAAGATGTTCAAAATTCAATAATATGTGTCAAAATACAAAAAAATGCCTATTTACACGTGTAAAATACAGGTAAAATACTAGGCAATCAAGGGAAGAAAGAATGTGATTTGAAATCATCTCATGATAGTGGACAGTTCTTTGAGAATGATCACCTTGTGATTTGATTGCTTCTAATCCTAGGGCAGTTACATTGATCCCAAATAGTTGCATTGACGCATATGTTTATTTTTAATACAAGTGTCCAATCTAAGGCATGTCCAAGAATAGATCCAAATTTCTATTGAAGTTGTATTGTTACTCACATGTCTATTTGGTCCTTCATAATATGTCCACTTGCGCATAGGATTTGACCAATAGGAAAAAACCTTAGTCTTCTTGCCTTTGATCCCCTATAGTTTGGTAAAAGGGGTTAGCACATGAGTTGAGCTAACCCTAACAACCCCAATTATTGCTAAGTACTACTTACACAACCAATACTCCCAAAAGGGCCTTAGACTCGCATGTAGTTCTCCATCCTAATAATATGTACATAATTTTGATTGTGCAACTAAATGATCTTTCTCCTATTGTAACCCTTAGTACAAGTAATGCAAAAATATATTGACCCTTTGAAATGCTTTAGATATTTAGTTCAGTAATGCAATGCAATTTGGTGGCTTGAAATATCAAATGCTTGCTAATTAGGATCTTTCTTGATTAAATTTCTAGGTGGTGTAATTAGACCATAACCTTTGTATATACAAGGATCTCTTGATTTTGAATGTAGGACCTAGTGACGTGAAAAAAGTCGATAATATAATGAATAAAAGGGGTTTAAAGAAATGGTCATAAAACAAAAGATACATAAAAAGATTAAAAGATAAATCTAGACACTTGCATCATAGTTGGACACTTGCATAGATACAAGAGTCCAATACATACATAGGTGTCTAGAGGCTAAAACACAAAGATAACAGAAAATATAGGTATGGATCCCTAAGATACATTAGATAAAAAAGGATTTTTACAACATATAGGACTAAAGGGGTAGATAAAATAAGAGAAATAAGATGGAACCAGATAGGTCCATATGAGATCGCACAACTGGACATCTAATTATTGGCCAAAAGGCCTATTTATACAAAAGGCCATAAAAACATGTTATGAAACTGTGCTTTTACTAAATATAGGTATCTACACACATAAAATTCCCTACCCGAGAAGTTGAAGCTGTAAAATTTAATCAATACAAATGATCTCAATCCAATTAACAATCAAACAACAAATCCAAGGCATATCAATGTTGGTAACTAATACCAATCAACTAAACAATATAAATACTCATATCAATGCATACAATAATCATCTAATCTAAGCAGACAATTGCACTTGCATAAGCAATACACAAACAAATCAAAACATATAGTATCTCTATCTTAGTCTCCAAGACAAAATAACATCTCATGTCTCAAATAAACATATGTCACGTCTCAATAGGGCATGTGAAAAAAACAAGTCTATAAGTGAACACTGTGAAAAGAGGGCTCTCACAATTTTGCTTCATTTAAGAGTTGAAAATGCATGCATTTTAAATTCTTGGGTGCAAAATCTTAAATTCATGCTTCAAACCCTGTATATTTTAATCAAAGGGATGGGAATGGAATTAAATTATGTTTTCACTTGTTTTTTCTTCGGTTTTTGAATAAAATTTGCAACAATTTTTTGGGTTTCAAAAATTTACAATATTTTTTAAGCTCAAAAACAAATTTTTGCTTAGGAAGACATGTAAATTTGGTGTGAATCACCTCCAATGTCTTTTTTTGGAGTAAAAAATCATAAAATGTTTTTTAATCCCACATGTGATCATGACGAAAGGGCCTACATAGGAGTAGATATCGAGTGGCAAGTGAAAATGTTGATGGTGTAGCTAAGGACTAGCTCACATGATTTTACGTGTGAAATTGACATGGGACGATGCCTAAGGAAGAGTGGGAAAATAGAACATACCTATTTTATACCAAGGGGGTGGTGGAGACAGAATGTAGGAGTGCACAACTTATAATGATATATAAATCAAATACGATAACAACGTGAAAGTCAACAATCTAATCACATTGTTTGAGGAGGCAAGGCTAAATAAAACAACAAATTATTATTTTTAGCTCAAGATTCATATTAGAAGATTGGAGACAAAATGTAGTGGAGTGCATAGATTATAGTGATATCTAAATCAAATACAACGACGACTTGAAATTGGACAATCTAATTGTATTATTTAAAGAGGCAAGGCTATTTAAAACAACAAATTAATTCTTTTTCTCAAGATTCATACTAGAAGATCCAACATAAAAAAAAGAACAAACATTTCTCAAAATTAATATAATAACCTTTATTCAAGCCATTGTTTTCGCATAGAACACTCTTATTACTCCTCTTGGTCCCCACAATCCACTTTAGACACTTTGTTAAATTGAGTTAATGCTAAAACATGATTTTATGTAATCTTATTTTTCAATAACTCAAAATTTTCTATTGCTTCCCTTATCCACACAAATTATTTTCCTTTCATGCAATATGTTATGGGTGTAACAATACTACTGAAACTCTTAATGAATTTTATGTAGAAAGTTGCCAAGCCATGAAAAATTATTACCTCTATGATGCTATTTGGAATAGGCCACTCAATATTTGCCTTCACCTTTTCTTCATCATTCTGACACCATCTTCTGAAATTACAAATCCCAAAAATACCAAACTTTCTTGCATAAAACTGCACTTCTTCAAATTTGCATGTATTTTCTCCTTTCTCAACAATTCTAACACCATTCCCAAATGCTTTAAATGTTCTTATTTAGTCTTACTGAATATCAAAATATCATCAAAATAAATCACCATAAACTTACCAATGTGATCTTGTAACACTGTGTTCATCATCCTCATGAATGTGCTAGGTGCATTAGATAACTCGAATGACATCACCATCCAATCATATAGGCCATCTCTAGTATTTAATGTTATCTTTCATTCATCTCCTTCACGAATCCTAATCTGATAGTGGCCACTCCCTAGATCAAACTTTATAAAATATTTTGCTCCTGCAAGAACATCCATTATGTCATCTAAACGGAGTATATGAAATCTATACTTGATGGTGATTTTGTTGATGGCTCTACTATCCACACACATCCTCCATCTTTCTTTGGAGTCAATAATGTTGGTATTGCACATGGACTCACACTCTCCCTTACTACACCCTTTCTCACCAACTTAATGACTTACTTTTTCAACTCTACATGTTCTATTAGACTCATCCTATATGTTGCTTGATTGGATAGAGCTGATCTTGGAATCAAATCAATGTGATGTTGGATGTCTTTATTTGGTGGTAAGCCATCTGGTAGCTCATCAGGTGCTACATCTGCATATGCTTTCAACACTTCTATTACTTCTTCTAGAATCTGCACCATTCCTTTATCTTCATCTTTTATTATTAAGGCATAACAACAACTTGTCATCTTCATGTCATTTACAAACTCTTTTGTGGATAACACACTCTCCACTTGTCCTTCTTCCTTCAGAGACAGTAATACTACCTTTGTACCATCTTTTAGGAATGTGTAGGTGTTATTTTCTCCATCATGAATTACTTTCCTTTCAAATTGCCAAGGTCTTCCCAACAATACATGGCATGCATCCATAGGCAAAACATCACACCATAATTCATCTTTATAAGTTTTTTCTATAGAAAACTTAACCAAACACTTCTTATCTACAAAGACTTCATTCCCCTTTTTAAACCATGAAATTTTATAGGGATTAGGATGCCTTTCATAATGCAATCCTAGTTTTTCTACCATTTCCTTATAAACCATATTCTCACAACTACCCCCATCAATGATTACTTTGCATACCTTTCTTCCAAGTGCACCTTGTTTAGAAGATGTTTGTTCATAACCATACATCACCATCTTCTTTGTTTTGCTCTAGTTCTTTCCTTAGAGCTAACATTGTCCTTCTCATCATAAGAATTTCTCCCACATATGTTGTTGCAACTTCAATAACTTGACCTTTTTTCTCAACTTCAACCAAGTTTACTCTTGGATGATACTCTTGCCTCCTTTCTTGTTCATGGCAATGAGAACACTCACTTGATTTATGTCCTTCTTATCCACATTTGTAACAAATTATAGCTCTAGATTGGTTTGGAAACCACCATATCCTCTTTGGAATCCTATTCATCTTTGTTGATTTTAGAAGCCTTGTCTATTATCTTCTCTTCCTTATACAACATGTGATGATTCTCCCCTTATAGAATTAAATCCACCTCTAGTAATATTGAAACTACCTCTTCCCCTTAGTGGAAAGGATTGCCCTCTTCTTGGACCAAGTGTCCTTTTTATAGCTTGTCTACTTTGTTTTTCTTCTACTTTCAAGGCTACTTGATAAGCCTCTTCCATGCAAAGTACCCTATGCGTGCATAATTAATCTTGAATGGAAAATTTCAAACCATTCACATACCTTGCAGCCATTTGTTTAGATGTCTCATCATGCTCCACTCTTATGGATAGCTTGTAGAATTCATTAGTGTAATTTTGTACACTATGCTCCTTCTACCTCAAGTTTTGGAAACTTTTGCAGAGGCTTTGTGCATAATCTACCAGAAGAAATTTCTCCTTCGACTTCTTCTGCATCTTGCTCCCTGTGCTTATCTTTGCTTGTTCTTTCTCTGCCTCTCTTTTTGCAGGTGATCACACCAAATCATTGCATGACCTTTCAACTTGGTGCATGCAAAATTCACCTTCTTGTCCTATCTCATGGTCTTCCATTCAAAGAATTTCTCCATTTTATTCAACCAGCCTATCAACACCTCTAGTTGTAAACTTCCCCCATAGTTAGGAACTTCAATTCTAACTCCTTCATTTCTTCCCTCTAAAGCTCTCATCATCCTCTCCTCCATTGATAGTGGCTCTTCTTATTGCTAGAATTCTTCTTCATGAATTATTTCTCCTTTAGTGTCATCTTCTCCTTGGCTTTTCCCTTGATTGGTGACAATTGTGGTTAGATGTGCCACTTACCTCCGAAACTCTTACACATCTCTACTCATCTGAGCATCAATTCCTCATCTTCCTCATCTTCTTGCCATACATGCAACAAAATAACTCTCTACAAAACTCTAACTTGCTCACACAAATTCTCCTCAAAATATTCTCTACATGACTCTTACTTGCTTTGATACCATTTGATGTAAACACAATGGATTGCTTAAGTAATAAAAGAAACAAAAGGCATGGACACTTCAAAACTTGAAGATGAAAATCAAACTCTCACTCATATATTAATTCAAAATAACAAGTTTTACGATTTCTTACAAACAAGCTAAAAGTTTTCCTTTCATAAATTGGATACAAGCCACTATGAATTTTTACAAAGGATTTAAAATCCTTGTATAGGCAAAAATAACCCATAACCAAACATGTGAAGCCACCCAAGGAAATTTGACATCCTCCACTTGGGCAATAAAAGATAAGACATATCATTCTCCATTAGGTGGGAATGAAGACAAAAAAACACTAGAAGCATCCACCACTTAGGCAAAAGACAAAATACAATGTTAAAAGGCAATCTCTAAGGATAAATGCATCACCCTTGGCATGTGAGGGAATAATAATCATGTGAAGACTTTTTCCCACTTGCCCCACTTTAAATAGAAACCCTTTAACATATGCAACTTTAATGGATTCCCACTTCACATGGGTAGTCAATCCGAATAGTGAAAGTTGTCTCCCATTTACACATAAATCTAAAAGCTAGTTGATCCTTTTTTGACTAAGGCCAAAAACCCATTATACTTGTCCTCACTTGCGATTTCAATCCATTATCATAATGGCAATAAAAATTAAGTCCCCACACGGGCCTTGGAAGAAATGTGGCATCCCATGCCACTTAAGACTCATGAATAGTGCTGAGTACAACTCACCAATGTGAATAGTGCCTCCACATCCTCAACAAGCACATGACAAATCCAAGGCATATCAATGTTGGTAACTAATACCAATCAACTAAACAATGTAAATACTCATATCAATGCATAGAATAGTCATCTAATCTAAGCATACAATTGCACTTGCATAAGCAATACATAAATAAATCAAAACATATAGTATCGTTGTCTCAATCTCTAAGACAAAATAACATCTCATGTCTCAAATAAACATATGCAACGTCTCAACATGGTGCGTGTAAAAAAAATAAGTCTATAGGTGAACACTGTGAAAAGAGGGGTCTCATAATTATGTTTCGCTTAAGAGTCGAAAATGCATGCATTTTAAATTCTTTGGTGCAAAATATTAAATTTAGGGTTCAAAACCTGTATGTTTTTCTCAAAGGGATGGGAATGGAGGTAAATTATGTTTTCACTTGTTTTTTCTTCTACTTTCGAGTAAAATTTACAACAATTTTTTGGGTTTCAAAAATTCGCAGCATTTTTTAAGCTCAAAAACAAATTTTAGCTCAGGGAGACATGTAAATTTAGTGTGAAACACCTCCAAGGTCCTTTTTTGGAGCAAAAAATCATACAATGTTTTTTAATCCCACATGTGATCATGACGAGTTGGTCTACATAGGAGTAAACATCAATTGGAAGGTGAAAATGTTGATAGTGTAGCTAAGGACTAGCTCACATCATTTTATATGTGAAATTCACAGGGGGACGATGTCGAAAGAAGAATGGAAAAAGAGAACATGCCTATTTTGTACCAAGGGGGTGGTGAAGACAAAATGTATTAGAGTGCATGCCCTGTAGTGATCTCCAAATCAAATACGATAACAACGTGAAAATTAATAATCTAACCGCATTATTTGAGGAGAAGAAACTAAATAAAACAACAAATTATTATTTTTAGCTCAAGATTCATAATTAAAAATTAGAAACATAATGTAGTGGAGCACATAACCTATAATAATAGCTAAATCAAATACAATGACAACTTGAAATTGAACATCTCGACCCCATTGTTTAAAGAAACGAGACTAAATAAAATAACAAATTATTATTATTTTTTTTAAGATTCATACTAGAAAATCCAAAATTAAAAAATGAATAAGACATTTGGCAAAACTAATAAAATAACCCTTGTCTCAAGCCGTTATTTTCGCACCAAACAGTCGTTACGCCTCTTGTTCCCCACACTGCTGGTTCTTGTGACGTTATAAAAATCTTTCATTCATTCGAGTGATTATGCCTTAATTTGAAGTTGAAAATGCACACATTTTTATTTCTCCTTAGACACAGGTATTTTGTGTTTTCATGTTGGGTTTATAACTGTAGCTGCACGAATCTTATATCTTCATGTGGGTTTGCTTTGTTTTAGAGCTGAAAATGCATGGATTTTAAATTCTCCTTAACGAACCGGAAATTTATTTTTGAAGACCTTTAAATTCTTCATAAAGACTTTAGTGCCAAGGACCTGTAGACTCTTTTTGCAGGGCGAGAAACGCATGCACAGTGTTTTTATGTGATCTTGCATTGTTTAAGTGCTGAAAATATATTTCTTTTCAAAGATCTATGTCCAGAGTCTTAAGTTCAGGCGTAGAGACCTGAACTCTTCTCAGAGGGCCAGAAATGGAGGTATTTTGTGATTTTATGTGATTTTGCATTGTTTTAGAGGTTTAGTTGCATGGTTTTTTGTCTTTTCATGGGTTTTACAGTTTCATGTGATTTTACTACTCTATCTGCATGCATTTTGTGTTTTCATGGGGTTCTACTTTGTTTTAGAGCTGAAAATGCTTGGATTTTTTTTCCCTTATCAAACTGTGAGTGTACTGCTTTTTTGATTGATTAAAAGAGGTTTAGATAGGGTCACCCAACTATTATAGTAAATTTAAAAAACCAGTATTACACTGTTACAAATTCGCAGGCCATCACATTTACATACAGAGTGGTCCTGGCCATTAAAATATCCAGCAGAAGCTAACTAACTAGCTGTAAAAACCTGGCCTTCTGGAACCAAAACCTGGCCTTCTAAGGTTCCAGACATTACATGATTACACAGACAGCAGAAAGGGAAAAGAAAGACACAGACACATCCCATGGAGCCTGAATTCACTAAGAAAGCTGGATCTTGTCCAGCATCTTTCTCTTCATTATCTTCAGTTGACCTGGGATGCTATGCCTGGATTCTTTCTTCCTTCATTGCAGACCATCTCTCTTCCCTGCATACCTGTTCCCACCAACACCAGCCAAACGTATGAGTGCTTGGACTGCCTTTTCCCCAGCTGCTGCCATTGTTCTATCAGACCTAGGAGCCGAGGATTTCGTTTGCCTGTGAAGGGACTGAAAATCACACATAGACAGCTAATCTTTGCCCCAGACATTGCCATGAGATTGTAAAAAACTCCTTTTTGCTTCAGCATGTTCGACCAACTGAAAGAAACGGATCTCCAACTTCCTGAAAAATGCCATTGGCATGAAACCTCTGCTGCTCAGCTTCAGAGATAGGTAGGGTCTGTTGGGGAAGGACATCAATGGCGTCCATGATAGTATCGAAACCCCCCTAAAAGCAGGACAACTGAAGTGATGGCCAAGATCTTTCATCACAGCTTAGTCTTGGACAAAATTCAGGAGATTATTGACAAACACGGAGGCTACCTCCGAAATAGTCCTGCTTTGCATTTCCAATTCTAAATAATCAATATGCCTGGAACACATTTTATCAATTGCATTACTTTTTCTGTCTGGACGATGAAGATGATTTTCAGTCTATCATTAGTAATGGGGGTTTGGAAAGCCATTTTTCGCTTGAATCAATACAAATAAAAGTAAGGTCCCATTGGAAGTGACGAGAGGGAATACAATGCAGGACACCTGAAGAAGGGGAAGTTTAGAGCAGGGTGACATGATGAAAGCAAGCAGACAACAATACTCCAAAGCATCCCTTTTTCATCCTTTAAAACAAGAAATGGCATCTGTCTCTCTCGACAGTTTGGCGGCTGTCAGAACGAGATAGTAGTGCCAATTTTTTGGCCCATCGAATGAAGATTTGAAGACATGCCAATGCCTTCAACCAGCCCCTCTAATTATTGAATTCTCTTTTCGTGACATGCAAGGAATGATAAACCAATGTGGGAGTTAATTGATCAATATCTACCATTGGTATTATATCATCAATCCATCTCTACATCCTCATAATCTTATAATCAAATGGGAAAGGAAGTGATAAGACCAAGTCTAGGATGCTGGATAGGGGAGGTCCTTGATCCCACAATCCTTCAGGCCTGCTCCATGGAGGGTCCAGATTTCTGGAATGTTGTCGCCAAAGCCACTGCTCCAATCTGCAAAGAACATTTGCAGCATTTCCATTACTATCATGCAAAGAGTTCAATATTGAGACCAAACTTCACAACAAAAAATGCATATGGTTGGTATCTCACCCTCAAGACACCTCCGAAGGTCTCCTTCACTACGGATGAAATGGAAAATTGACTGTGGCTACTGAAATTAAAAGCTCTCATCTGCAGATTATGGGTGCTTTTCTTGGACACAAAACCCTTTGGGTCCGACAGAACTGGAAATTGATGGGATCGGTTGAAATCCATATGATTGCATAAGGATACTTATGGCAGTCTTATCTTCCAAAGCAGAACGAAAGAGATAAAGCCTTACAAGAAGGCCCCTGGTTTGTGAAAAAGGCTGGTCTGTTTGAGAAAAACTGGTCACCAGCTTTCAACCTCATAGAAGAACTCTGATCACAGTCCCATTATGGGTCAGATTCCACCTCCTCCCTTGTGAATGCTGGAAAGAACAATTACTTGTGAATATAGGTTTAGCTGCAGGGGAATACATAGATGTCTCTGATTTCACAAAAATCCTGAAGTTTTAAACTATGCCAGAATTTGTATCTACCATAAACTTAAATTTAGATAAACTGCTTCTAGATTGAATAATCCCAGATGTGGGAGGCATATAAGGGTAACAACCTATTGACTATACAAATGCCTCTTTAAGATGCAGGATCTGCCATGAACATGGCCATCTCACTAGCGCTTGCCCCTCTTTAAATGATCAAGATAAACCCATTGCCTGCTAGAATGTGCTGCAACCATAGTCAACACAAGCGCAAGCAGCAGTTCACGCAAATTTGAATTTAGACAACACTAGGAAAGCAAATTCAATCCATACATTTCAAAGATAAGGAGAGCTTCCGAAAAATCTGTGTAAATAGCTTTTTTGATCAATGTTTTGGATCACACTCTGTGATCCATCATCAGGATCTACATCTCAGAAGGGCAGAAAATAGAAGGAAAATTTCAAAAAGCATATAACAGATGGGGCCAGGGGTTTCCAAAGTCAATATGCCATCCAGTTCAACCAAACCCCTTTTTGCTGCTCTTGCAGATCTTGAAACAGAAGAAATGGATTGTGTTCAATGCGCTCTGGATCCATCCCAACCACCTCCACCACATTGCAACCTGCAAAGAATCAACACTCAGTAAAAGGTAACTATCAAACCCCAGTAGTCTTTCCAGGAAAAACATATATGCCAAAACTCCAGATTAAAAATAAGAAAAATATGGGCAATGATACTTCTCGAATAGATCTCATTCAATCTAATCTTCATATTTGGGCTACCTAGAAAGCTAATAACACTAGAAAAAGAGAATCTTTAGAGGAGACAATGTAATGTCCCTAATCGAGCATTTTTAAACAATTCCGGATTTACCGGAAAACCCCAAAGTAGCAATAATAAGATCTAAATTTTATTGCAACAAACCCTTGTGGAAAAACACAATAATCTGATTTTCTATTATTTATGACTGCAAACCCTTGAAACAAAATATCCAAATGGTTTGGAAATCATTGATTAAACCCTTTGAATATTTAGATTTGATTTGAAAGGTCAAATATACAAGCTGGAATCAAATACAACTCAAAACAGATTTTATTTATTTATTTTTCCACATCAAAACCACAAGGGAAATACTCTAAGGCTGATTACCACAGTTCCTCTTCAAATGACGCTTTGGATGGGAAGTTGGGGCCAAAAGATGATCATGCAAACTGGAACCATGAAGATCTGCCCACTGAAATGACGCCGACAATGAAATGTGTCTCCAAAGGTTGACATTAGCCCTTAATTAGGGTCTAAGTGGGCTCCAAAAACTAGAACTAATGATGCCCTAGCTTTAATCACAATTTTTGATTGAAAATCATGTTAAATATTGTAAAGGCTTAACTGCTTATTAGTTAATGCCTAACTAATAACTTCTGTAACCTCCTTGTAACCAATTATGGATTGCATAAATAAGATCTTGCATTGATCACAAAATATCAAGTGCATCAAGTGCTTTCAATCATCTCTTCTCATTTTCTAATAGTGGTATCAGAGTCACTGCTTGAGGAAGCCGTGGAGGTACGAGTGTGTTCGACGAAACCCTGGTTCTAGGGTACGAACAGAAGGAGAAAGAGGAAATCACGAAGGGTTTTTTGTGGAAGGCACAGTCTGAAGGGTCGTGAAGCACGTCGATAGAGGTCATGGAAATTGTTGGAGGCATAGTCCCATGGGAGAAGACACAAACTTGATGGAAGGGGCCAATTGCAGTCACGACGCAAGGGCACAATCGTTTTTGTGCAGGATCGTGGAAAAACAGTCCACTCGCGACAGTCTTTGCAAACACACAATCGTCGTTTGAAAAGGGAAACGTTGAGGGTTGAGTCGTTGCACACAACAGTCGCGGGCAGAACAAAAATACCGAGTTTGAACACAAAAAGGATTTCATGGAGCAAACCAATCACGTTGGAAAGAGGTCGAAGATTTAACAATCAGCAAAAGGAAACACCATACTAGACACAGTTCGCAGAAATATAAATCGCGAGTTGCAGACAAATCGCGGAAGGTTCACGACAGAAAGTAGGTACAAAGTCAAGGTCAAAGATACACGAAAAATGAAGGAAGGTTTCCAACGAAACACAGTCGACGGAGGGCACAAGGCACAAACAACCATAGCCACAAGTAGGGTCATCGAGGGTTTTCACATAGCAAAACATCAAAAACTAGTCAAAAACGCTAGCACACAGCAAAATCGTGTGCTTTGGAAGTGTGGAAGGCCCAAAATTAGGGCACAAGGGACAATCCCGAGTGCTAAAGACTGGAATATATCATGGAAGGCCAAGTGAGTTGATTTTTTAATTTTTTTGTATTATAAAATTCAGGGTGGTGGAATGTATTGGTAATTAAAATTCCAAATCGGAAAAATCATACTGGTTCATTTTTTTCATAATTTTTAAATAGTTCAATATTTATAGGAATCTGTTTATTGGTTCAAAATATTTTTTGGAGTGAAAATTAGCCAATATTCAAAACCTTGTTCTTCATGAGGCCCAAAAATTGGTTGGGCAAAATTATAACGTGTGGAGTCATAAAATTTTAACGATTGTGGAATATCGTAATTGTGACAAAATTGTTCTTGGCACTGAGGCAAGACATATTACGGATTTTGCAGATTATGACGTCATCTGGAGGCTTTGCTGTTGCTGCAGCTCTCTGTGTCAGATGATATGATTCTTGAGGTCTGGGATGCCACTATGGCAAGTGTGCTATGGACCAATTTGCAGAACAAGTATCAAACTTCGGAGAAAAGTCGGGTGTTGTACTTGAAAAATATGTTATTCTCTGTCAAGATGAATGAGGGTGATTCTCTATCAGATCACCTACTTTAGATGAAAGATCTCCGAGACCAACTTTCAGTGATTAACAAGAAGGTTGATGACGACATGGTGGCACTGATTCTAAACAACTTGCCATCATCCTACGAATCTTTCGTGGAAGCTCTTCATTTGATGGTGGAAAGCCAAAAATTGACATTTGATCAGGTGAGTTCCTATCTGCTATAGAAGGAACGGAGATAGACACAAGTAGAAGAGTCCAATGTTGGACACGAAAAAAGTGCACATGCTGCTCAGCCGAAGGGGAAAGGGAAGTGGAAACGTATTTCTACGGATCCATCTTTGAAGTATTAGGTAATATGTTTTTACTATCATAAGGTTGGGAATATGAAAAAGGGTTGTCGGAAGTGATAGTTTGCAATTTCCCAACAAACCAATCAAGCGGCAAATGTGGTAGCGATTGAAGAAGGGGAATCTAAAAAAGAGTATGCCCTTGTGGCATCATACTGACAGTCATATACCAATAGCCGGTTCATTGATTTTGGTGCATCCAGGCATTTTACATGTCGTAAAGATTGGTATGTCAAATTTACTGCAAGTACAAACCATTTTAATTCAGTTTCTTTAGTTGATGGCATGTCATATGCAGTAGAGGGGATAGGAGATGTTCGTGTAAAATTGAATAATACAAAAACAATCATAGTCAGTAATGTTTTGTATGTTCCTAGCCTAAGTAAAAATTTCCTATCTATTATTCAATTAATGGAAAATCCTAGTATTGCTGTAAATTTCTCTGGAAAACAGTGTGTTGTGTCTGATATAAGACATGATAAGGTAATTGCTCGGAGTATTGGGCAAGGTGGTCTGTATAAACTTGTTGACTCTACCACAGTCAACGTAGATGCACGAGTGGAAGATGAATCCACCATACAGGATGTGCAGAAGGATAGCCTTGTTGACCCTGATCTAGTCAACTTACATGCATTAGTGGTGGAGGGAATATCCACTATACAGGATGTACAAAGGAATGCAATTCTTCAATTTCAGTCGAATGCACTAGTAATTGTGCAGGAGGATGAAATGCCTTGGTCAAATTCACTGGCTCAGCGAATCGGGAATAAGGTTGTTTGTTTAGTAAAACATGGTCATTTTGCTTTAGATTTTAACCTTGGTATGGTACCTGAATGACCAGTTCTACACTCCATTGGATACATATGGGTGGATATGTTTTGTACTTTGCAAAAGTACATGGCTCATCTTGTTGTGAAAGGCTTTTCCCATCAGGGGGAATAGATGAGGATGCATATACTGCGAAGATGGTCACAAATTAGTTGCTTCTCTCCGGATGTTTGGACGAGGAGGTCTATATGGTGCAGTTTGATGGTTTTCAGGTTCTCCATAGTGATCATTTGTTTTGCAGGATGATTGAGTCTTTGTATGGACTTCGACAGGCTTCACAAGCCTGGGATGTTTTATTTGATCAGCATCTCCAGGGTTCTGGATTCAAACTTTTGGAGATTGGGCTGAAATCATCAGCCATCGATGATTCATTACCGGTCAATGAATCACTCATCAGAGACGTGGACAACTTGCTACATCTTATGTCCACATGGTCGGATCTTCGTTTTGTTGTTGGCTATCATGTTCGGTTGTTGTGTACACCAAAGTTCCCACATTGGACAACAAGAAAATATCAGAGGACTGTGGATTTCATGTTGATATCTCTTGATCAGTCTGTTTATGTAATGACTAAACTATTTGGTCCTATTTTGTTTGTAAAATTTCGGGACGAACTTGGTGTTGTTTCTGGTTTAGTCATTAAGAGGGGGTGTTAAATATTGTAAAGGCTTAATTGCTTATTAGTTAATGCCTAACTAATAACTTCTGTAACCCCCTTGTAACCAATTTTGGATTGCATAAATAAGATCTTGCACTGATCACAAAACATCAAGTGCTTTCAATCATCTCTTCTCATTTTCTAATAAATCAAGTCTGAAATGTGCCCTAAGTGAACTGGAAACTGAATATCTCTAACTGAAACACAACTGCAACCCCTATATGGAGTTACCCTGGGAGATGAGAGGTTTTTCGTCCTCAAATCCATCTGCAAAGGAGGGTTTTCGTCCTCTATTGTTGTAGCTGAAGCGTTTGCATCAAACATACATGAGAGAGTAATATGAATTTTCAAGATGATCCCCAAAAGAAACCCCCAAGCTGCCTTTTATTATTTTCCGTTTGCCTTTCCCAAGTGGGGCACTCCATTTTGGGCCGTTTCTTTATTTTTAATAAAGTAATGCTCATATTTCTATTTTAGCATTGACTTTTTTTTACATTAAAAATCACATTTTTAATTAAATAATAATAAAATGTAAGTTGCCTTTAATATAATGTAAAGTTACTTTTTGTCTTAGTCATATTATTATTTTAAGTATTTAAAAATGTTTTTCATTTTAATAATAATAATATTATTAAGTTACCCAAAAGATTAGAAATGACCGGGTCCAACTTAAATAATATTATTAATTATTTTAATCTAGAAAAGGGGACATGACAGTCTGTCCTTCCCATAATTTGCTTGCCTTCAAACAAATGCAAACCCGAATGCTCTACTATCACTGTGCTAATATGGTAAATTAGGGTGTAATGTCCATAGAACCTGGATCCTATACCTGTCAAATGAAGCAACCCGTGCCAAAAAGTACTATAGGATTCATTATCTCCATCATCCCTATTTTTATGCAATCTATGTAAGTTGATCACTTCTTTGAGAAACAATTTGGCTTCACATTGTTGACTTCGATTAGGCAAGGAATACAAGCAACTCACAATATGCTCCCCTTTGATGTGACGACCAATGATGCCTTCTTCCCAGAGCTCGAGAACATCCTCAAATTCCCATAAGGCCAAGGGCTACCTTATGAACTTGCCATCATGTTTCCGTTGTGCCACTCTATTACCACTATGAATTGAAGAATCTGAAACCTCCCACTGACCCACATAATAACTTCCTTGAGTTCCAATATATCGTACAACTGTACTATAGTTAGAAACCCTCATGAATTTGTACCACTCAGCTTGTATGGAAGCTGGAACGAAGTTGCAACAATCATAGTTCATTTGAAACCTTCATGTTGTAGCGTAGAATTGCACCCTTGTGGGAGAATTTTTCAGGTTCTCCCACTTCCAGCTACAATATTGGAACAACCTCAGTCTGTGGGTATCTTGTAATGAGGTTGAACCTTCCGAGTAGGCCGACTTCCTATTTGATGCTCACCTAAAACTATGCTAAATTAATGCTTCACAGAGAAAAGGGTTAGAAAGGGAAAAGGGCTCCTAAGGAAGTTAACTAGGGGATGCACCAAATAAAAAATGGGGAACTCCCATAAGCTTGAACCCACACTAGATCTGCATAGGACAATATTAGCTCACACAATCTCAAGATCAAGCTGATTGCATAAATGTTTCATGGAAAAGGTTCAGGAAGCAATGAATAGAAATAAAGAAGAGTTTTAAGACTCACTGAAAGCTCACGTTAATGACATAAAGAACACTAATCTAGACTTGCAAACATCATTGAAAACTCCCTAAACAAGGTTAGAAAGGACCATGGACAAGGAAGATTCTTCTTCACACAATGCCATAGTGCACAACTCACCAAACACAGATTCAAGGCAAAAGATAGTAAGGATAGTCCTATATTGCATCAAGAGGCAGTTCTTACAGATGCTTGACAGGGTCGAGCCTAATCAAGAGGAGCATACTTTACAATATCTCAAAAAGTTCCCCAGTTCCTCTAAAATTTCCAAATCAGAGAGAACTAGTTTCTCCAAATTTCAAATCGAAGAACCCTTTTCCAAATGAAAAGAATGAGATATATAGAAGAGGGAAGAGAAATAGAGAAAGGAGAGGGGCATGTTGTCCATGATCATTGAATGAGCTCCACCTTTCAAGGGATGCCCCACCACCCCTTTGTCCAATCAAGACAAGTCTATCATCAACATTTATCCTTCAATAGCTCCAGTTAGTTCTCAAGTTCTTCTCATTGGCTGAGAAAAGTGCACTAGAGGACAAGAGTTTATTTTTATATGGTAAGTCGTGATCCTTTCAAGGAGAAAATATCTTCGAAGGTTTTGATCATTATTGAATGCTCCAATTGTTTCTCCAATCACCCAATTTGCTCCATGAATCTCGCCATACCTTCCACTTGGCTTCATTATGAGGACAAGGTCCTCATATCTTAAAACTGACAGAGCCATGCCGTGTGTGCTTTGAGTGGCGGTTTGTCAAAAGCATGGCTTGGACCGCTCTTTTCATTAATCACATACCTGCTCTATGCTTTGGGCCCTAAATCTGAAATAACTATAGGTTGAAAACCAATCTAGATTATTGGTTTTCCTATAGTTATAATAGACGACACTCTGCTCGATGCCTGGTCTTTTTTTTCGTCCGTTGATCTCCTTGCTAGATCTTGACAAGTGTCAAGCTCACGACAATCTTGATGAACCTTTTGAAAACTTGATCAAAGGCAACAACTACTTGCAGGGGCTCAAACTTGAAGTTTGCGAGCCTGTCATTAATTCCTTCAGACTTTTGTTTGGACCACTTCTTCGGAAGAATTTCCTCTGGCTATTTGTTTCGGCCTTTTGTCTTCGGACTTTTTACTTGGACCCTTCGGAATTTTGAAAATGACCTTTCGGAAAAATTGAAATAGACCCTTCAGAATTCTCGAAAAGCTCCTTTCCCTTTGAAAATACCTTTCGGAATTCTTGAAATGGTCTTTTAGAACTTTCGAAATGAACCCTTCTGCCAAGAAAAGTGCCCTTCAAAAAAGTTGTTTTGGACAAAATGTCCAAACAATCCCTTTGGAAAGATATCCTTCGCGAAAATTGCTTCAGACAAAATGTTCGAAACAATTCCCAACACTTAGTCAAATGAAGTAACTTGCCCTTCGGAACTTTTGTCAAACATTTTCCCTAAAAGAATTAGGTCTTCGGGAAAATTGTTGTGGAATTTTTGCCCAAAAGAAATAAGTCTGTGGGATCCTTGCCTTGGACAATTTTCCCAAAAAAGTCCCCAACACTTGGTTAAAAAACCCGACACAATTGCCTGAAACAAATATTAGCACTTGGCCCAAAATATCAACATTTAGCCGAATAAAAAAGTCTGCAAGAATTGAACTTAGCCAAACAAAAGCCCGAAACAATTATGCCAAGTAAAGACTTAGCCAAAAAAAAGGGGTTTTGCACTTAGCTTTTCCAAGGCCTGTATGTTCTTCCGAACTCATACTTGAAATGCTGCTTGATCCATCTAGGCACAACTTGGTATGTGGGCCAAATTTGGCCAACACTTCCCAAAAACAACAGTATGACAATTCAAGATTGCTTTTAGCAACTCCAATTGCTGAAACCCTTCACAAATAGCATGATACAAGAAAAATTCTTTAAAGTTTGCAAATTGGGTGCTGATTGTCCCTGATAACTGTAGTTCAAAATCAATAACCCTGAAAATCGGCAATATAAGAATGGCACAACCGCTGCAATACTGAAAATCCTTCACAAAATTCAGCAACGTTAGTAATATTGAGGCTGCAAACATACAATGATTGAAAATACTTCAATAGCAGCACCAAATTGAAAATCACTCAATTCTATGACTGAAACCACTTGTATGGCTACAAATGATGTAATGTAGCAGCTGGAAATGGTGATGACATTAGCCCTAAAGCTGGAAATTATGATGATAGCAGTCCTTGATATGTTTTCTTTGTAATATAATTGCAATATGCTCTTACTACTGTTGACAATTCTTCCACAAGTCAGATTGTCTCTTGCCATTTAGAAAGTTCACGTCTCTAGCCAAGGAAGAAAGAATACATTGTTTTTTTGGTAAGGGGCCTTTACTACAAAAGGATGAATTCCTTCGGCCTTTTGTCCGAAGGAATGGTTCATCAAAGAAGGTAGAGCCAAGGAAATAACAAATCAACAAAGAGCCTAAGACAAAGGAAGTAATTCCTTCGAACCTTTTGTCCGAAGAAATACTTCGGAGAATCCAAAAGTCCACCTAAAGAAGCAAGGAAAAGCCAAGGCCCTTCGGAAGGGTCATTTTCAACAATCCTGAAGGGCACCTACCCTTCGGGAAGGTACGGGAACAAATTCGGGACCTTTGCAAAAAACCCGGGTGCCCTACAATTGTTTTGACAAAGGCACAGATGAAGGGACAAAAGCCCTTGCGGAGGGCACTTGGTCGGTGACAGGACCACTGTGACTTTCCCGAAGGACATTGCGCAGGCAAAGAGCAAAGGACAAAGGAAGAGGTGCTTTATCAGCAGAAATCTAGGATCCAGTCGCTTAAGGAAGGCGATAAAAATACTGTATTCTTCCATAAATCTTGATTGGCTTGAAGAGATGTTAATCATTTCAACTATTTGAAAAAAATTGATGGCGAGAAAGAATATTCCTTGGAAGGAATGCAAAATATAGCTAAGGATTTCTTTTCTCAGTGATTTATTACTGAATCTTTAGATGAAACACCTCAAAAGGAGATCCTAAATAATATTCCCAAGATTATTCAGAACTGGATAAAAGATGGCTCACGGATCAAATTACGGAGGCTGAACTGAAGAATGTTGTTTTTAGTATGAAAAAAGGTAAAACTCCTAGACCAAATGGTTTTCCTATAGAATTTTATCAAGCTTGTAGAGATTTCATTAAAAATGATCTTCTTAAAGTAGTGGAAGAGGTGAGGACAGCCAAAATGATGTTAAAAGAAATTAATAAATTTGTTATAGTCCTCATTCCTAAGGCTTCAAAAGTGGAGGGCATTGCGGGTTTTAGACCTATAGCATTGTGTAATGTTCGGTCTAAAATCATAATGAAAATCATGGTAGACAGGGTGAAGCCTTTGATGCATAAGATCATATCTCCTGAACAAGGGGGATTTGTGCAAGGTAAGCAAATTCGTGATGAGATAATTTTAGTCTAGGAAGCTTTGCTTTCTATGGATCGGCAAAAATCTCCATCTATGTTCATTTGGCTTGATCTTTCTAAAGCATATGATAGAGTTGATTGGAATTTGTTAAGAAAGATATTATCCCAGTTTGGCTTTTCTGAGGGATGGATTGATTGGGTTCAAGCTTGTTTGTCTGCGGTTTCCTATTCAGTGATTCTTAATGGAAACCCTTCTCAGTTTTTTACTGCATTTAGGGGTATTAAACATGGTGATCCGATATCACCTTTCTTATTTATTATTTTGGTAGAATGTTTGGGAAGAGTGTTTACTAAAGCCCGATTGGAAACGAAGATTGGAGGTATCCAATTGGCTAAAGGTGCTAATCCTCTTACTCATTTGCAATTTGTAGATGATTCTACGCTTCTAGGAAAGGCTACCTATTTAGAGGCTTCCAATATGCAAAAAGCTCTTTAGCTTTTTATGAAAGCCACAGGACAACTAATCAATCATGATAAATCAATTTTTTTTCCTTCCATTGCTCTTAGAGGCAATAAGAGGTGATTTTGGGTTTGTTCTAGTTCAAAAAGGGTTCTCTTCCAATTAAGTCTCGGGGGGTTCCACTGGCAGCTAAACAGTTAAAGGATTGGAATTGGTTAGTAAATAAAGTTAAGATGAAATTAGAGAAATGGACAAATAGATGGTTGTTTTCAGGGGATAGAATGACTTTGGTTAAGGCACTTCTCCAAGCTATCCCAGTTTATGTATCTTCTGTTTTGAATGGTCCTATTGGAGTTTTGAAGCAATTGGAGTCTAGTTGCCAAAAATTTATATGGAGTGTGGTACAACAGAAAAGGAAATGGTCTTTGGTTTAGTGGAAGATCCTTTGTCAGGCAAAAAAAGGTGGACTAGGTTTCTGTTCTCTTATTAAGCATAACAAAGCCTTAGCCGCCAAACTGTATTGGAGACTTTTGGAGAATCTAAATGATCTATGAGCTGTTCATATCAGAGCTAAATATGTAGAAAATAATCCATCTAAAAGGATAATTAGATCGTCCCTCCCTTTTAGAGGATCCCCTATTCTAGCTGTCCTAAAAATTGGTGAGGGGATTATTAAGAGATATTTCTTTTGGATAATTAAAAATGGTCAGATAGCTAATTTTTGGACTGATTCTTGGGATGGTCACCAACCAATTATCTCTCAATTTCTTGAATTACAGCTAGTGATGCAAAATCTTCATGACAAAAGGTGGGTGAAAGTTGGGAGATTGGATCAAGTTGGATTCCTATTCAAGAATGGCCAATTCAGCTTCAGGACAATCAAAGAAATCAGATGGAGCAGATTTTAAAATCAAGGACTCTTTCTGTAATGTCCCCTTCCAATTAGACATTTATATATCAGCATGGTTACCCTATCAGTGGCCCTCATAGGCTAATAGGGTATGGATAGAGGGTCCTCTCGGCAGTTACCTAGGTGTTGGTTGGCTCATTGGATGCTTGGATAATTATTTCTTTGGATATCTTGGATGTTGTTTAACACATTGTGTTATATTTTTATATTTTCACTTTATGAATTATATTTTTATATTATAATAAAGTGTAAATATATTATAATATTATATTGTTTATTTGGAAGCTTCTAGAAGGGGCCAATCCCTTGGGGAAAAAGAATAAATAGATGTTGTTGGCTTGCTTCTCATCATCCAATTGTTGACATATCTATTTGATGAGCATCTTGTGGAGCCAAGGGTTTCTGCGGACTATTCGCATTTGTCTTTGGGAATGGAAACTCCCATTATAGCATAACTGAGGAAGTGAAATACCTTCTAGAGGGTTGCAATTGTTGGAAGTGGCATTTCAGTCATTTCACTTGGGCAAATTTAGTGGCCAAGGACCAATTTTTGCATGGTTCGATTTGGAGGAGTATTGGAGAAAGCTCATGCTTGAATCTACATCATTGGAGGATCGATTCACATCATCATCAGTTGGTAATAAGATCTGATATATGCATTTTCAGTCACTGCTACCAGCTTGTGACAGGTTCGATTTTGCTTGTTGGAGCTTGCCATTGCAACTATTTCACTTCTTGACCTAGGCGCACTTCTTGAGGGAGTCTATTGATGATATTTCTTGCTTAAGAGGAGTGAAAGAAGCTGCATATTATTTATTTTTTCATATCAGATCAGAATAGGGGTGATTTGGAGATAAATTCGATTTGGGCTTAGGGAGCTTCCAATTCATTGGGTTTTGCTTGCTGCTTCATCTACATGGTTGGGTGCCACTTCTACCAGGTTCTCCTTGCATTATTTGGTGTCTAGCATTAGCATTTTGTTATTGTAACATCGCTGCCATTGGTAGCCATTTTCATATTAGACTTAAGCTATTTATATGTTGCACATTGTAAGCCAAGAGTCTTGGCAGATTTCATAGCATCTTTGAAGTAGAGTAGTTAATAAAGAAGCGTTCAATTGGAGTCATCTACATGATATATTGTATTCATTTGCATTATCAAATAACTAGCTCTCTAGGTTGCATGCCACATGTTTGACGAAATGTCAAATTGGCTGTAGATGCATTCCCTTATGTAGTTTCTCATCTATATGCATTTGAAAATACAAAAAAAGGTGTTGCATTGCATTTGGTTCCTTGTTTAGACATCATAGACGTTATTACAAGCTATCAATTCACATTAGCATTCATCTCAAGCATCATCCATAAACTGAGAAACTCAAATCAGCAAACAAACACATTGCACATCAACTGTTTGACGAAATTACAAGGGTAGTAAATTGAAGAAATTCAGGTCAAATTGGGTTAGGCTCATTACACTTTCTTCTTCTGAAGAGCTAGATTCCATTGCATGCGGAAATAGATCACAAGGTATTTATTTAGTTTCAGCTGGCTATGACTCTGTGTAAAGTGAATCCCATCCTTTAAAGGGATATTTTTAAAAATTTATGGCAGGTGAATCTTTGGCCAAAAGTCAGTTTCTTTGTTTGGTTGGTTTTGAGGAGAAGAGTCTTAACAAGGGATCAACTTATGAAAAGAGGGCTCAATAGCCATTTCAGATGTGTGTTGTGTTCGGAGAATGAAGAGAATTTTACTCATATTTTTATTAACTGCTCCTTTGTTATCCAATTATGGCATCTCTTTTTTAAGTTATTTGACTTGCCTTGGTATGGAATTCAAAATATTGAGCAACCTTTCAGAGATTGGTGAAAGCATATAAAGAATAATCCAAATCTTATACGAAAGCTTTGTGGATTGGTATAACTCTCTTGCTTTGGAATGTTTGGAATGAGAAAAATAGATGGATTTTTCAATAGGAAGGTAGAGATTTTTTTTTGTTTGGGAAAAGATAAAGACCAATGTAGCTGAAACCATTAAATACAAGGTTCACCTTCCTCCGACTTTCTCTGGGGGATGGAATAATCTTTTTAAAGTGTTAACTTTCCCTAGGTCTACTTTGAGGGATCCTAAGGTTGCCAAGGAAAATAAGTCTAGTAAGAAGTGGTTAGCTCCTTCGATTGGAGTAGGAAAGTTGAACACTGATGGTGCTTCTAGAGGTAACCCTGACATGGCTAGTATGGGTGGCATAGGAAGATGTTCAGATGCTTTTGTGACTTTTCTATTTTCAGAAAAATTGGGTTATGCAATGAATAATGTAGCTGAGATTAAAGTTGTTTTCAGAGGTATGCAAGAAGTAGTGAAAGTGGGACAGTCAAGAATACAGGTTGAGTCTGATTCTTTTCTGATCATTAGTCTTTTATCTAATAACTCTCCTTATAAGAGTAAAAATTGGCAAATTGTTAAAGAACAGGAAAAGATTCAAAAGCTGGAGGAACACTTCCAACAAATTAGCTTCCATCATGTTCCATGAGGGCTTAATAGAGTTGTAGATGTGCTAGCTGATTGGGTTCTAGATAATGACAATCTCCTTTGCTATGGGTCTCCGCCTCTATGGTGGCTGACTAAGCTTCAAGAAGATCTTAGACAAATTTTGAATCTTGAGATAAGCTGATGATGATGGTTGCTCCTATTAGTCTTGTTTACCATGCTCAGGGTTGGACTAACAGTTATATTGCTTGGCATGGTATGTTTGATGGAATTTCTCTTTGATCCTCGGTTCTAATGCTTGAGCCTTTAGTAATTAGTCTTGTTGGTTTTTTTACATGCACGGTCCGATGACTGTTTTTTTTTTTGGATAGGCATGTTCTTTGAACATGCCGAACGGGACAACCCAGGTGCGAGCCCTGGGCGATTTTGGTGGAATAGATACCCCTGCCTCCTTGGATCAAACCCAAAATGGCATCTCTTTGGAGATGTTTTCCCCAAAAAAAAAAAAAAAATTAAATATCCACAAAACATACTGATAATTCAATACCAAATGTCATGATATTCAGTGGTCAAACTTAGATTAGTCTTGAAAAAGTACATAGTGCAAATGTTACAATGCATGGAAAAAAATTGTGACAAATCAGTATATTAAAGGAGGTTCATGCTCACATATACCAATATGAAACTTAGATTAGTCTTGAACAAGTACATAATGCAAATGCTACAATGCATGGACAAAAGTCAAGACAAAATAGTATATTAAAGTAGGTTCATTGTAAAGGGTTCACATGTACCAATATGGCTAATGTCAGCATTTTGCTAAACATGTCAAAATAATAGTAAAGAAGTTATCTATAGTTTTACATACCCTACAACAAATAACTAGCCCCTAACATCCTAACCAAGTTTGTATGATGGCAGCGAATGGATAACTCAACTTTGATACAATTGCTACAAACAACTTTTCTTGTACATTCATACAAACATAGAGAGAAGATGCATGAAGTGCAACCCTTCTAAAGCACTGCAGGAAAGGATAAATATATATTCCTGATGACCACCACGATGAAGGCTAGAGTATGACCATACAAGAAAGAAGAGATGAAAACCATTTGAATAGGCACCATTTGACAATAAGCTAGCCGGTACTTCCTCCAAAGAGAGATTATGAGCCCACTATATTTTCCCACAAAAGATCAAACAGGTTCACAACCTTTAACCGCTGGTTGCAAACACTCCCAACTTCGAAATAAACAGGCCCCCAGTGTTTATTCTTATTGTTTTTTGAAGTTCATATTTGAATTTTTATCAAATTGAAAAAAAAGAAAAAAAAAAGTTTCTGGCCTTGGATCGTTCCTGGATACAACTAGGAATGATCATATCAGGATCTGTATCCGATATGTATTGTATCAGTATCCAGGACTCTATACAGCAGTATCTAGTAACACAGTCAAATATATCAAGAAACAAGAGCATTGTATCCAGATTTTGAGGCGTAATTATGAATAAGACATCTCCCCCTTCAAATTTTGGAATGGGTGACCCATAAAGCAATTCTAGTATGCAGCAAGTAATATATATTGATTGCGCAATATCGTATAACTGGAAAAGGCTAAGTTTAGGTTTTCTTATGCCTTTATAAATTGTCTTCATTGTCATGAGATTCCAGATTTAGTTGACATTTATTCCCATTCTTTTCTTGCAGTTTTTATGAGTTACAGATGCTTGAACCGGGAGACCTGGAAATAATTTATGAAAAGGGATTTGTATTTACAGCATGGTCAACCCAATTCTAGTGGTTGTTCTAGGACATTTGGCATGGTCTAGTCCCACTGCCCTTGGATTTAAGCTGGTTTTACCATTTTTTGGTTGAATTGTATTATATCATCAGAATTGCCTTGGGTTTTTCCTCATAAATGGCTTAACTTAATTTTTGAAATAGATGGTCCAACATAAAAAATAAAAAGAACATATTAGGATTCACACATTATAGTGCAAGTCTACGTTAAAGTTCCCTTAATTTTAAACTTTCAGTTCTTTAAAGTTATAATTCTGTCAACTCTGGGCACTTGATACCTCCATGAGTCCTCCCAAATCCTTTATGCCTCCTTGCTTATTACATTGCCAAGTCTAGTTGAAACACTCCCTGGCTTCCTGTGCAAATAACACCAAAATAAAAAACTGGAAGGACAAATTTATCTCTCACAAGGAGTGATTTACAAGTAACCCATTAAAGGGGTTTTCCTTGCAGACACTTGGACGATTTGGGAACCTTTGATTCCTATGGAAATTTAGGTGTAAGGCTAACTTTCATGGAGACTCGTACCCTTTAATGCTTAGGGGAGTTAAGTCTTTTAAAGCAAGTGTTGGCTATGATTGTCAAAGTTAAATTAAAATAAAAAATGTTCTTGTACAGAGCTTGATTGAGTCTTTTGTCCCTTGGCGTACAGGCACAAATGTTAGCTTTTGTAGCTTTCTTAGAATGAGACTGCCCTTGTATCCTTCTTGTTTAATTGATGTAATTCTCTGTTCCTTGATATAATTGTTTGTTCCCTGAAATAATATAAGATGCATTTCTCCCCTGCCAAAAAAATTATAATAAAAAATTGCAACTTACAACTTGAAAGTTGTTTTATTTATTTTTAATCTGTAACAATTTATGATTTGGATATCATTTTCTTATTTAACCATGTTCTAATTTGGATACTGGCTTGTAATTAGCTCGAGCTATTGCCCTGCCATTTGTACTACGTCCTTGGCTCTAGCCTGTCTTATCTTCCCTTTTGGCCCATAACAACAGTTCCAAAATAATATTAACTGTAACAATGTTATTTTTCTATAGTTTTTTCACCTGCTATAAAAGTAGTTTCTACTTGTATTTGACAAGCAAAATGTACCATGACAGGCATGTTGATTGTCAAATTCTCTTCTTTGTCCTTAATAGGAGATGGTGACCCTTGCTTCCCTTGTCCTTATTATGTTTCACATTTGGCTTTGTTAAGCCTCGCTTTTGAGTTTTCTCTAGAACAATTTGAGGCCTTCCATACTTGTTTAATGTTTGTGCTATAAGTTGAACTATACAGTATATTAAACAAGTTTCTGGGGGAATTTAGGGGAAATTATGTTGACAGATCAGGGCTGTAATGTGTACGTTATTTGCTGAAAAGCACAACTCTTTTCCCAGTACAGTTTGAGGACTTCCATTCTCATTCAATGTTTGTATTATAAGTTGAAATGTACAGTTTATTAAATGGGGTTTAGGGGGAAAGTAAGGGATGCACTTATGCATGCCTTTTTTTCCTCCTTGAGGCTCTACATTGAATATGTAACATGACTTGAATGATGCATTTTAATTTTTTCTTGATTATAGAGTAAGCCCTTTGTATATTATTGTAATGTCCCCAATTTGGGACAAGCAAGCAATAATGGGATTGGGCACAAACCCCAATAAAAAATCTGAAAATAATAGAATAGACCAGCCACTCTAGGTATATCAAACAAACCACAATACTCCTCCAAAGTGATCCAGATGCTAGATGCCACTAGGGCAGAAATTAATCCACAATTACAATGATATAGAACCACTCTAAGAATTGAGAATACACTATGAAAGCTGATGCAAACTGCTCTAATAAATACCTAGAATCGACGTTCACACTCGCTGAAGACATATACCAAAAATCCAGCAAACACAAGCCTTCTTTCCCACTCGCCAAACCTGTTGTAAAACTCCTTGAAAATGGTTTGCAAAATTAGGTAAGACCAACGGTTACTCCTAGCCAAAGAAATCTATAATTCGGCCCCCAAAATGGTCACTAGACAAGGAAAATAAGATCCTCAATCCTCACAAACAAGCTGAAAAATAACCAAATAAAATCACCTTATAATATCGTGAACAAGTGATCAATGAGGTCAAAACCTTCAACCAACAAGTTGAAAAAATATCAAAAAATATCACAAATATTAAGGATAATATTTGCTCAATGATTTGGGGCCTACAAGCACCCCAAACCCTTGCAACTTTCCTTCCAAGTGAATCGCCTAAATTTTGATTTTAATTGCTGAAAATTTCAGTATTAATACCTTTATTTTAGCTCTCCAAAACCTTCCAAAACCTTGTGACTTTATCTCAAATAAATAAAAAATAATATTAGAATTTTACCTTTTCGAATTGGAGTCTGAAAGCCCTCCAAAAAAGGTTCACTTCCTTCCCAAATCAATTCGCCACACCTCAAAAATAATTATAAAATAAATCAGAATATTTTGTCTCACCATTATGATGCCCTAGGCAAGTCGGCCAAGTGGAATAATTTCGCCAATAAATCTTCAAACCCTCAAAGGGGTCTTCGTGTAGCGCAACCCTCTCAAGAGGGGTCTTCTTCTTGACCCAATCAATTCGCCACCCAAGGAAATGGCTCCAAACCATGCAATCAACCTCCCAATGCAATTTGCCAATCTCCAAGATTTGCAATTTATCTAAAAACCAACTCTCTATAGGGTTTGCAACAATCTCTGATGAAGGTGGTGTCTAAAAACACCCGTGTAGATCCATTTGCATGCAACCATGCAAATTTGAAGCACAACTACAGCCTTTGAATAGATTTGTCCTGAAAGTAGGTATGGAAGTTTTTGTCCCCAAAACCTTTAACACACTTGAAGGATTTCGTCCTCAAGATGTGATGAACAAGCTTGACATATTTGATCAGTGATTCAATATCCAAAATAAGCATAATCCTCCAATTGAATCCTTAATTGCTTTTTATAATCATCCTCCAAGGGTGGTGCCCAAGTTGGAAAGATGTGTCTTTTGAATCATAAGCAACATTTTTTTTTTAAAATTCCTTTTTGAGGGTTTAGGCTCTCAGGACCCTTAAAGGTTTCTTACTTAAGTGAAAATTAGATAAACACTTTTTGCATAACTCAACTGAAAATTAGAATACTTAAGTACTCTTGATCTTTTTGCTCTTTGAATGGGCCCTTCATAGTTCCCTTCTCTTTCTTTCCCTTAGCCTTGTGGGAACCAAACCAAGCTAAAGGTCCATAAGCAAGTTATGCCAAAAAAGAGGACATTACAATTATGAATGAAGATAAGAGACATTATTTATTCCTATTGTATTTTTTATGGTTGTTTTTACCTCTAACCCTATTTGCACACATATATATTTTTTATAGATTTCACTCGTGGGATTTTCTATTATATAGTATTTTAAAGTTTATATATGAGAAGTGTAAAGTGCATTCTTGTTTCTTTCAAATTACAACATTTCATATGTTCATTATTGAAACCTATGGTTAATGAATTTAATTGAAGTTAATACCTGATTTGATGTGATTTAGTCTACACCTTGTTTCCTATTTGAATTTTATTCAAATGATTTGAGGTGGTGAAGTCCAAACTCCAAAGCATGCTAGATATTGAAATTTTATTCTAGTGATTTTTAACACTTATCTGTGTTTAGAGATATTGTGTAAAACATCTGCCCTGCATTAAACATTTGGACTAACATTGTCTTCATATGATTTGTGCAAGTGTCCTTGAATTGTGAGGTTCTCAAAATGTGCATGTGGTGTCATTGGCATTGCATATTGTTTACATATACTTGTGTTTGAAATTCATATGTTCAAAGTTTATAGAGTGAAAATTGTCAATGTTCCTTAAATTTAAATATAGATTTCCACGTGGTATCTTTGGCGTTGTATATTGTTTATAGATACTCATATGTTTGAAATTTATACGTTTGAAGTTCATAGGGTGAAAATTGTCAATGTTCCTTAAATTTAAGTATAGATGCACTCAAGTGTTCTTCATCATTAAGTTAAGGTGACTGAAACATTCATATGATGTAGGTTAAAATGGGAAGGAGGGAGAAGTGTGCAAAGTTGTCTGACTTACCAACATGCAAAGTTGATTTCATTGAAAGTTTGGGTCCTTGGAAAGGCGCTTTTGAGAGCAAAGCATTTGCGCTACTTGGTAAAGTGATTTAACTTTCTTTCAAGTTTTTTCCATTTTGCATGCTATATTATGACTATATTCAGATGCTTTTGTCCTATATTTTAAATTTCAGGGTTCTTTTTATTAGTTTGGAAGACAAAAAAGGCGAGATTTTACTAGTTAACTTCTTTGCATTGATCTATATATCTCAAGGCTGCCATTACCCCCTGCACACCCAATTTTGAACTGTAAATCATTTTTTCTTTCATTTAAAATCCATAAAAAGACATTCTAATAATTAAGAGTCAAAAAAAATGTTTGTCTAGCAGCTCTATTGTGTACGGCATCCCTTGAAATCTTACATACACACATAGTGGAGAGCAAACAAGATGTTATGAATTGATTTGTTTCTATTTTTTAGAATGTTTCTAAGTATTTTCTTACACAAGAGGGGCTTATATATATAGGCTAAAAAATTTAAAATGGCATTTGATGTTTACCTAAACTATAACTTTTCTAGTTGTTCCAGCTGCCTACGTATTATCCTTTATAGCTGTTCCAGCTGTCAACTATTTTTTTGATTTATTTTTATCTACCTTTACAGCTATTCCAGCTGCCCCACTAATTTTGATTTATTTTTATCTACCCACTTGTATATAGATATGATAAAACAATGGTTACATCACTAACTATAATAGATGCCTCATCATTTCCTCCTTGATTAGAGGAAATTGTCCCCATTTTGTAAATGAGATTTTAGAACTTCGTTGGAAAATCTGACTCAAAACTATTTGGCATGCACCGCCATAGTTCCTTTGTGGCTGACAAGGTATATGGTGGTTTTTATCACAATTGAGAAAACTCTCAACAACCAGGACCTCATCCACATTCCATTACCACAACGTATCTATCATACACACAAACACACAAAACCATCATTGCACAAAGAAATAAACAATCATGTACAATAGTCTCTCAATGTATTCACATGTCCATTTGTGTCACCCAACTAACACCACTATACAAGGGAGTGCCTATTAAATAGGCAAGAGAGGTTTTCACAACAACTGAGTGGTTATTGTGATCTCCTTCAATATAAAAGAATCTACTATTTAGGTGCACTCAAATAATTTACATGCACGTAATAGTTTGTTCTCAATGATATACAACAAATTCCCTAATTTAGCTTCCCTCCGTAAGTGAGTGTGAACTACTCACTCTAACACTCTCCCTTAAGCGCATAATAGGGAATAAGAAAAGACGAAGCAAAGACACTGACGGGTCCCAACAACTAGGCTTGATTAGGTGCGCATGTACAAATGCACAATGAGATACTGTCCCTATGGTAACCGATATATTTTACTGGAATACATGGATGTTGAGTCGCTATAATCGTTAAGTCAAATAGGAATTGGTACTCTATATGAGGCTCACTTAGTAAAAAACACTGATCATAAAACTGAAAAAAAGAGATACCAAGGATGAAATGTGTCATCGCAAGGTACCAAAAACATAGTAAAACCACAACGAAAGTGGAGAAGAAAACTTATGCTGCAAGGTGTCCCAAGAAGCATGACTTAAAAGCTCAACACAATGTTGTAGTAGGTGCACTAGATGAAATGAATTCAGCCCATCAAACAAAAGCGCACTCAATCAACTACCTCCAATAGAAAATGTGGTGTGCTAAGAACTAGCAAGGAGCATGGCACCTGAAGCAATATGTGCACATACCGCCCCCATAATGTTGAAAGAGGTGTAGTGTCTCAAAATATCTGCATGACTGGGCAAATCCCACTACTCAAACACTGAAATGTGGACATTGGGCTTCACCAAACTAACTACTCTTTAGAAGCAGAACAAGCTCCACCACAAATCTGAAAGAGACTGCCAACATCAAAGATACAAATACAAAATATCTCAAGAAGATGCCCCTGATGGTGATGGGATAGTCATGCAACTGAAGAAGAAAGTGCTCATCATGGAGCGCGCACATATGAAAAAAAAAACTCCACGACTCAGTGTGACTACAAAAAAGGTTCATTCAACAAACAATATCACCAAGTGATGCAAGAAAATCCATAATGTTGTCAATCTATCGAAAACACCATCTGTGAAATGAGAGATGCATGCTTCAAAAAACAAATCTGCCTAAAAGATCTCATACATCTAAGGAGCATCAAAAAGCAAGAGGAGCAATGTGCGGTCGAAGACGCTGAATGGTGGAGGAATCTTGCCTGTAGAGTCCTCTCAAAGGATGTTGTCGATGCCGCCAAGAATGATAAAAAATCCACCCCAGATGAATATGAATGGTGGATGAAGATGCTTGCATATGAGTGGGTGCAAAGTCCACAATATAAGAATGCGAGGTAACATCCAAAAAGGTGTCAGGATGATCAGCCCTGACAAAATCAATCTCAGGACTCACATGCTTGAGTGAAGAAGTGACAGAGCTCATATGAAACTCAATATCCTCACGAAGAGTGGAGCGAAGAAATATGAGACCTTGGTCATCAAATGATTCCAACGAAGATGAAACACTTGCGTCATAACCAATGCCATGCCAAGCAATCCACTTAACGGGCTGGATATGAAATGTCTCTTTCTGGACCAATTAAAACAATTACAAAATTTTCAAAGAACCCCATTTAAAATTCTTAAAATATCAAGTGACTAATTTGCAACCTTAAATGAACCAAAGAAACTCTACTCATTTCAATGCATATTATTGAGAATTGTATGTTTATTAAAACTTTCAAAGAGATTATACTAATTCTTTATTTTTGCATGGACTTCTAGCTTACAATGATAGACAAAAAAACGAATGACTTTCCTGGGATTTAGCTGTTCGTGGATGGGTGAATTAGATGTTTTTTCTACTTAAAACTATGTTGTACCCTACTGTACTAATTTTTTGCTGTACAAAATAACTGTAGCTGTCCTAAATATGGCTGCAATCTCCTTAAACCCAATGTTGATTGTTGATTGCTAATTTTTGACAGAAATGATTGGCTGCCAATTGTAAATTCTACGCTGATTTTTGGTGTGAACCCTATGCTGATTTATTGGAATAAACTCTAGCTTCAAATTTGCTGATAAAACCCTAGCCACAAATTTGTTGGTAAACTCTAGCTGTAGATTTGCCGGTAAACCCTAACACCAATATTCTAAAACCCTAGTGTCAAATCTTCTAAAACCTTAGATCCAAATCTTTTAAAACCCCAACACCAATATATTGAAAACTCAATGAAGTGCATACGTAATTTATGAATAAAATTATTTTAAAGGTTTAGAAGGGTTTCATTCTCAAACCTAACCTGAAAGGTTTTTTTTCTTCAAGATACTAAGGAATAAAAGATTCCTTAAAGGCACACAAATTTACATTGATGAGGACCTTACTATAATACAACAGGAAGAAAGGAGGAAAGAGTGGAAGAAAGTAAAGGCGGCAAGGGATGCAGGAAGATGGGCTTGGCTACAAAATGGCAAAGCTCAAATAGGTGACAGAGCATCGCATAAGAAATAGGAACTCGGGGCCCCCCAGGAGTATTTAACAGTGGTAAGTTGGAACTGCAGAGGATATCCATGGAGAAGAGGACCTGGATTGGGGTCCATATCAGAGGGAAAGATGTCATCATCCTTATTGAGACTCATGAACATGATGGGTGTAGGATTCCAGATTTTGAAGGGTATAAAAAGATGTCAGTGTGGAATGAAAGAACTGATGGTGGCAAGGGACACGGTGGAGTGGCAGTCTTAATTAAAGAGAAATGGGACAGTTTCGTAAAAGTGGAGAAAGAAGATCCAAACAAGCAGTTCATATGGTTTAAAATTACAGAAAATCAAGTCACAACAAGGATGGCAGCATGCTACTTTGCTCCAAAGGGATCAAAATTTTATAAGAAAAGGAATCTAAACCATGAAGATCCATTTGCAGCTCTAAAAAAAGACATTATTGTTTTTAGTAACATGGGAGAAATAGTAATAATTGGAGACCTTAATGCAAGAACTGCAAACAATCAAACTCTCAATCTGAAAAACAACATAGAGAAAGATAACCCCCTATGGTTAGAGGAAGAGAACGACCAACTTGGGGACAGGGTCTCACAAGATAGCAAAGGTGCAGTCTCACACTTCGGGGCTGAACTCTTAGGGCTTTGTAACTCTTACAACATGGTCATCTGCAACGATATGAGAGCATGGCCCGAATCAGGAAAATTCACATGCAAAATGTACAATGGCCAAAGTGTAGTAGATTATGTCATTTGTTCGCAGAGCTACACCTCGAAGTTGATGGAGGTTATGATCGGGGACAATGTATTAGAGCTGAAATCAGACCATAAGCCAATTCATATTAAAGTTCACATTCTCATAAGGAAACAACAAGAAGAACAAGTCCACTTTGGCCAAAAGAAGGATACTCCCCAAGGTAAAATCCTTCTAAATCATGAGAATCAGGAAATTTTTAGAGCCGCAATCAAACAATTGTTTAGAGATCACGAATAAAAAACAGCTAACATAAAGAATCAGTTTCTCAGAGAGAACATGTTGATTCCCCTAATGCACAAGGCCTTAAATGGTTGTAAGAGAGCTAGACCCAAGAGAGGAACAAGAAATACTTTCTCGGCAAACCCATGGTCCGACGAGGAATGCAAGATAGAAAAAAGAAATCTGCGAAAGATAGGTATGGACAAAGAGCATAAGGAGTACGTAAAGATGCTATGGAATAAGAAAGAGAAGTATGTAAACAACAGAAGAATAGAGCTGATTGCCCTCGGAAAAAATAGCCCTAAAAGCTTTTGGAAAGAGCTACGTCAAAAGAAGAAACAAACAGAAAACAATATGGCCGGAAACCAATGGCTTGAGTATGCAAAGTTGCTATATGAGAGGGACCAAGATAAATATAGACCCCCAATAATCTATGCGAATACAAAACTTTTCAACACCGAAGACGTCATTCAAGGCATAAAACAATTAGCAAGTGGGAAAGCTCAGGATATTGATGGGCTGCAAGCGGAGTACTTAAAGTGGGATGCTGAAGTACTGGCACCTCGTATCAAACACATCTTCAATAGGGTCATCCAAGAGGGCATCCCGAAAGAGTGGATGACTAGTGTGGTTATCCCTATCTTCAAAAGCGGGGATACCAATAACCCATCAAATTATCGTACTATCATGGTTAATCCCCTTCTTGGTAAACTCTTCGAAAGCATGATAGAGCGCAAAATCAGCAGGTGGGCAGAAAAATAAGGAAAAAGAGCTAAGGGCCAAGCTGGATTTAGATTGAAGCACTCTACTATTGATCATGGAGCTACACTTAGGTTCTTGATTGAAAAAATATGGAACACTCAGGGAGACGAGGCTTTTTGCTGCTTTGTTGACTTCAAAAAAGCCTTTGACACGGTCCCCCGTGACAAACTTTGGAATAGGATGGAGTTGGGGGTTCCGAATGAGCTTAGAGCTGCTGTCCATAGATTATATGAGCAAGTAAAGGCTAAAATCAGAACTAGTGATGGAATGTCAGAGTGTTTTGACAGCTATATAGGCGTCAAACAAGGCTGCCCACTTTCACCAACTTTATTTGGACTGTACATTGATAAATTAGAAGAATAGTTAAATAAAGATAGTGGGGAGGGGATTCAACTAGCTAAGTATGTTATAAAATTGCTTCTTTATGTGGATGACCTCATTTTAATTGCCAGAACAGCCAACAGCTTGAGGGAACATTTGAGAGCACTTTTGAAACTTTTTGTCAAGAGCTTGGAATGCAGGTGAACACAAGCAAAACCAAAGTAATGATCTTCTCTTTGAAAAGAAAAAAGAAACAATATACCTTTGCCTTTGAAGGCATCCCGTTAGAGATAGTTGAGGAGTACAAGTACCTCGGGCTTGATTTTCACCACAAGCTCAACTGGGGAACGTGTAGAGGAAAAAGAATCCAAGGAGGATGGAAAGCGTTGTACTCTCTTCAAAATAGGTGCAAGATTGTGGAGTTATGGGATTGGAAGACCAAGAGAACACTTTTCGGTTTGTTGGTTATCCCGGTGATTCTCTACGGGTGTGAAATTTGGGGCAGCAGTATGTCAGATCAAAAATAGAAACAGATAGAGAGAATCTAGTAACATTTCATCATAAGCAGTCTCAAAGTCAAGAATTCGATGCCGTATGAGATCCTACTTGCTAAAATGGGGTCCTTCCGTCTAAAGGCATCGACGATGATACGGTTACTAAGCTACCTCAAGAAGATTCAAAACATGAAGAAGCACAGGTGGCCTAGACTAATTATGGAGGAAGAGCTAACTAGAAGAAAGAACACTTGGAGGAAGCAAAATGACAAATGGGTAAAGAGGTGGGATATTAGCATGCAGGAGTGCCTAAATACTAATGAAGAAATAGAAAAATATGTGACAAGAAAATTCAAGTGCATCATGTGGACAAAACAAATGGGCCGTAAAAAAGAATACTACCTCAAAGAATTCAATCCCATAGGTGATTTTGAAGAAAAAGTCTATATAGGAGCAGACATTAAGTGGAAAGCGAAAATGCTGATTCCCCAACTTAGGATGAGCTCTCATCATCTTAGGTGTGAAACGGGTAGATGGCTAACTCCTAAAGAGGATTGGGAGGAGAGAATATGCCTCTTTTGCAACAAAGGCATGGTGGAGATGGAACGACACTTCCTCTTGGAGTGTGAGGCATACAAAGACATCCGATACAGTTATGGTGAAACTTTGAAAATCGCCAATTTGGACACCCTGTTTGAAGCGACAAGGCTAGGTAATACGGCGAACCTCGTGATCAAACTTCACAACAGAAGGGAAGATCTCAAGAAGGAAGTTCAGGCAACTTAAGGAGCGTTTTGTGGTTGAGGTCCCGTTTTGAAGGGGATGTGCGCGACTGATGGGTCCCATAGGTTGCGGCGGTCTCGTGGACGTTATTAAAATCCTTCATTCATTCATTCATTCAATCCACTTCCAACAAAAAATTTTTCTTCCTTGAGTTGAAAAGTTGATGAACAGGAGAACTCAATCAATAGAGAGAATTTGATAATCACTAAATCCTTTCTCCTTTTGTCCAAACCCTTCTTTTATAGATACTTTTGGGAAAATAAAATATTATTTTCTATTTTCTCCTTTTCCTTTCAAAATATAATTAAAGTGACTTAAGAACCTTTTTAAAATAATATCACTTTGTACCGCATGCCTAGCATCACTTTATAATATCGCTTTAGGCCCTCTTTTAAAAACACTATATTGGACTTAAACTTTTAATTATTTTAATAATAAAGATGTCCTTAATAGAGTTAACTTTAATTAAATTGAGGACTAGACTTAACATATTATTATTATTATTATTTTATTTCCCTTACTTTTACCCCTTTAGCTTACAAGAAGTGAAAATAGACTTAGGGTCCACTCCTATTTAATTATTTCAAAAAAAAGGGAACATGACATGATAGGGGTAGTAATGCCCTATAGATGCTTACTAATGCCCACAAGTCTAGTAGTGTGACCCATGGAACAAAGCATGCGAGAGCCAAAGGCAGTGGTATGCTTCTCAAAAGAGACAAACATATATGCAGGTGGAACTGGAGTGGGATATGCAGTGTGTGCAACAACAATAGGCATAGAAGCATCTGTTGCAACAATAGGAGCAACATGAAAAATGGGTTGCTAAGATCTAGTAGGCCACATTATAAAAGTGCATCAAGTGGATGCGTCCTAGATTTAGGATTACATGGTGGACTAGAAATAGGGGCATGAATGTCCAACATATCAGTTTGGTGTTGCATCCTAGCAATTTTGTTTTGCAGGGAGTGAATGAGGGAACCCTTGATATGAATGGAGCACAAAAAAGAATATTGCTTCACGAATTTTCTGTTGACTTCCTGTAGTGCTATAAAATATGCTTTTACAGAAGGCACAATAAAAGAAACACTCATAGTATTAGGATGTGCATCAATATGAGCAATTGAAAGAGGTGTATGTTCCTCATATGTGTCAATAAAAGGTGGTGTAAGTGCAATATTTTGACGAGAGAAGTCCTCACTAACAAATGAAGTAGGAGGATGCCGTTCCCTTTTTCAAATAAATAAAATAATAATTTAATAATAATGTTTTAAGTGGGCCCCCAACGTCACTTTATAATTACAACTTAAAAGGGTATTGTTGGCCATTTTTTGGCCCCCATATCAATTTTTTGCCTAAGTATGAAAAGGTGGACTTTCAAGCAAGAGAATGGCAAGTCTTTGGGAAGACTTCGGCTTTTCCAGCCGTCACAATTTTGGGTTTCTGGGGTAGCTCAACTTCTCCATTTTGTGAGTAGTCAGTTGAGCAAAATCTGAAGTAAGGCCAAAAGTCCGTTTTGGTCTTTGGGGATGCTTCTCGGGTTTTCTAAGGAACAAGTCTTCATTCTAAAGAAGTCCTAAAAGCAGGAGAAGGGACCGCTGAAGAAATTCCACGAGCAAATTGCCCGAAGGAATTCCTTCGGGAATTTTGTCCGCGGGATAATGCAAGGGACAAGTCTCGAAGGAATACAAAAGCTTGCGAGGAAAGTCCAAAAGACTTCGGAAAACAAGGTCCAGAAGACTTCCACTTCCAAAGTTCGTAGACTTACGCTTGGAAAAGTTTGAAGTTTTCAACTAAGAGAAGTCCGAAGACTTCAACTGGGAGAAGTCCAAAGACTTAGACATGAGAAAGTCCGCAGCCAAGTAGCTTGGGAAACCCAAGTTACTCCGCAAAGAGTAAATCGGGTTTCTCCAGGGGCTTTACTTGGGAAGCTTCATAAGTAAAGAAGATGCAAAACCCTGAGTTACTCCATATGGAGTAAATCGGGAATTTTCAGGAGCTTGACTTAAGCCATCTAGCAACACGAGAAGTCATGGAAGCAACGGATGACAAAACTGCTGTGGTGCAAACTGGAACAGAAAGGCCAATCAACAAAGGACAAGTGGCAAGCTGCAGAGTGGATGAATGGCATAGACGTGTCTAGGAATGCAGAGGTGCTTTTTCGAAGGGAGGCTATATATTTTATAGATCGACTATAGGAAAACCAATGTCTTGGATTGGTTTTCCTCAATAATCAATTTTGGTCTCCACGGGCAGATGAAAAATTAATGCAGCAGCATGGTCATCGCACTCAGCCATTGAAGAACTAAATTCATACAAAAAGCCGTCCAAGAACAGGTTAGTCATGACATTACAAGCATGGAGGCGTGGTCCTCACAAAGAGAAATTGAATGCGAGAGTGGCTCGAGAAGCTTGGGGCGATCTGGAATGGCACGTTTCACGGCAAAGGAAGATGTTTGCAGCAACCAACAATTTCTTCTCTCCTCCCACGTGGCCTCTCTCTCTCTTCCTTCTCTATATATATCTAGCGATTTGCCATTTGAAAGGGTTCCCAATGTTTAGAGTTTTTGTCATCTTGATGGGAGATGGATACTCATTGAGGCGTTTGCAAAAACGTGCTCCCTTGGTTAGGCTCGACCCTGCCAAGATATTGTAAGAACTACCTCTTGAATGTAATGAGACTTGATTTCTTTGCCTATTTCCTATCTTCAATTAGTGTTTTAGTATGTTGGTTGCTTGGTGTATTTGTGAATGCATGTATTCCTAATCCATTAGCTTGCTGCTTGCGTCTTTGAAGTCTTTTCAAGTTTTGTAGGTTCAGACTAGTGTTCTTCCTGAACCTCTTATAGCATGTGTTAGCTTGATCTTGAGATCGTGCAAGCCCAAGTCGCCTCATGACTGATCTAGTGTGGGTTCGAGCGTAGATGAGTGTCCATTTAAATTTGGTGCATTGCTTGTTAGCTTTCTTAGGAGCCTTGTTGCCTCTTCCTAACCCTTTTCCCGTGAAGTTTCATTTCAGCAGTAGTTTAGGTGATCCACCAAAGAGGAACTAGCCTCTTTAAAAATCCTAGAGGTTCAACCTCACTATAGGAAACCCACATCCTGAAGTTGTTCCCATGCTTATAGCCGGAAGTGGAAGAGCTTGAAGAACTCTCCCACAAGGGTGCAATTCCATGGTATAACAGTTTTTGGCACGCCCGGTGGGACTAAGGTCCAAAGCAGTGGAAGGATTTTTGATGTTGTCCTACATATCAGCCTTTTGAGGCATTCAACAAATATCAATGGCGACTCTGAGCATCTATCATCTGGTTTAAACAGCCCAAGTGCTTGATCATCGTTATTTGCTTTTGAAAGCAAGTATTAGCGCCATTGGCGACTCCAAATCGCAGCGTTTGGTTATGAACTAACGCTTATGAACAGACCAGGTTCGTCTCTTTGTGGTTTTTAATCAGTGCCTACTTTTCACTTGACTTATGAGGCTAACATGAACAACTATGGTGAAAATTCCTATTATTCACTTCCTTATCAACAACCCCAGTATGACCCATGTGAGTTTAATCAGCCCTACCAAGATTTCTATCAAGGCTATGAGGAACCTTGGAAAGTTCCTCATGATCCATATTTGCAAGAATATTGCCATGATCCCTATTATGAAGAAGCCCCTCAAAATACTGCTCCTCAGCAACCCTATCATGAGCCATCTATACCAGCACTTAGGCAAACTCTAGTGAGCCTTGACAAGCATGCACTTGAGTTGTGCTCACAAAAGTGTTATGGCCAAAATGTCCCCCCTCAACAAATCTGTTACATGAGGGATTCATTGCAGCAAATCAAAGCAGAATGGACCCTTGTTGAGAGAGCAAATTGGAACATCCTCACTGGTGACATGATGGACATATGCGGTTTCATTCAAAGCGTTGAGGACACGCTGGAAGGACATGAGGGACTCGCCAACCTTTTGTGCGTAAATATGCACCACTTTAGCATTCATATGTGTCGTATCTTCCTCCTCAAGTGGCCATTTCAAGTACTCCTAGTCTTCCAAGTTCATCGCATGTTCCGCAGTCTTTTCCTTCTTGGAAATCCATCTAAGGAGGTTGTCAAAAAAACGAAGTGCCTGTTGTGGAACACTCTATTGTTCGGGTCCAAGACTTCATTCCTTTGCAAGAACCTTCTTCTGTTCCTGATCACCTTAAAGAGAAGCTATTTCAAGAGAATATAGCAAAGCAAATCAGAGAATTGGAGCTAAAGGCAAGGAAAGAAGAGGAAAGGCAAAGTCAACAAATGAGAGCAGAACCTCTACCTTTCTCATCTTGGAGCCAAGTCACGCAGCGAAGTAAGCCCAAGGTCATTCAACCCCCATCCCTCCCTCCAGAGCCTCTGTCTTTTCCATCTTTTCCATCTTGGAAATTTATTCAAAGTAGTGGGCAGAGGAAGGAGGTGGTGTTTCTTGAAGTCAGGCAGGAGACCTTGCAGCCTCCACTCCTTTCCCCAACCTTTCCTTCATGGAGAGTTTTTCAAGAAGTAGAGAAAAAGGAAAAAGAAGTGGCTGTCCCCTAGACGTTTCCATCATGGAAAATGTTTCAGCCATTTCAAGAGAAGAAAGAAGAGGAGGTGGAGGTGATCCAAGTAGAGCAGCTTAAGGAACCAAATCAAGAGCCTATGGAAGATGCATCCAAAGAGGCTGAAGAGGAGGATGTCACGCATGACTTTGAAGAATAAATCACCATAGGGTCCCCCCTGGGTCAACAAAAGATCAACACAACTTTATTGAATGAAGAACATATTGAAGATTCTTCTACAGTTGCAGTTGTGCATGAAGTAGATTGCACTATTGAGGATGCAAAGTTGCCACCTTAGGTTGAGGATGAAGAGGTCGAGGCCATTAGTTCTTTGAATGAGCGGCCGTGTGATGAAGAGGATGAGGAAATGAATGAAGAAGCTGATCGAACTGATGAACTTGTGGAGCAGCCAGAGGTTCCCAATTAGTTGAAAGGCTCATTTGAGGATTTGTTCAAAATCTCGGCAGTTGGTTATGTCCTTCTCCAAAGCAACTATGGTTTGGTTGCAGCCAAGGAGACTAGCTTTGTCAAGCAAGTCAAAGGAGATGGAGTGGGCAGGCTTTCAACCTTGCCACCTCAAGAGTGCATTGCTGGTATGGACTTGTTTCTGATCTTCGGAATAGGCGATCAACTCCTTGATGAGCCTAAAAGACATGAGACAAAGAACAAGTCCAATCTTATTGAAGAGGCCATAGAAATCAAAGAGGTTTGCTTTGTTGAACCACCATTGGGGGTTGCATTTAAGGAGCCATATGAAGAGTTCGAGATTGCCTGGGTTCACATAGCTGATCTATTTGGAGCTGGTTGGTTTTCATTAAGTATGATGACGAAGACACTGACAGTTACAGCAAAGAAGAGGCAGGCATCAAGGCCAGGGGTTAAGAAGTTGCATGCCTTGAGCAATCCTTCGTCTCATAATGCAAGAAAAGTATCAAGCTTTCCTTTTGATCCAGGAGGAAAGGGGTACATAGTTTTAGGATGTATATATTAGTTTAGTTGTGTTCAATTCCTCCAAGTGTTGTTTCAGGCACATTTGTATTTTCTCTTTTCTAGGCTAGTTTCTTTTCAGTAGGTGCCTTAGGCACTTTGTTTTGTTTTGTTTTGTGCTGGCCTTGTTGCTTCAAGAGGAAGTTCCAACAAGGGTCAACATTGTATCCAGTTTTAGCCAGCGCATTTGCAGAAGTAGTGACTCCATGCCCAATGGATCGGATGAAGCAAAAGTGCTGGGTTTGTCCAAGCATAGCAGCCATGCTTCCCTGCGAGTCGCCAAAATGTTGGCCATTTTTTGGCCCCCATATCAAATTTTTGCCTAAGTATGAAAAGGTGGACTTTCAAGCAAGAGAATGGCAAGTCTTTGGGAAGACTTCGGCTTTTCTAGCAGTGACAATTTCGGGTTTCTGGGGAAGCTCAACTTCTCCATTTTGTGAGTAGTCAGTTGAGCAAAATCCGAAGTAAGGAGGTGCCAAAAGTCCGTTTTGGTCTTTGGGGATGCTTCTCGGGTTTTCTAAGGAACAAGTCTTCATTCTAAAGAAGTCCTAAAAGCAGGAGAAGGGACCGTTGAAGAAATTCCACGAGTAAATTGCTCGAAGGAATTCCTTTGGGAATTTTGTCCGTGGGATAATGCAAGGGACAAGTCTCGAAGGAATACAGAAGCTTGCGAGGAAAGTCCAAAAGACTTTGGAAAACAAGGTCCAGAAGACTTCCACTTGCCAAAGTTCGTAGACTTACGCTTGGAAAAGTTTGAAGTTTTCAACTAAGAGAAGTCCGAAGACTTCAACTGGGCGAAGTCTAAAGACTTAGACATGAGAAGGTCCGCAGTCAAGTAGCTTGGGAAACCCGAGTTACACTACAAAGAGTAAATCGGGTTTCTCTAGGTGCTTTACTTGGGAAGCTTCATAAGTAAAGAAGATGCAAAAGCCGAGTTACCCCATATGGAGGAAATTGAGATTTTTCAGGAGCTTGACTTAAGCCACCCAGCAACACGAGAAGTCATGGAAGCAACAGATGACAAAGCTGCTGCGTGGCGCAAGCTGGAATAGAAAGGCTAATCAATAGGACAAGTGGCAAGCTGCAGAGTGGACGAATGGCATAGACGTGTCCAGGAAGGCAGAGGCGGTTTTCCAAAGGGAGGCTATATATTCTATAGATCGACTATAGGTAAACCAATGTCTTGGATTGGTTTTCCTCAACAATCAGTTTTGGTCTCCACGAGCAGATGAGAAATTAATGCAGCGGCATGGTCATCACACTTAGCGATTGAAGAACTAAAGTCATACAGACAACCATCCAAGAACAGGTTAATTGTGACATTGCAAGCATGGAGGTGTGGTCCTCACAAAGATAAAATTGAATGTGGGAGTGGCTCAAGAAGCTTGGGGCGATCTGGAATGGCGCGTTTCATGGCAAAGGAAGACGTTTGCAGCAACCAACGATTTCTTCTCTCCTCCCATGTGGCCTCTCTCTCTCTTCCTTCTCTATATATATCTAGCGATTTGCCATTTGAAAGGGTTCCTAGTTTTTAGAGTTTTTGTCATCTTGCTAGGAGACGGATACTCATTGAGGCATTTGTGAAAATGTGCTCCTTTGGTTAGGCTCGACCTTGCCAAGATATTGTAAGAACTACCTCTTGAATGTAATGAGACTCGATTTTTTTGCCTATTTCTTGTCTTCAATTAGTGTTTTAGTATGCTGGTTGCTTGGTGGATTTGTGAATGCGCGTATTCCTCATCCATTAGCCTGCTGCTTGCCTCTTTGAAGACTTTTCAATTTTTGCAAGGTCGGACTAGTGTTCTCCCTGAACCTCTTCCAGCATGTGTTAGCTTGATCTTGAGATCGTGCAAGCCCAAGTCACCTCATGACTGATCTAGTGTGGGTTCGAGCATAGATGAGTGTCCATTTAAATTTGGTGCATCGCTTATTAGCTTTCTTAGGAGCCCTATTGCCTCTTCCTAACCCTTTTCCCGTGAAGTTTCATTTTAGTAGTAGTTTAGGTGATCCACCAGAGAGGAACTAGCCTTTTTAAAAATCCTAGAGGTTCAACTTCACTATAGGAAACCCACATCCTGAGGTTGTTCCCATGCTTATAGCCGGAAGTGGGAGAGCCTGAAGAACTCTCCCACAAGGGTGCAATTCCGTGCTATAATAGGTACACTTAATATTATTAATTGAGTGGTTTCAAAGTTGATTAAATACAAGGCCAAAAGGGAAAAAGAAAAGTAATTATTACAAGGAGGAAAAAGGTGAATATTAAATTTAAAGTAATTTTAATTACTTCAGAGTTTGGAGGAATAAGGTAATTATAAAAAGGTTGGGTGAGGAGAAACCAATGGATAATCATTTAGTCAATTTCAAAGCACTTTTCAATCTTGAGCAACACTTGTTCAACTTTTCTTCACAGAGGACTAAAATCCACTAGTGAAAGGGTTTGGGGATGCAAACCCTCTAGTGAAAGGGCTTAGAGATGAAAACCGTCATACCCAAAGGGTGATTCCACATGAGGATCACAACTATGTTTTAGAGATATCATTATTCAGCTTCTTAAAGTCACTTTACAACAAATGAACCCAACCATTCAACGCCACACTTGAAGGATCCAGCTGCAACAATTTGCATGGAAGCTCAAGAAAGGAAGGAAAGAAAAAAGAAAAAAAGTACAGATCCATAAGCACAGGTACCAATACGAATGTTGTACAAACATTGTACAGATCCATATCAATTCCGTGCTATAATAGGTACACTTAATATTATTAATTGAGTGGTTTCAAAGTTGATTAAATACAAGGCCAAAAGGGAAAAAGAAAAGTAATTATTACAAGGAGGAAAAAGGTGAATATTAAATTTAAAGTAATTTTAATTACTTTAGAGTTTGGAGGAATAAGGTAATTATAAAAAGGTTGGGTGAGGAGAAACCAATGGATAATCATTCAGTCAATTTCAAAGCACTTTTCAATCTTGAGCAACACTTGTTCAACTTTTCTTCACAGAGGACTAAAATCCACTAGTGAAAGGGTTTGGGGATGCAAACCCTCTAGTGAAAGGGCTTAGAGATGAAAACCGTCATACCCAAAGGGTGATTCCACATGAGGATCACAACTATGTTTTAGAGATATCATTATTCAGCTTCTTAAAGTCACTTTACAACAAATGAACCCAACCATTCAACGCCACACTTGAAGGATCCAGCTGCAACAATTTGCATGGAAGCTCAAGAAAGGAAGGAAAGAAAAAAGAAAAACAGTACAGATCCATAAGCACAGGTACCAATACGAATGTTGTACAAACATTGTACAGATCCATATGGATCTGTACAATGTTTGTACAACATTCATATTGGTACCTGTGCTAGGGTTTGAGCCTTGGTTATATGGATCTGTACAATGTTTGTACAACATTCATATTGGTACCTGTGCTAGGGTTTGAGCATTGGTTATCCACTATTCACTGTCAAGGTACTTGCAAACCCTTTTTTAGTAGCAACCGTACATCTTTTCCAGTTAGGGTTTCCAATACAAATTCAAGTTTTATGTGTTGTCTAATATATCAGGTTAGACTGTCATCAAGACCTTCAAAATAATTGTATTGATTTAAGTAAGATTGCTGTACAGTTTTCAGACTTGAACTATCTTCAAATTTGTTTCTATTCTTTGAGCTTATAACAAATTTAACTACAAATTTAGTTTAATTTTAGTTTGGTAAAGTTGTCAATTAAAAACAAAATTTAGAACTCATATTTGTTTGCTAAGGGATCTTACAGTGGTATCAGACCCAAATTCTTGCCAACTTGTTGGGAAAGTTGACATCTTTATGTAATATCACATGCATGTCAGTGGTATTAGGTATAGAGAATTAAGCTACTATCAAAGAGAAGGAAGAAAAGTTTAGCCACCAGAGATCGAAGAAGAAAATATGGGTGACAAAGGAAAGAGGATTTTTTCTGATGAAATCAATTATTTACATAAGACAATCAGCCAAGGTCAAAAGGATTTGGAAACGACAATTCAAAACACTTTGAAAGAATCCATGTCATAACTAGTCCGAGTTATTCAGGGTATTAACCCGAATAAAGCAAATCAGGGAGAAGGAAGCTTATCAACGAATGAGCGGGTCTCAATCACCTCACCTTCTAAAATCTTCCGTGCCAAATTCCTACAAGAGGAGAAAGAACAACCTGAAGAAATATAGCCTCTACAATTGCATGCAGGGAATGAATACACAATATCTCTCACAGAATATGAAGGGGTCAACTATGAAGTGCAACAAGCTCTCTCTTTGAAGGAATTTTGTGACCTAAAAATGTAAAACAACAAAAGGAGAGTTAGAAGAACTCAGCCAAATCAGCCACGGAGGGACATACAACATTTGGGCAAGATTACTCTTCCTACCTATGATGGCTCCAACAAGTGCAAAACTAGGTCTTGGTTGCAAAAGTTGGACACATACTTCTCACTCATTCCCATGTATGGGGAATAAACAATTAAATTTTCTACATTCCACTTGGAAGGAGTGGCACATGAGTGGTGGTACACGGTATGGTTCCCCAAGGGCACAGGTCCATTATCACAATAGATGAATTCAGCCAAAAGCTAACTGAAATATTTGATAGGAAGGACCCAGAAATACACTTCAAGGAGTTAGCCCAACTCAAACAGGAAGGTAATGTGGACAACTATATTGCTGATTATCAGAGATTGGCTGTGATGGTACCGGATGTGACATAAAGAAGGTTAGTGGTTTTGTTTGTTGAAGGCTTGGCTGAACTTCTTCAAGGTTTAGTGAAAGATTTTGACCCTTTGTCATTGCAAGAAGCAATAAAGAGATCTCTAAATCTGAAAACTTCAGCCCCAAACTGGAAATTTCTACCTATAGGACAGCACATGACAACAACTTGTGGGCAGCTAAAATCAGTAGCTTATGGGCAGCAAGGGACATCAATTGTTGAGCAGCAAAGGAAGCCATTTCAGCAAGGAGTTCCTCAACAAAAAGAGCTGCCAAGAGCAATTAAAGAGATAAACAAGGACTGAACTCAAGAGGAAGTTATGCTTCATTTGTAGAGATCCATGGGAACCAGACCATAGATATCTTCAAAAAGACATGTGCATTACATAGAGGTAGTAACAGATAATGAGACGGAAGAAGCAACCGAAGTGGGAATGGATGAGCTATTGGAAGAGAAGACCACAGGGGACACCTTTACCATATTTATTTCAGAAGGTCCTTGTGCTGCCCTTTCGGGTGCCCCAAGGTATTACCTTTTCTGAATTCATGGAGTTATATAGGGACATAAACTCACAGTTTTGATTGATAGTGGGGCAACCCACAATTTCATTGATGAGGATTTGGTAGCCCAAAGAGGGCTGAAATAAGAAGTTTTCTAGGGCTTTAATATGATTGTAGCTAATGGTTCTACTATTCCTTGCACTAAAAGGATTCAACAATTGGAAATTACACTTGGCAATCACATGGTATATGATGACTTCTATGTGGTTGGCATAGGAGAGACAAATGGCTTTAGGGGTGCAATGGTTACATTCCCTTAGGGAATTCACACTGAATTACCAAACCATGGACCTGAAATTTAAATCTGATCGGAATGAGGTTGTGCTTCGTGGTATGGCCAATGGAGTCTGTATGACAATCACAACGAACAAAATGGAATGTGCCACATTTGGTAGTCCTCCATCTAAATCACAACTGATTTATGATTCAACTATCATGGGTTCACTCATGGGGATTGTTGTAGAAGCATTATGGTGTACAGAGCTTCCAATTCTTCATCATATTAGAGAAGCACAATAAAAGCTAACTACTTCTCAAGGAGGAATGGAAGTACCATAAAGATTGGTTTGGTATCTTGGTATTTGCTGGGACAGTTCTAGCATTGTGTGAAGGCAAGCAATCTTTGGGAAGGGCAGACTGTCATGTCCCCTTTTTCAAATAAAGAAAAAAATAATTTAATAATAATGTTTTAAGTGGTTCCTGTTGTCAACCTGGAACTGCACCCTGAATCAAAGACGTGCATGAAATGGCCAATCCTCTATTTGGTTGAAACAATGGGATCTCCTCACGAGGGTGGGTGCCTCAATGGTGAGAAGAACCTCCAGAGAAGGCTGGTACGTGTAAGATGTATCAATGAGGATCTCTACTCTGTGCTGTGGACTACCATGGAAAAGGGAGAAGGAAATTTTAAGGAGAAATCCTACCTAATAACGGTGATACACCAAAAGATTTATCCACTCTACTTGGAACCTTGAACACTGAACAAACAAGGGAAAAGGAAGACCTTAGATTTCAATCGACCACTATGCATAAGTATTTCATGAGAAGGTTCGATCCAATGACCAAAACATGAGGGAAAACGATGGAGAGAGGTTTGATACAAGACACTTTGTAGCCACCTAACATCCACTTACAGCTTCAGCAAAAGACATAAAGAACACTTAACATGCCCTGCATAATACGGTAAGCTAGCAACTAGGTACGAATCAGAATTTGGGAAGGGAGAGAAATCTACCACATATGCAAATTGTTGAATGAATATACACTATGCCAGCACTTGAAATCTGAAAGTACAGTCCTATTGATTGAAAAGGTTACACAACTCACCAATGACAGAGTCTGGTCTTGCCAAGAGAGGTATCAAAAAATCTAAGGCTGAAAGCCAACTTATAGAGAATTACAAAAGCCAAAAGATTGGCGTTGAAAAAGAGAAGAGGATCAACTTATATTAACTCAACGCTGACTTTGCCTTTCAATAAAATATATTTTCCCTTTGTCTTTGCATGAAAATCCTTGGCGCTAGAGGAAGTGGACTTGTCTTTGCATGAAGCTCTTTGGTGCTAGAGGAAGTGGACTCGTCTTTTTTTATTGAAACGCCCACCTCTCTTTGCATGGAAATCCACGCCAATGTCAATTTTAGCTTCTTCATGAGCTGATGGAATGTTTGAAAGTATGAGATGACAATATCATGCATGAAATCCAACGCCAATGTCAATTTTAGAACTCTGAATTTATCCGTTGGAAGCCGAGTTGGAACGTTTGATAAGCTGAGTTGGCCAAAGAGATTATTCTCCTTTGCTTGGTAAACTCCTAGTAGATGTGGCATGTAACAATTAGTCAATTCTAAATCTGGAACAGTCAACTCGATGTCCGAATTTGGAACTCTGGTTGAGTTGTTGGAACGTTACAAGCTTGAGACGGACGAAAGTGCTTGCATGGAAAATTATCTTGCCGAGTGAGATAAATTCAGGTTGAATTTATTTTCTGGCTATCTATTTTTTGTTTCTGTTTCTGTGCATGCGTTGCTTTTGGGTTTCTTCCCGCGGACTTGTCTTTGGTTTTGGATTTTTCTTCGGATCTTTTGTTAGTCCATTTTTCTGCGGACAGTTTGTTTTGCTTTATTTCTCTTCAGATATCTTCTTCGGCTTTATGTCTTCACTTTTCCTGCGGCTTTATTTCCCTCAGCTTATCTGTGCTCGGACTTTGCCTTTTCAAACCCTCTGAAGGATTTTCCTTTGGACAAATTGTCCTCTTGAATTGTCCTTGACTTATCTTTTCCCACGGGCTTTTGTCTTTTGAATTTCTGCGGGCTTTTTACATTTGTTCTTTTCCCAAATTAATCCTTTGAACAAAAAGTCTGAAGGATATCCTTTGTTTTTTTTTCTCTTTTTGCCTTTGGACTTTTTCCGTTGGACTTTTTTCTTTGTAAACTCTCCGAATTTCTTCGGACTTTTTGTCCGAAGGTATTTTTTGTCTTCTTTGGCCACCAGTAGAATGTCCTTCGGAAAAATTGCAAAGGTTTTCCACCGACCAAGTGCCCTCCGCAAGGGCTTGTGTCCTTCCTCTGTGCCCTTCGAAAAAGTTGGAATGGTCCTGTCACTGACCAAGTGCCCTCCGCAAGGGCTTCTGTCCTTCCTCTGTGGCTTTTCGAAAAAATTGTAGGGCACTTGGGTTTTTTGTAGGGCACCTGGGTTTTTTGTAGGTGTCCTTATTCCTTTGTCTTTATTTTCTTGCGGACTTTTTTGGAGGCTGCGGACCTTGTCTTTTCAAATTGTCCTAAGTATTCCTTCGGACAAAAGTCCAAAGGAATTCCTTCAGACAGTCCGAAGGATATCTGTTGTCTTCTCTTTATTCTTGGCTAATTTCCCGTGGACTTATTGCAAAGCTCATTCCTTTGGATTTCCTGCAGAGAACCTTTTCCGAAGGATAACATACCCTTTGGATTTCTTGAGTGTCCCTTCAAAATTTTGCAACGGTCCTTTGAATATTTTCGAAGCTATGTAAAATCAAGCCTTCTTTCTTCCTGAATGTATTCTTTCTTCCTTAGCTAGAGACGTGAACTTTCCGAATGGCAAGAGACAATCTGACATGTGGAAGAATTGTCAACACTTCCCAACATCACTTTATAATTACAACTTAAAAGGGGACACTTAGTCATTATTATTAATTGAGTAGGGCCAAAGTTAATTAATTAAAAGGCCAAGAGGGAAAAAGAAAAGTAATTTATATTATAAGGAGGAAAAAATTGAATATTAAATTAAAATTAATTTTAATTACATTAGAGTTTGGAAGAATAAGATAATTATAAAAAGGTTGGGTGAGGAGAAAACAATGGATAATCATTCAATCAATTTCAAAACACTTTTTAAGTTTGAGCAACACTAGTTCAAATTTTATTCACAAAGGATTAAAACCCTCCAGTGAAAGGTCTTGGGGACAAAAACCCTCGTACTCAAAAGGTGATTCCCTATGAGGATCACAACTATGTTTCAGAGATATCAAAATTCAGCTTCTAAAAGTCACTTTATAGCAAACCAACTCAACTATTCAGTGCCACTTGAAGGATTCAATCACAACAATTTATAGGCAAGCTCAGGAAGGGAAGAAAAGGAAAAATAAAAAAAAGTACAGATATGTACGACCTCTGTACAACATCGATACCAGTACTTGTGCTAGGGGTTTGAGCCTTGGTTATCCACTGTTCATTGTCGAGGTACCTACAAACTCTTTCCAGTAGCAACCATACATCTTTTCCAACTAGGTTTCCAATAAAAATTCAAGTTTTGTGTTGTTTGATATATCAGGTCAGACTGCCATCAAGACCTTCAAAATAATTGTATTGTTCTAAGTAAGATTGTTGTACAGTGTTCAGACCTGAACTATCTTCAAATTTGTTTCTATTCTTTGAGCTTATAATGAATCCAACTGCAAATTTAGTCTAATTTTAGTTGGGTAAAGTTATCAATTAAAAACAAAATTCAGAACTCATACATGTTTGCTAAGGGATCTTACAAAGGAGATGCCAAATGTTCCTTATGCATATTACCGTCAAGAATCACATCCTCACAAATAGAAGAAGACGGTGGAGGAACATCAACAATGTCACCAAAAAAAAAAACCTCACTAAGAGAGGGAGGAGAAGGAAGAGGAATAGTTGGAGGTGAAGGACCTCCCCAAACAATGATGCAATAGCGTCCCAAGCTTTTTTTAGGTGATGTGTCTTGTATAATGTGAGACGGCAAATTGTCTGAAACATTGAGACAAATGAAGCAAAGTGCCTCATCTTGCAAGGATGCAATCCACACAATATCTTCCTCATCTATGAAGTTTGGAAAGTCGCCAAGCATAACTCTCCATAAGCCTTTCATTTGCAAATGCAATTGTTATAGCTTGGAATTGCACCCTTATGAGAGAGTTTTTTAGGCTCTTTCACTTCCAGCTATAAGCATGGGAATAACCTCAGGATGTGGGTGTCTTATGACGAGGTTGAACCTCTAGACTTTTTTATGAGGCGAGTTCTTCAGGTGCTTCACTTCAGCCCTTTGGGTTTCTACACTAAACTCTACTAATGGTCGAGGAAAAGGGGGAGAGAGATTACTTGAAAAGAAAACTAAGCTAAGGGAGCTGATGCACCGAAAGTAAGTGATCCACCTGGCCTGGGAAAGACACTAATTCAGCATAAGACAAGTTGGCTTACACAACATTCTAACCAGCTAACTTGCATAAGTATTTCTTAAACTAGGCTTATTGAACCACACATGAGGCAAAGAGGAATTTTAAAATTCACACCAAGCATCCATTAATAGCCGAAAAACATGAGTTCAGACCTGCAATTAACTGAAAACCACCTGAAAACAAGCAAGAAAAAAGGGCAACAAGGTTGGAAGGATGCTTCTTCACATGTTATTGGTGCACAAGCTAATTCAACGCAATTTTCAGACAAAGAGATAGGTAAAAATAATCTTTATTGCTTCAAAGGTCCATTATACAACGATTTTTGCAGAGTGATTTTATCACCAGTTCGAGGATACATTTCTAGGCTCCAAGGCATCTATTTATAAAGAAAAGGGGGGAGAGAGAAAGGGAGGAAAGAAGTCGCAAATCGCTGGCACCTCCTGTTGTCCTTCCTTGATGTTCATAAATATGCCGTTCCAGATTGCCGCCCAATACTCTCGAGCCCCTCCCGTCTTTATAACTTTCTTTGGCATGTTTGAAAAGTCATGTTGTGAGCAGCTGGAATGTTTCTTCTTGGTGTGACGTATTTAAGCGTTGAACGGCGATTGCGGGCAATGAACCATGGCGGATAAGAGCCTTCATAACTTTTAGCTACTAGCCGCTCGGACTCTCTCGTGTTTATTGAACATCCTTGTGCCACTTGTCTTTTACTGATTGGCTCTTTCTGCTCCAGTTATGCCACGTGGCAGCCTTCCATTCGTTGCATCATGATTCTAGCATTGCCCGACCAAACTTAAGTCGAGCCCTTGGAGAATCTTGATTTACTCTATGCAGAGTAATTCGGGTCCTTTGGCCTCTCCAACTTTGGACTTTCCCAGATCCATCGCTTATAAAGCCTTTTAATTAGAGTACTTGGAGAAACCCGATTTACTCTATGCAGAGTAATTCAGGTTCTTCAAGCCTAGTTACTTTGGGCTAGTCCATCTTGATGTCTTCTCATTTTGTTGTTTCTCAAGCCTTAAGACTTCGGGCTTTTCAAACCCGATTGCTTCTAATGGCTAGTCACTTATCTTGATTTTGACGTCCATTGGCCCGTCATTTCCTTTGGACACTTGGTCTCAGGGTTTTTTTTCAGCGTATTTCCTTCAGGGAAATCTCCCGAAATAATTCCTTCGGACTTTTTGTTCGCGTTTGTCTTCGAAATTACCCTTCGTGCTTTTCACAATAGACTTTCCCAAAGGGTAAGAGACCCTTCGGGATTTCTGCATGTCCCTTCGGACTCCCATGAATGATCCTCCTGAAGGGAAAGATACCCTTTGGGAATTTTGAAATGGTCCCTTCGAAGGGTAACATACCCTTTGGGAAAATTACATCTGTCCACTTGGAGAAGAAAAAACCCTTCGAAAAAATTGAAGTGTACCTTCGAAAAAGTTGATTGGTCCCTTGAAGAACCCTAGAAGCACCTTTTTTCAAGACCAAATCGGGTTTGTCAAGCCCCTTTACTTATTTTGGGTTTCTGACTACTCACAACTTATGAAGTAATCAAGTAATGCCCCTTGGAGAACTCGAAATACACTGTCTATAAGTAATTTGGGTTTGTAAACCCGAATTACTTCTACTTATAAAACATTTAGAAGCTAAGCATTGCTAAAAACCCGATTTGCATTGTGCCTTCAAAAAACTTGAAGTTGTTATTGCTGGAAAAATCGAAGTCCTAAAGACCTACCATCTTCTTGCCTGAAAGCTCCTTTTTTCAAGCTTAGGCAAACTTTGATATGTGGGCCAAAAAATGGCCAACATTTTTGGCTATTCGCAGGGAAGCATGCCTGCTATGCTTGAGAACCCAGCTCATTTGCTTTGTTTGATCCATTGGGTGTGGAGTCACTGCTTTTGCATGAAGCTGGCTCTTTCTGGAAATCTCCTTTGAAACAACAAAGACAATCGAAACGAAACAAAATGTGCCCATGGCACTTAGGGAAGGGAAAACACACAACTAAAACGGATGTGCACAAAGCACATAGAGAAAAACATGAAAAGCTATACAAAATATACAACGTACAATTGCTGCAAACTCTTCTAATAACATGGCTTTAGATGAATCCCATCGACTGGGATGGGTAATACCTCCCCATCTAGTTGGACGAGATGAAAAGTGTTATGCTGTTTGCATCCATGGATCAAATAAGGGCCACTCTACAAGCTGTCAAACTTGGTATGGTTGCTTGGTTTGGCCTTTTTTGAGTCCCATTTGAGAACCAGGTCTCCTTCTTGAAAAGTCATTACTGTAGCTTTCTTGTCAAAAGCCTTTTTGACTTGAGCTTGATGCGTTTCCAACACCTTCATTACAAGGTCTCTTGTTTCCTCATGTTCTATGAGTTCTACCAATCTCACATTCATGGGTTCATCTTCTAGTAGCTCCAGCTGATGGGCTAGCTCTAATGCAGGCAACTCAAGGGAAATGGGTAACTTGGCCTCCCTTCCATATACTAGAACATATGGAGAATTACCAACAGTTTTAAGAGTTACCCAGCCAGCCCACAAGGCTGTCTTCAACTTGATGTGCCACGTCCTTTGATTCTCCTCCATGGTCCTCTTGATAATTCCCAGCAAATTTTTCTTTGTGGACTCAGCCAGTCCGTTTCCTTGAGGATAATAATTTGAGGAAGTGTTGAGGTAGATGCCCATTCACTTGTTTTCAAACCAAGGAATACCAATGCATTATTAGCTATGATAGTGGATGGAACACCAAACCTGGTCACAATGCTGTCATAGAAGTCTAAGACTGCACTTTTGTTGGCTTCCTTCAATGCAATAGCTTCCAACCACCTAGTGAAAAAATCAGTTGCAATAAGCACCCACTTATGCCCTACACTTGACGGGGGGTTGATCATACCAATAAAATCCAAACACCACTGCATGAATGGTTGCTCCACTTGAATTGGGTTGAGAGCACATTCCTGACACCTCCTCACCCATGTATAAGCATCCTTGAAGACGCTGGGCTAGTAGTAACCAACCCTCGTGATCTTTGCTGCAGTAGTCCTTGTAGCAAAATGACCTCCTGCAGGTCCATCATGGAAATGCCCCAAAAGCTTAGCCATTTGATCATCATCTACGCATCTTAGGATCACTCCATTGAGGTCTCTTCTGAACAAAACCCCATCAATTAAAGCATAAGGCATGGACTGAAGTTTGAAATACCTTCTTTTAGCTTTGTCCATACCTTGAGGGCACTCACCTGTTAGCAGAAAGTGCGTCATATCATGGAGCCAACTAGTGTGAGATGGAGGTGCATATGCTTGTAGGTTATCTTGTGTTACCAAGATGACCTCTTTGTCTTCATGAAGGTCATCAGCGATATGCTCACATAAGCCTTTACCTCTGACTAGCTTAGTGACCTTGATCTCCACGTCATACTCCATGACTTTAATAATCCAACCAACTCTTTTTTCGCTCAAATCCTTGTTAAGAAGGAAGTCTCTTACCCCAGAATGAGACACCGTAAGGTGGATTTTGCTGTTGGATAGCATTGGCCTGAACTTCTTGAGGCTCTTTACTGCTGCAAGGACTTGCTTTTCTACAAATGTATACCTCACCTCATACTCTTCAAGCCCCTGACTGAAAAATGCCAATGGCTACCTTCACCATTTCTTTGCATCAACATAGCTGATATATTATCAATGTTGGCAAAAGCATACAATATGAAATCCCTTGAGAAATTAGTTTTCATAAGTGTGGGTGCTTGAGCGATGGCTTGCTTGATAGCCTCAAATGCTGACTTGCCTTCATTTGTCCAGGTGAACACTTGGTTCTTTTTCAGCATAGTAGTGATGGGTCTGATCAAATTTGCAAAACCGGGGATAATCTTCTCATGAAGTTTATCTTTCCAAGGAAACTTTGGAGTCCCTTAGGCTTGGGCAGGGATAAGGCCAAGATGACACTTATTCTCTCAGGATCAATGGACAGCCCTTCCTTTGAGATGATGTGGCCCAACAGCATGCCTTCATGCATGATAAACACGCATTTCTTGGGATTCAATGAAATCCCATACTCTCTGCACCTTTCAAAAATTAGTCTCAGGTGGTTCATATGCTCGCTAGCATTCTTGGGAAAACTGTGATGTCATCCAAGTAAACCAACACCATTTGGTTTAGCAGCCCCTGGAAAGGCATGTCCATGGCTCTTTGAAAAGTTGCGCTAACATTTGATAGACCAAAAAACATTTTTTGGTACGCATATGTGCTCCATTTGGTGGTGAAGGCAGTCTTGTTCCGATCTTCATCTTTCACCCAAACTTGGTTGTAACCAAAAATCCCATCCAATAAAGAGAAACGTTCTGATCTTGCAACCACTTGGAGAAGTTGCTCCATGGATGGCGGGGGGTAGTGATCCTTCAAGGAGACTTTGTTCAAATCTTTGAAATCCAGGCAAAGCCTAATCTCCCCACTCTTTTTTCTTACAGGCACCAAGTTGGCTACCCATGATGAGTGCTTGATGGGAAAGATGATTTTGGACTCGATCAATTTGGTTAGTTCCTTTCCTCATCAGCGCTTCAATATTGGGGTTAATCGGCCTTTGCTTTTGCCTTACATGCTTGGCATGGACCTCCAACTCTATGGTGTGTTGGGCTAGTTTAGGATCAAAACCTTTTAGGTCGCTATACTCCCAAGCAAAAATATCTGCATACTCTTGGCAAAGTGCTATGAAAGCATGCCTTTCAGCGTTGCAGCTTACCTTCCCCAGCGTGAAAAGTTTGTCCTTAAAAGATGAGGACTCTCATAATTTTCCTCATTAGTAGACATTACTGCCTTCTCTTTCCTCATATGGTCTCCTTCATGAAAAAGGCCCTCAAGTGTAACCAGCCCCTTAGGAAGTTTGTTCGACTTTAGTTGAACAATCTGATCCTCATACTGATGCTGCAATTTAGCTTGGTTGAAATAGGAGAATTCAGCTTCCTGCTGCAAGAAACAAACAATTTGCTTGTCACTCTCAACAACTTGCCACTGGACTTCATTATCTGGCATTGACGGTCTCATCACCACCTTGACATGTGGTTAAACCTTGGCTTCCTTCAGCTCACTTGGAATGTCAAACTGAGCTCCTACAGTTGCCAATCTGTCAGCATGCTGGTTTTGATCTCTTGGGACAACGTGAATGTTAAAGGCTTCAAAATCATCAATCAGGGTCCACACTCTATTTTTGTAGGACCTCATCAAAGCATTCTTTGTGACGTTCAAGCCTTTGACTTGGTTAACTATGAGCTCACTGTCTCCATAAGCTTGTAGCAGTTTGATTCCTCTCTTGGTGGCCCATTGAAGGCCATGGATCAAGCCTTCATATTCTGCTGCATTTGAAGAGCAACTGAAATGGACCCTGTAAGAAGAGAAAAGCTTGTTACCTGAGGGTGAAACCAACATTGTCGCAACACCTACACCATTCTTGCTCATTGAGCCATCAAAGAACAACTTCCATAAACCATTGGGGTCTTCTTTAGGTCTAATGAGTGAAGGCATGGGTTGATTCTCTTCATACAACAGGTAGACACCCATGTCTCTTTCCTCAACACCTTTTAAAGGATTGAAAAATTAGTTCTCCCTATAACTCATCCAAGAACAAGTCTGTAACTTCTTTAGGATGAGTGTTCAGCTCTTGACTAATTGTAAACTCATCCTCATCAAGGATGGTACAATTGAGGCTTATATTATCTGGTTGATGGGGTTCAATATGATATTGTGCCATGGGTTCAGCCTTGATTGAGACTTTAGTCCCATACCTTGTTCTGAACGCCATGTAAGACCAATCTGTTGCAAGGTAGCCCCCAATCTTCGCTGTGAACTCTCTGGAAAGACACAAGGCAAAGCGAGGAGTGATATCTAGAATCAACACGTCTTGCACCACAGACACGTTAGGACAAGCATGCAAGGTTAGGCTCAAATTCCTGATGTCTGATGGCTTTGTGGAAGAACCATCAAGTTGCAGGACTCCTTTAGTGTGAGGCTCATACTTGAGGTTCAACTGGTCAGGAATAGACTTTGGCATGACTGAGGTGCTGGCCCCACTATCCACCAAGCAGTTGTGCATCAAGGAATCACCAATGATCAAAGAGACGTAGAAAAGGGGGGCTTGGTCACATTACTTGACCCTTCTCCCGCATGACTCTTGATTGCATTAGTGAGGACTTCAGCTGCATTCCTTGGTTGCTTACTTTTAGCTGTAGTAACACCCATCTTGGACAATCTTTCTTGCAGGTTGTCTACTTGGCTAGGTAGGGAAAACATGTCCCACATCAGCACACTCACCTGGATTTCTTCATTTGCTCCACAATGTTGATCGGTGTACCACCAACTTTTACCTTAACTTTGGGAGCTACTACTGTTGGCTTTGTCAATGAAGGAGTGGTGACAATAGGTTCTGTTGACATTTTTGCCGCACAGGGGCAAATTGTCAACCTTACTAATTGGAAGATGGTCTTATGTGCCAGTTTGTCTTGTGAATCAGTTTTGGGTATTGAATAATGAAAAGGAAAAGGTTTTACAAAGTTCAATCAAGCCTAAATACATATCTACAGCGACCCAAGGAGCCATCTACAGCCAGGTATAAGCCAAGGAAAGAGCCTACAGCTAAGGAAATTACAAAGGAAGATATCCTTCAGAAAAAAGTCTGAAGGAATTCCTTTGGACTTTTTGTCCGAAGGAATACTTTGGAGAATAAACAAAGGAAAGACTGCAGCCTCCAAAGAAAAGTCCGCCAAAGAATAAAGCCCAAGGAGTAATTCCTACGGACTTTTGTCCGAAGGAATTCCTTCGGACAAAAAGTCCGAAGAAATCCGAGAGAGAAGTCAAAAAATCCAAAAGTTCAAAGGAATAAGGACCCTTGCAAAAAACCCGGGTGCCCTACAATTTATCCGGGTGCCCTACAATTTTCCGAAAAGCTACAGAGGAAGGACAGAAGCCCTTGCAGAGGGCACTTGGTTGGTGACAGGACCATTCCAACTTTCCCAAAGGGCACAGTGGAAGGACACAAGCCCTTGTGGAGGGCACCTGGTCGGTGGTGATACCTTTGCAATTTTTCCGAAGGACATTCTGCTGGTGGCCAAAGAAGACAAAGAAAATACCTTTGGACAAAAAGTCTGAAGAAATTCAAAGAGTTTACAAAGCAAAAAGCCCAACAGAAAAAATCCGAAGGCAAAAAGAGAAAAAAACAAAGGAAGGATATCCTTCGAACAAAAGTTCGAAGGAATTCCTTCGGAATTTTTGTCCAAAGGATTAATTTGGGAAAAGAACAAATGTAAAAAGCCCGCGGAAATTCAAAAAAGATAAAAGCCCGTGGGAAAAGATAAGTCAAGGACAATTCAAGCAGAATAATTGTCCGAAGGAATTCCTTCGGACAATTTGTAAAGGCAAGGTCCGAGCACAGATAAGCCGAGGGAAACAAAGCCGCAGGAAAAGTGAGGACATAAAGCCGAAGGAGATATCCGAAGGGAAATAAAGCAAAACAAACTGTTTGTGGGAAAGTGGACCAACAAAAGATCCGAAGAAAAATCCAAGACCAAAGACAAGTCTGCGGGAATAAACCCAAAAGCAACGCATGCACAGAAACAAAAACATAAAATAGATAGCCAGGAAATAAATTCAACTTGAATTTATCTCACTCAGCAAGATAGTTTTCCATGCAAACACTTTCATCCGTCTCAAGCTTGTAACGTTTCAACAGCTCAACTGGAGTTCCAAATTCGGACGTCAAGTTGATTGTTCTAGATTTAGAATTGACTAATTGTTAAACGCCACATCTGCTAGGAGTTTTCCATGCAAAGAGAATAATCTCTTCGTCCAACTCAGCGTATCAAACGTTCCAACTCAGCCTTTCAAACGTTCCAACTCGGCTTCCAATGGATCAAGTTAGAGTTCTAAAATTGACATTGGTGTTGCATTTCATGCTTAATATTATCATCTCATACTTTCAAATGTTCCAGCAGCTCACGAAGAAGCTAAAATTGACATTGGCATGGATTTCCATGCAAAGAGAGGTTGGCGTTTCAATAAACAAAGACAAGTCCACTTCCTCTAACGCCAAGGAGCTTTAAACAAAGACAAGTCCACTTCCTCTAGCGCCAAGGAGCTTCATGCAAAGACAAAGGGAAAACATATTTTATTGAAAGGCAAAGTCAGCGTTGAGTTAATCTAAGTTGATCCTTTTTTTTTTTTTTCAATGCCAATCTTTTGGCTTTTGTAATTCTTTATAAGTTGGCTTTCAGTCTTGATTAAAATTATCCCTCTCTTGGCAAGACCAGACTCTGCCATTGGTGAGTTGTGTAACCTCTTCAATCAATAAAAGGACTGTACTTTCAGATTTCAAGTGCTGGCATAGTGTATATTCATTTAGCAATTTGCATATGTGGTAGATTTCTCTCCCTTCTCAAATTTTGATTTGTACTTAGTTGCTAGCTTATCGTATTATGTAGGCCATGTTAAGTGTTCTTTATGTCTTTTGCTGAAGCTGTAAGTGGATGTTAGGTGGCTATAAAGTGTCTTGTATCAAACCTCTCTCCATCGTTTTCCCTCATGTTTTGGTCATTGAATCGAACCTTCTCATGAAATACTTATGCATAGTGGTCGATTGAAATCGAAGGTCTTCCTTTTCCCTTGTTTGTTCAGTGTTCAAGGTTCCAAGTAGAGTGGATCAATCTTTTGGTGTATCACCATTATTAGGTAGGATTTTCCCTTAAAGTTTCCTTCTCCATTTACCATGGTAGTCCGCAACACAGAGTAGAGATCCTCATTGATACATCTTATAGGAACCAGCCTTCTCTGGAGGTTCCTCTCACCATTGAGGCACCCACCCTCATGAGAAGATCCCATTGTTTCAACTGGATAGAGGATTGGCCATTTTATGCACGTCTTCGATTCAGGGCACAATTCCAGGTTGACAACAGGTTCTTTGAAAGCTTCCTGATTGTCACCCATATTCCTTCTCTTGAACCTTGTATTTGTTGAGACGAGGATGTGAGCTAGACTGGGAGTGGCTTGCTGATTGGATGCATAGCACTCCTCTTGCTCACTAATGACCATTGAGGCTTTCGGCTAGGTTGACCCCTAATTTGAGCCTTGTTTTTGTGGAGGCTACTCTTGCTTTGTTAGCGTGGGCACTGTTGACACAGTGGATTGCACCCTTGAAAAAAGGCTCAGCTTCTGTCTTCCACGCGACACAATGGAGACTTTCCTCTTGCTGTGGGCTTGGCAAACCTGAGGAAAGAATCTCTAGATAAGGGCTAGCTCCCTTTGATGCATCCTTTGGGGTCTTTAACTACTATTGTTAATAATGGGGGGGGTGAAAATGGAGAAGGATATGACAAAAGCAGAACCTATCTAAAACAGTGATGCACCAAATGATTCGATCTACTTAGTGTATATCAACACTTTAGACCAAAAGGGCGAACAAACACTTCATCTAACAAAAGACCAGATTGTATGGCACTTTAACATGGGGCTTAATGAAGATACAAAGAAAAAGAACTTACCATAGGCTCTGTTGAAGCACACTATCAGATAACTGCTCTTCTGTCTCTATGCTCCAATTTGGGCACTCCCTGTTAACTTGCAGAAATGGTCTTGGATATACCAAATATGTTGGTGTCAACCTATGAAGACATCAAGATGAAATGACTAAACACAGAGTTGATACACAGACATTCAGAAGCATAACTAGTCAGATAGAGGTAAAACGCGTTCTATTGATTTCAAGGTAAAATTGGCAGGGCTTCGCTTTACACAAGTGAGATACATTTCTCAGCTGAGAGGTTACAATATATAGCATTAAGAGAAAGACTTTTTTGGCGCCTTCAAGGACAGACGGCCCATGCTGTATAAAACACCTGGGGAAGAGGAATCCGCTCATGCTGCTGTCATTATTCCATAAATGGTCTGAAAAAACAATGCTATAGATGTTGCAGGTCTTGATTTTGATGTTTAAACCGTATTAAATGTTCTCGCAAAAAGCATGGGTCGCCTTGTTGTTTGAAAGACAAGGCCACCTCTTTATGAAACTTATATGGTTGTCTGCGTATCAATGCTAAACGAAGAAAAATGGGTCGCGCTATTGAATGCTTGCACTCCCCTTGATGACCACTTGGTGGGGACTATTTCATCCGCAGTAATAACTTCCCCTGCCGACGCCTCCCGTGCCACCTGGACTATTCTATTCGTTTTTGCGCTTGGCTTTTGTCTTTTCCTGGCAACTCGGCCCTCGAGGCTATCTTTCGTTTCCTATTTTCGGGCTCCTTTCTCGGTGGGTCGCTGAGTTTTCTTTTGGCCTTATGCCTTTGAATTCCTTCGAACCTGCGCTCATAAGTTCCTTCGGCCACTTATTATGAGTTCTTTTGGGCGCTTGTCCAAAGGAATTAATTCTTTGGCTTCTCTTCAACAGCCGATGCATCCATCAAAATTGACGTCTGTAGGCCTATCACTATTCGAAAACCAACGACTATTTCACTATCTTGAATTTGACGTCTGCGAGCGCATCACCGGACGTTTGAACCTCCAATGGCTAGTTCACCATGTTAAAGTTGACGTGCTCGGGCTCGTCGTCACTTTGGTACTTCCTTCGGCCTTTTGCAAAACGAACCCTTCCGAAGGGAAGGTGATCTTTCGGAAAAGAGGAGAGGGTCCCTTTTTGGCAGCTGAGAGTCCCTCGCAAGGGCACCTGCCCTTCGGGCTCCCTTGTCTTCCCAATTCCTTCGAACAAAATGTCCGAAGGTTCCTTCGGACATTTTGCCCGAAGGAAATCTTACCTTCATGCCTTGGCTTTCTCTTTGTTAATTCCATCGGACAAAAAGTTCGAAGGAATTCCTTCGGGCATTTTGTCCGAAGGAATTTACCTTTGGTTTCTTCCTTGGATTTTTTTCGGACAAAAGTTCGAAGAAATCCTTCGTCTTTTTCCTTATTGCTTTTTCGAAGGAAAATTTTCCTTTGGGCCCTCTGCCTTGCTCCCTTCCAAATGTACTCTCGGCCCTCTGCAAGGGCACCTTGGGTCCAAAGTTGCCCTTCGGAGCCTGCTTGAAGGGTCCCATTTGTAACGTGCTTGCCCTCCGCAAGGACACTTGACCTTCGGAGCTTTTGTAGAAGACTTGCATTCCTCTGAAAACTGGCCCATTTCTTTGCCAAAAGGCTTGTCCAAGGTAATTGCTCAAAGCGAAATAAGCCCCAGATCAAACTGAAAACCTACAGGACTTAGATCACTTGACTCTTCATAAGAACAGGGCTATTGCAAAGGGAAATGGCACAATTGTAGTAAGGTGAATACATCAAAGACTATCGGCATCAAGACAACAGGGAAAGAAGGGAGACCGATTTTTGGTCTGTAGGACCAAAATGGTCAACAAATTTGGTGATTCTCAGGGGAAGCATGCCTGCTATGCTTAAGAAAACCAGTGGCTTACAAGTCCATTGGGCACGGACTCAGAATACAACCTGAAAGGCTGACAACAACCTTGAAGAACCTCAGGATCAACATGAAGCTTTTACCCCAAATGGTAAACAAAACACACACAAGGCTAAAAAACTAGTCATGTGCAAAAGCTCTCAGGGAAAACAAGGGAAAAAAATAGAGAAAATATGTACTTAACAAGAGAAGACTCAGTGACAATGCTTAAAATATATCCCATTAACTGGGATATGTAGTTCTCCACCATCCAACTTGGAGACTTGAAATGCGCTATGCTACTTGCACTGAGTGATGACATACAGACCACTCCATAAGGCATCGAACTTCGTGTGTTTTTTAGGTTTAGCTCGGTCCTCATCCCATTTTAAGACGATGTTGCCTTCTGAGAAGCCTTTTGATGATGATTTCTTATCAAAATGCTTCTTTGTTTGCTGCTGACGGCTGGTCATGGAAGCCATGGCTTGGTCTTTTGTCTCCTGAAGCTCCATCAATTCACAAAGTCTACCTGCATGTTGTCGCTTTCTTCTAATTGCAGCTGGTGGGCAAGATCCAACGCTGTCAATTGAAGTGAAATAGGGAGTTTAGTTTCCCTTCCATACACAAGCGTATATGGTGAATTGCCAACTGCTTTTTTTAGAGTAACCCTGTCTGCCCATAGGGCTGTTTTTAGCTTGGCATGCCAAGTTCTCTGATTTTTCTCCATTGTCCTTCTAATGATTCTGATCAGATTCTTGTTGGTGGACTCAGCCAGCCCATTTCCTTGTGGGTAGTAATTGGAAGAAGTGCTAAGGTAGATGTCGTATCCCAACGCCCACTCGCTTGTTTTGGTTCCCAAGAAAGCCAGTGTGTTATCTGAGATGATGGTAGTTGGGACTCCAAACCTTGTCACCAGGGCTTCGTAAAAGTCTAGGACTGCACTTTCGTTGGCTTCTTTTAAAGCAACAGCTTCTACCCATCTCGTGAAGTAGTTTGTAGCAGTCAAGACCCATTTGTGGCCAGCACTGGAAGGAGGGTTTATCATTCCTATGAAGTCTAGGCCCCATTGCATGAATGACTGTTCTACTTGAATAGGCTGCAGAGGCATTGCAGCCAGTCATTGCTTTCCATCAAAGAGGGCACATTTCTGGCACTTTTGTACCCAGGCATGTGTGTCTCTGAATAAAGTGGGCCAAAAGTAACCAGTCTTCATAATCCTTGCAGCTGTAAGCTTAGGAGCAAAGTGACCATCAGTAGGCCCATCATGAAACTCGGATAGTACCCTATCGACCTGACTTGAGTCTATGCATCTCAAGAGTACTGAAAAATCCCTTCTAAACAGCACCCCATCAATCAGGACATAAGGGAGAGATTGGAGTCTGAAATACATCCTCTTAGTCCTATCAAGGCCCTGTGGGCACTCACCGGTGAGAAGGAAATGTGTCATGTCTTGTGCCCAGTCCTTCATGATTGCTGGTTCCTCTGCTGCAGCTTCATCATGGAGTAGCAAAATGCTCTCTTTCTGTTGTTTAAGGTCTGTAGCGAGGTGTTCACATAGCCCTTTTCCCCTTACCAGCTTGGTGGTTTTGATATCCACGTCATATTTCATTACCTTGGTGATTCACTCTGTCCTCTTTTCATTTAAATCATGGCTAATCAAGAAATCTTCAACGCTGGGATGTGGCACCATGACATGAACCTTGTTGTTTGACAGCGTATGTCTGAATTTTTTCAGGCTTCATATGACCGCAAGCACTTGATTTTCAACATATGTGTACTTGATTTCAAAACCTTCTAGACCTTTGCTAAAGAATGCAAGAGGCTATTCAAGGTTTTTATCATTTGTTTGAGTGAGCATGGTGGAGATTACCTCTTCATTTTCGAAGGTGTAAAGGTTGAAATCCTTGGAGAAGTCAGGATTGATCAAGGTGGGAGCCTGGGAAATAGCTTGCTTAATCTCTTCAAAACTATCCTTCTTTTGTGCTGTCCATGCAAACTTCTCATCTTTCTTCAGCATGGAGATTAGTGGCTTGACTATCTCGGCAAAATTTGGTATAAATCTCCTAATAAAATTTATTCTGCCAAAGAAACTTTGTAGACCCTTCTTATGCTTATGTAAGGACAACGCTAGGATGGCGCGTACTCTTTCTGGATCAATGGTCAAGCCCCCTTTTGAAACAACATGACCAAGGAGTTTACCTTCATGGACAGCGAACACACATTTTTTTAGGTTGAGAGAGATACCAAATGCTCTACACCTCTCAAAGATTTGCCTTAGGTGTTTTAGATGTTGGCCTGCATCTTTAGAGAAAACTGTCACGTCGTCAAGGTAGACCAATACAATATTATTTATCAGGCCCTGGAAAGCCATGTCCATGGCTCGCTGAAAGGTGGCTCCAGCATTTGACAGTCCGAACGGCATCTTCCTGTAAGCAAAGGTTCCCCACTTGGTAGTGAAGGCTGTCTTGTACTGATCACAATCTTACACTAGAATCTGATTGTACCTTGAATATCCGTTTAGGAGGGAGAAACGTTCATTGCCTATCACCATTTGGAGGATCTGCTCCATACTTGGGAGGGGATAGTGATCTTTCAACGAGACCCTATTGAGGTCTCTAAAGTCCACACATAGTCTGATCTCCCCATTCCTTTTTCTAACAGGGACTAGATTAGCCAACCAAGAAGAGTGTTTGATAGGAAAAATAATTCTGAACTCAATCAGCTTGGTGAGTTCTTTCCGCATGAGAGGCTCCATCTTCGGATTGATAGGCCTTTGTCTTTGTTTGATGGGTTTGGTGCCTTCCTCCAGCTCAATGGTGTGCTGGGCCAAGCTTGGGTCAAAACCCTTCAAGTCGCTATACTCCCAAGCAAAAACATCAGTGAACTCTTGGCATAGCAAAATAAAAGAATGCCTCTCATCATTTGTACATACTTTCTCAAGTGCAAGCAACCTATTCTTGAATATTTCAACTCTTTCGTAGTTTTCTTTCTTGGTTGTGATGCATGCTTTGTCATTTTTCAGTTGGTCATCCTCATTGAAGATGCTTTCGAAGGTGACCAAACCTTTGGGAAGTTTGTTGTTCTTCAATTGAACAATCTGGTCGTCATACTGCTGCTGCAGCTTGGCTTGATTCTAGAATCAAACTCAGCCTCCTCTTGCAAGAAGAGTGCTCTCTGTTGATCACTGTCAAACACTTGCCAATTGGTGACATTATCAGGCACGGAGGGTCTAATTACCACTTTTAAATGCCGCAGACTATTGTCTCGACTTATTTTTTTGAGAATGTCAAACTGAGCACCAACTGCTGCTAGTCTGTCTGCTTGCTTATTCTGCTCTCTTGGATTTGAATTGATGTTGAAAGCAAGGAAACTCTCCATGAAGTCTCACACCCTGTGCTTGTAAGACTTAAGCAAGGAATTCTTGGTCAAATTTTGGCCTCTCACCTGGTTTACAATTAACTCACTATCTCAAAAAACTTGCAACTCTTTAATTCCCCTTTTCCTTGCCCACTCCAAACCATGAATGAGAGACTCATATTCTGCAACATTGCAAGTGCAGAAAAATTGGAATCTGAAAGTTGAGAAGTATCTCTCCTTTGAGGGGGAAATTAACACTACACCACCAGCGCCCAATTTGCTTCTTGAGCCATCGAAGAAGAGTTGCCATAAACCGGAGCTCTCTTGGTTTGCCTTCATCAAATTTGGCACAAAATCACCCTCTTCATGCATGCAATAAATTCCAAGCCCTGCCTCTTCGATAAACTTGTATGGGTCATGCTCAAAATTGTCACTTCCCCATTCGTCTAAGAGTAGGTCAGCAACTCCTTCAAGGGAAGAGGGTGAAAATTGGTCCATTTGAAATTCTTCTTCATTAATGATGGCATAGCTGACATTTGCCGCCTTAAGTGAGTACGGCTCCATATGATCTCTGTGGATTGGCTTCAACTCAATCTTCACTTTAGTTCCATATTTAGTTCTAAAAACCATGTAAGACCAGTTTGCTGCTAAGTACCCGCCTATCTTAGACGTGAAATCCCTGGATAAGTAGAAAACAAAGTAGGGAGGAACATCCGCCACTACTACGTTGTGGGGAACTGAGAAAGTTGGAGAGGCGTGCAATGTTAGATTCAAACCTCTTACCACTCCTAGTGTCTTAGCTGGTGATCCATCTAACTGCAGGACTCCCTTGGTCATTTCCTCATACTTGAGTCTCAGCGTATCTGCTATGCATTTGGGCATTACTGAGGTGCTTGCCCCACTGTCAATAATGCAATTGTGAACCAGGAAATCTCCAATGACTAAGGATAGATAGGAAGGAGGAACCTTTTCATTTTTCTTTGCTTGACCTGCCATGGAAGGGTGTCCATTCACAACCAACACATTGTCAGCGTTCGCTGGGACGGCTTGTTCATTCAGACCGTGCAATTCCTTCTGGAGTATATCCTTTTGTCTTGGCATTGCTAGAGAATCCCACAGGGAGATATTCATGTGCAGCTTCTTCATCTGGCCCACCACATTGATCTGAGGGTTGCTTCTTTTTGAATTTTCTTTGAGGGCACTTGAGGTGCAAGTCGAGGGGCTGAGGGTGCAACCGGCAGCTTGTAATTTGAGAACTTCTGGTTCACTTGTGATGAAGAAGATGGTGCAAATGTTTGAGTAGCTTTCTGTGCTTCCTCCATTGCCCTCTTTTTGGACTTGGTATTGGCTGCAACACAATCACCCTGGTTGTTCTGACTACCCACATAATTGACTGCATAGAATTCATCTTTCAGGTGATTCATGAGAGTGGAATCAGACTGAGCTTGTCTGTTGTCCATCCCAGGTTGTATTGACGCCTCAAAACTTGGCAATTGGGTTGCTTGATTGTCTTATGCGTTCATATATTGATTCGGCAACTCATTAGTATACGCAACCTGTTCTTGGCCATACCCCAAGGGTGGGCAATTACGCTGTTCCTGTACCAAGTTATTTTGAGTGGGAACAAGAGCTTTGGATGATGAAGGGGCACCTGGATTATAATCTTGATATGGTCTGGCTTGAGTAATTTGACCCTGTCCTTGGTTATAATTCTAGAAAGGAGGTCTATTCGTTTGTCCGAACTACTGGTATCCCTGATTCAACCGATATTATTGAGCTTGTTGCCTCTTGAGAGCCACTAATTCATTGGTTACACTTTGTAACAAGCTCTTAACTTCATGGAGGTTGTTGGGTGAGGTAGCAAGCGACTTTTCTACACTAGGCAGAAGAGCTAAGGTGGGTGCAGCAGTCTGAACCTGGGGTGGTAATTCGAGAAAGAGCGGCATATGAAGTCTAGGGGCTATTTTTCCTGCTTGTACCAGACAATTTTCGGCGGCTATAGCTATTTCATAGGCAGTTGGTAACACTTGTCCTCCCATGGACTGTATCATGACAGCATTATCGTTGTTCAAAGCTTTCAAGTAGTAGAGGAAAGCATAGCTTGAGGTTGGCTTCACTAAAATGGGGATTTTGTCCCAGGTCTTTTGGAACCTGGTATTAAAATCTTGCATAAATTCATGTGGAACTCTCTTCATGGTGGTCAATTGCTCAGCAAGAGAGAGATGGTCACTCTTCTCTTCGAATCTGTTTGTCAAGAGGGTGCCTAATTCATTTCATGAGTCAACTGAATTCGTAGGCAAAGTCCCATACCGGTCCAAGACTTTACCCTTAAAAGACAACGCTAGTAATCTGATGGCTATGTTCTCTTCAATGACATTGTGAATGTTGCAAAGGTTGGCTATATTCCTGATATGCTCAATAGCGGTAATAGGCCCCTCTCCATTAAAAGGAGGAACGCTCTTAAGGGCTGTCCTTGGGATTGGGTCATAATGCAGAAGGTTAAAAGAGCTCTGACCATAAAAGGCTACAAAAGGTAAACCCATGGTGATGACAGGGTTCAACCGGGACCTTCTTGTGTAAGTATATTTTATGGCAGGTTTAGAAAATTGGTTTGCTGTATAGGGATGTGTCCTTGCAAACCTTAGCCGCTTTGCTGAGTTTAAGGGCAGCTCAATGAATTCGAAAGGGACACCCTCGGCAGAAGATCTTGTTGTGACCTTAGGCATGGGATGTCAGAGTGATCTCTGACCAAAAATTGAGTTCTTGAAAATGGAGTCGCCAGAAGCTGGGTTAGTGGTTCACTCTTACAGTAACAAGACCAGCACTAATCCTGGAACTTCCCTGAGCATCAAAAAATAGTCCCACCCGGTGTGCCAAAAATTGTTGACGCAGTGGATTGCACCCTTGAAAAAAGGCTCAGCTTCTCTCTTCTACGCGGCACAATGGAGACTTTCCTCTTGCTGTGGGCTTGGCAAAACTGAGGAAAGAATCTCTAGATAAGGGCTAGCTCCCTTTGATGCATCTTTTGGGGTCTTTAACTACTACTGTTAATAATGGGGGGGTGAAAAGGGAGAAGGATATGACAAAAGCAGAACCTATTGTCAACCTGGAGCTGCACCCTGAATCGAAGACGTGCATGAAATGACCAATCCTCTATTTGATTGAAACAATGGGATCTTCTCACGAGGGTGGGTGCCTCAATGGTGAGAAGAACCTCTAGAGAAGGCTAGTTCCTATAAGATGTATAAATGGATCTCTACTCTATGTTGAGAATCTACCATAGAAAAGGGAGAAAGAAATTTGAAAGAAAAATCCTACCTAATAACAGTGATACACCAAAATGTTGATCCACTCTACTTGGAACCTTGAACACTGAATCAAACAAGGGAAAAAGAAGACCTTTGATTTCAATTGATCACTATGCATAAATATTTCATGAGAAGTTTTGATCCAATGATCAAAACATGAGGGAAAATGATGGAGAGAGGTCTGATATAAGACACTTTGCAGTGACCTAACATCCACTTACAGTTTCAACAAAAGACATATAGAACACTGAACATGCCTTGCATAATATGATAAGTTAGCAACTAAGTACGAATCAGAATTTGGGAAAGGAGAGAAATCGACCACATATGCAAATTGCTGAATGAATATAGACTATGCCAACACTTGAAATTTGAAAGTACAGTTCTATTGATTGAAGAGGTTACACAACTCACCAATGGCAGAGTCTGGTCTTGCCAAGAGAGGGATGAAAAAATCTAAGGTTGAAAAGTCATTAATATAGAAAATTACAAAAGCCAAGAGATTGGTGTTGAAAAATAGAAGAGGAAGATCAACTTAGATTAACTCAAGACCAACTTTGCTTTTCAATAAAATATATTTTCCCTTTGTCTTTGCACGAAGCTCTTTGGCGTTTGAGAAATGGATGGTGGGTCTGTTGAAAGTCAACTTCTCCTTTGCATGGAAGATTACGCCAATTGTCAAAAATAGATTCCTCTTGAGCTGTCGGATCGAGAAAACAATCATTTTTCCCTGTAAATGACGCCAAACATAGACTGAGAAACTCGGCTTGAAGCTGAGTTGGACCTTCGGATGCATGAAAATGACTAGTCAGACCATGAACAAAACAAATAGTCAACTGAAACTTATCAATCTGCCAAAAATAGCCCTTGCTTGCATTAGTGAGACATATTTAGACTGAATCGTTCGCCGACTTTCCATTCTCGGTTTCCTTATTCCTGTGCATGCATTTCTCTTCCCTGTTTGTGGTTTTTCTATTTCTTGGATTTTCGTTGACTTCACCTTGGTCTTTTATTTTTTGCGGACATTTGTTTTTCTGCGGACCTTTTGTATTTCCTTCGCCTTACTTTTTGATTTTCTTCGGAATTTTCGTTTCACAAATTTTTCCCACGGACTTTTATGTTTATCTCCCTAGCCTTTGTGTATTTTCCATCGGGTTTTATTCTCTCGGGCTTCTTGTTATTTGCGAATTTCCTGCTGAAAAATTGTCTGCCCCTGGCTTTAATTTCCATCGGATTTCTATCTTGGCACTTTCCCGCAGGGTTTTTCCTTGTCAATTTTCTCGAATTTATTATTCGTTGCATTTCCTTCGGACTTATGTTTTCTCACTTTCCCGCGGGATTTTTGTGCCCTTCGGATTTCTGTCTTCTCACTTTCCTGTGGGCTTTTGTGTCCCTTCGGATTTCTGCGGACTTTATCTATTTGCATTTTTCCGAATTAATCCTTCGGACAAAAAGTCCCAAGGAATTCCTTCGGACTTTTGTCCGAAGGATATTCTCCCTCCAATTTTGTTTTCTCTTTTACCTTTGTGTATTTTCCATCGGGTTTTCCTTTGTCCCGAATTTCTTTGGACTTTTTGGACAAAAAGTCCAAAAGAATTAGTGGCCCTTGTCTTTTCATGAAGTTCCTTCGAGAAAAATGCAAAGGTCTTGCCACCGACCAAGTGCCCTCCGCAAGGGATTGTGTCCTTCCTTTGTGCCCTTCGAGAAAGTTGGAAAGGTCCTGTCACCGACCAAGTGCCCTCTGCAAGGGCTTGTCTCTCTGGAACTGGCTTTTAGGAAGAATTGAAGGACACTTGGGTTTTTTGTCTCCTTAATTCCTTCGGACAAAAAGTGCGAAGGAATTGAATACTTTGTCAATTGCCTCTTTGGAATTCTCTCGGACTTCTCCCAAGTTCTTTGAAAAAACCTTCTCTCGGACAAAAACTCTTAAGAAATTGTCCATCTCTTAGCTTGACAAAATTTTGAGAAGACAACACTTTGGAAAGAAAACACATGGGAATAGTCATTGTAAGTCTGAAAAGCAAACCTTTATTCCATAGGTGTCCAAAAGAAAACACTCGCCTTCATTCATAAGCGAACCTCCAAGGTTGTAGGCTCTTTCCTTGGCTGATACCTTGCTGTAGATGGCTCCTTGGATAGCTGTAGGTATGCATTTAGGCTTGATTGAACTTTTGTAATGTCCCCTTTTTAGCATGATCCTGTTTTTTTGATGGTTTAGCCTATCACTGGCCCTCGTAGGCTAACTTAGATGGTTAGAGGGTCTTTTGTGACAAAAACCTAGTTAGTGGATGGTTTATTTCTTTAGAGTTCAGTAAGTTTCAGGGTTGGCCTTTGCAAGGGTTTCAGGATTTTTTCTCTCATACTTACTATTTATAGTAATTCATTTAGTCTGGGTTACTATTTATAGCAAGGTGCTTGAATGGGATATTTCAGTAGTGTTGATTCCGGTATTCAGTTGGCTTGGAGAAATAAGGTGTTTGGCCTAAGTTATGATAGTTAATTATTATTAAAGGTCACTTTAATAATAATTAATATTTTAATATTATATTTGCACTTTATGACATGAGGGGTCATGTGGCATAAAAAGGGGGCCAATTCAATTTATTATTTATAAAGTCATATTTTAATATTATTAAAAGTGCAACTAAAATATTATAAGAAGGAAGCTTCTAGATGGGCCGACTTGATGAGGAGAAAAAAAGTATATTAAGAGGGTCACCCAAGCTTCATATCATCCAAGAATTGATATTTGATTTTGAGATTGTTGGTAATGAGACCAGCTAGGGTTTCTACCATTACTTCAGCCATTGGGAACGAAGACTTTCAATTGGTAATGCGATTTTGATGTTGTGGAATATCTTCCGAATTATTGCTTCATTGTGGGCTTCATCTAGGAGTCCAATCTGTGCTTAAATTGGAGTATACATGGGTTCCAAAGGTTAATCATTTGCAGATCTGAAAATTGTTGATGACATGAATAGTGTCGTGCTACAGTACCCCTACAGTGCACGTGAACAGTGATCGCTACAGTGCACGTGAACAATGATCGCTACAGTGAACGTGAACAATGATCGCTACAGTGAACGCTACAGTGCACATGAACAATGATTGCTACAATAAATGCTACAGTAATTGAAGCAATGTGAAAGGAATAAGCAGATTATTGAGGTTCACTTTGAAGGCATTTGGTGGCTTAAAATATTCATATTTATTGTGGGAAAAATCGTGGGTTTTAGAGGCACATTGGTAGCCATCGATTGGCATATCAGACCTCACATATTTGCAGATTGGGAGTTTAATATTCATCAATTTTTCCTATGATCTTGGGCGCTCCCTTCCTAAGGATGGGACAATGATATTTGATGCATATTTGGAGGTGAATAAGGTGTGAATATTCTTATTATCTGCAACTTCAGGTCTGAAACAGGGGCAGCACCATTAAGGGTTTGATTTGACTTGTGGAGAGGACGTTTGGTTCTATTTCATTGAGGCTGCACCTTCTCCAGCATTGGCGCTTCATGTGACCAGGTTCTCCTATGATAATCACATTACATATAGGCATTTTCAATGAGTTTGTAGCTGTTATTTTTATCTCAAACACTAGGGACTGTATTACATTGTAATGCCAAGAGACTTGGCTCTTCATTCTATGGTATTGAGATAGATTACCAACATTGGGGAAATAAGTTACATGATAATTGTTAGATGTAATGCTTATATCAAATGCATTTAATTATCATTTTAGGATGCATGCCAATTGTTTGACAATTTGTCATTGGCTGTAGATGATCTTATTGCATATTCAGTTTGTGGGACAATTGCTTGTGAAAATACCTTGCAGCTGTAGGTGATTATTGGCATATGAAATTTGCATAAGAATTTTTTGTTTGAATGTCAATGGTCTGTAGCTATTCTTTGAAACATTTCCAAGTCACTTAGGATTCATGCCAAGTGTTTGATATTATGTCTACTAGCTGTGCAAGTCAATTTCAGTCACCTATATGTATGAGGAAGTTCAAGAACAATTAATATATCATTCTTATAACATTGTCCATCCATCTTGCATTGTTAGAAGCATGCAAAACACTAATTGCAGCGTTCAAAACTTATTCAAGCAAGAACCAATCAGATTGAAATACAGAAACATCAAGTAAAGAGATTGTATGAAAGGTGTTTGACGATATTCCTTGAGCCTCTAATCAGCATTTCAAGGTCAGTTTGAGCAAGGGATACTACAACTTTGCAAAATCTTTTCCTTTTCATTATTCAGTACCCGAAATTGATTCACAAGACAAACTGGTACCCATAAGACCGTCTTCCGAATAGTAAGGTTGACAATTTTTTGGCCTGCGGAAGAATTTTCAACACTAATACGTCTCTATTTTTGAATATATTATTAGTTGCAAGGACCCTGTATATATAGGCTAACAATCTTACATTGGCATTTGATGTTTACCTAACCTTTCTAACTTTTCAGCTGTTCCAGCTGTCTATTTGCTGTCCTTTACAGTTTTTTCAGCTGTCACCTACAATTTTTATTTTTTCTTTTGACCTTTACAGGTGTTCCAGCTGTCCACCTACTTTTGATTTATTTCTACCTACTTGTATACAGATATGAAAAAAAAATAGTTAGCATTACTAACTACAATATACGTCTTGTCACAAACACATTCATACACACATATATGATATGTAATCTTGTCAGCATGATGATGCAATCTACCCAGATTTAGAAGGGATACAGATGCTTAAAGCTTCCTACTTATTCCTTAGGGTAAGGATCAGAGGAATGGCCATTAGTGAATCTAGAGCATGGGGAAGCACCATTTTATGTTCCTCTCCTACATCTAATAAATTAAGGATTGTACTGTACGCATCATTTTTCTTTCGTTAAAAGATCGATATAGAGACTGTGCTCTAATAATTAATTGAGTAAAAAAAGTTTGAAGGGTAGCAACTCAATTATGCATGGTCTGCCTTAAATTGGTACAATGCACAGTGGAGAGGAAAAAGTCTAATATATACATGCATACGTATCTTCATACATACATATGTAGGTAATCTTGGCAGCACGATGATGCAATCTACTCAAATCTAGAAGGGATGTATATGTAAGAAGCTTTATAGTAAACCCTTGTGGTAAGGATTAGAATGTGCCTACTGAATCTATCATAGGTAATGATTCAATGTGGGAACAAACTTGCCCTATCCATCCAACCCTATAAAATCCAGAAAGCCCATTTCAAGTGACCTTATTCCTCTTTAAGGGGTGAACAATGGATTCTCTTGATCAGAAACAACAATTAATCTATCAATGGGGTACACAATGAACCCTTTTGACCCATGGAACAAGGAAGTTCTCTAGGAGGTGACAACAAATTGTCATAACTAAAGTCTAAAAAGAAATTCTTGAAACAATAAATCCTCTTTGCTTGAAATGACAAAGAATATAACTTGATCAAAGGTAAAATCGACTATTTCTAGGGGATGTACGGTGGACTCTTGTGACTTGAGAAACAAAGAATCTCTTTAGGAGGCATGCAGTAGACCCTCTGAACTATGACATTCATGGGGTTGTTATTGTCCTTCAAGAGATTCTGGGAGTTCTTTTTCTATATTTGTCTCACTCGAACTCGAGATGCTTTTTTTCACTTAGAAAGCAGTAGCCTTTACCTTCTAGACAATGTAACGTTATCCAAGACTCATGGATGGTTATATTGTTCTTTCCTCCCATCAACTGACACTTTTGTCTTAGGTGAAGGTGATGCTTGTTTTTCGCATCTAGTTCAATTTTGTTAACTCACAAGTCCTCCTCAATGTCTTTGGCAATGATATGCAAGCTTCTGCATTGCTTATTGTAAGTTGTTGCATGATTCCTTAATTGGATTTCATTCCCCTTTAACTTTCCTATGAACGAAGTCTTCTCTAAGTTATCATGAACTACTTCTGAGCTATGCCGTTTTCGTATTCTTCGTGGTGAGAGTTTTGTCCATCATCCTCTAGCTTTAAAGATTCCTTTTGAGTGGTGTAGATTAGAAAGAATATTGTACTTTGGAGATATATTGTTGCAATTACATGTCTGGGATATTCTAATGGTTTGCGGAACATTTAATGTAAGGTACATTTAGGTCAAGTTTGTATGTTGCTTGGTTTTTTTTTCAATTTTTTCAATTTCTGCTTCTTAAGTTCTTAGTTTCTACACATCAGAATTATGTCCACCAAACTCTAGCTTTGAACATTCCTTTTGAGCAGAGTAGATTAGAAAGAAATTTTGTGCTTTGGAGATATTTATTGTTGTAATCACATGCTTCGGATATTCTGATGGGATTCTCAACATTTCTTGTAAGCATGACCCATGTACATTTACATTCTCAAGTTATGTATGTTGCATGGATTTTACATGTATTGTTGCTTTCTGCTTCTTAAATCCTTAGTTTCCACACATCACAGCCGGAAAAATATGTGCACTAGTTTGTGGCACCATAGTTTGCATAACTGTAACCGAGGAGGACTTGCCAAGGGGTCATTTTGGGTAACCGACGATTATTCAAAAGAGCTGGTCGAATAACCACCAATAACCGACAAAGGCAAAAACTACTTAAATTTATCAAAAAACATGTTTTTTTTGAAATTATAGAAGCAAAATAGATCAAATGAGTCTGTAAAATGTTGGAAAAGTGTTTTCTATTAGATTTATATACAAATAAAGTACAAAATCGCATAATCATGCGAATACAATAGAGTCACAAACTATAGTGATACTTATAGTCTTATACAAGAATCTACAAGTACAAATTACAAGAATCTTTAATTTTCTGTTCTCTGCTCTATGGAAAACTGAAATATCCCTTTCTGGTTTGAAAACTATACAAAGGGGTTTTCCAATAAAACCTATTCAAGTATGCAAATTTCTATTTTTATATAAACCCTAACCAAAGAGGATAGTTTTCTGATTTTTTTAGTAAACCCTAATTATTCAAAACCCTCACAAAATTTGAAATAATTTGTTCAAACCCTAGCAAAAAATTCAGCAAATATTCCAATGAAAATTAGGGCATAAAATAATTCAACCAACTCAGCCCTATTGGTGCAACATGCAGGAAAATTACAGCGAAGTAAATACTGATTTTTTATGCTTTTTCTAATCTGAAAATGCTGGCAAATATCCTTAAAAATAAAGATAAATACAAAATTAATTATAAGAAAATTCAGAATATTATGTGGGCTTGAAATAGCCTAACAAACACTCAATTGGGTCTCCCCAATCAAGTCGCCCAACTGCAATTAAATAAATAATTGCTTATGACATAATGCCAAATCCTAGAAGAGGGTTTCCAAGCTCCCAAATGTAGCGCAACCCTAGTGATAGGGGTCTTCAATACACAAACTTGTTCGCTTCCCTAAAAATGACCTCAAACCCTTGCCCAATGGCCTCAAACGAAGTTGCCACAATCCTTGATCTAGTTGCCACACTTTGCAAGCAAATCGCCACACCCTAGGAAGGGTCAAAACTATGAATTCTGCCTTAGATGATCAATTATAACACTTAAATTAGTGCTGCCTTAGATGAGGAATAGGGGCTTTTGTCCCTAAACCTTCCTTGGCTTTGAAGGGTTTCATCTTTAAGTCCTTGGTCAATTGTTTTTGTGCTTACGCTCAAAAATTCAAATAATATGCTTAACCCTTTAAAAATGAATCATAATCATCTTTATATACCTTACTCTTCAAGTTGGGCACTCCATTTGGAGGGAAAGTGCGAAATGTTACAAGGTTAACTTTCTTTTAAAATCACTTAAGGGCTATGTGAGCCCCATTAACTCAAAAGCCCCCTACTCAACTTAAAATGAGAACAACTTGACCAAAATGTATCTTTTTATAATTTGAAGAGGAGTTAGTGCTTCCTTTTTAAGTCTCCTTTCCCTTAGCCTAAGGGAAACACCAAAGAATAAGGCTAAGGGTCTTTTTTTACTCTTACGTCCAAAAGAGGGACATGACAATCTCCCCACTCAAAATTGTTTGTGCTCAAGCAATAGCAACATCCAGAGGGGCTACCCCAACCATTGGCCTCACCTCAATCCTTTTTTTTTCCACCTCCCAAAGAAGGAAGGCCTTATACTGATGCCTTTTACTGCTGTACCTGTAAAAAGATGGTTGCCCCCATGCGCTGGAAGCATTATGACAGCATAGTGTAGTCCTTCCTTCCCCAAACAAAAGTTCGTCATTGTTGTGCCCTTTGTTGCTAAGTATGGACCAGCTACTAGCAGTCTCCCAAACAACCACTAGGCTCAATCTCCTTCCAAACAAGTGGGTGCCCCGGCTGTATCTTTCATTACTGAACATGGAGCAGCTGCTAGTACCCTCAAAACTGCCTTCCAAGTTCACAACTCCATACATCCCATGGGCTAGAAGCTTCCTCGATATGGTTATGGTACTCATGCTCATATGTTCCCTTACCGTGGAGAGAATCACCTCAAAAGGAAACTTGTACTTGATGTTTTGAGGGTTGTATTTATAATTTACCGCCTTGCAAGTGTCCACAAAAGTCAAATTTTTAACTTTCAACTTGCCTTTTGATGAATCCTTCATGTCTACAACCTGAAGAGGAGCCAATATGAATCTACAAACCTCTTTAGATGAGCTGAAATAGTCATAATAAACATGATAGAAAAATGTACTAAGGCTGCCCCTTATGGTCATTCTTCCTTGCATGTGTACCTTGGAATGTGTGCTTCTTTGGAATGCACCCCAATGCCTTTTAGGGCTCTCAATGTGCCTTGACACTCCTTCACCAAACCAATGGTATGGCTCACCAATTTGCGAAAAGAGAACAACCATGAACAATCTTGGATACATATCCTCATGTTGCTCCCTTCAATTATGCCTCCAACAGTGATCATGAGTGCATAAGATTTGAAGGATTTCTCCTTCCACAGAGCTGCCCCCATCAAGTCTTCCTTTCCCCATGAATTGAAGATCATTTTTAGCCAATTTATCACTCCTCCCTTCACATTTATGAATTCTTCTTTTTGTTGTATGCTCTTGGAAGGGTTGTTGCCACTTTAGAAACCCAAACTTCGTGTCGCAAGTGAGGCGCTGATATACTTCATCATTTCCAGAATTCATTAGGGGCTGTATTATACCAAAATGTTTAGAATTTTGTCTTTCTTTGGCTGAGTTTCCATCATTTTTTCAGAGTTTGTTACCACACAAATTTCAGAACTTTTGGTGCATGTAACAAACGGAACTTGCACACAAAACTCAGAATTTTCTGAGTATATCATGAGCCTATTCCTTATGAAAATTTTAGATTTCCTTGTACGATCCGCAAGTTGAATTTTTGCCCTTTTTAAGAGCTGCCCAAAATCTTCATTTTAAGAATTTGAATCACTTACTGAACATGAAATGGGGTGGATGCCCATTTACTGTAATGGCTGCCCCAATTTAGAAATTGCAGCCTTCTTTTCCTTCTTTGTTGCCATTGCAACTGGCCCAAGTTGTGTTCCTACATATAGAGAAAACATGTTAGTGAAAACAAGAGTGTTTACCAACACTTTTTTGATCACCTCATCAAGCCTTATGGTCATGATATGATTTCCTTTTCGATGTCTTGCTTTTCCCTTACAACTCGTTCTCACTCGAATTTTAAAAGATTTGCTTATGTCATCCTTATCATGGCTGTAGCATGTTATTTTCTTCTTCAAACTCATCTTTATAGTGGCTGGAAATCCACTTGCACATGCTTGGACCACCTTCACGGTGTTGAAGGGTGGGAAGCACATCTTCCTAGGGCCAATATTCACCACAATGATAGTAAATCTTAGAGGTAGCAAGCGGGAAACATGAAAAGCAACAGTCCTCAAGCTACAAACAACCCTCATAATAACCCATAGGTCATAACACCTGCTACCTACCACCATTTTCATGATTATCCAAGCTGAACCTTTGGTAAACCCATATAAAACATAATATAAGTGAGCTGTATAGTGATTGTAACAGTCATGAATTGCTTGTTTTTTCCTCCCAAACAACAATGTGTACTTTGTACAACTTGCACCTTATGACTCCACAAAGCAAGCCCCTACATACCCAACATTAAACAAGGTGTTCCCTCTCATGTCATTGCAGTTGGAATGTGTTTTTTTTGTAGGAAATCAGAATTTCAATTGCTGGAATTGATTCAATAACAAGTGTGCAACCTCAACTTTGGCCCATGGTTGTACATCCTTGCCTTGCATGCTTCCTCTAGTCAAAACTACTCTATGTAGCATATGAAATTCAACAAATAATTTGTGACGCTTACCAGGCCTTGGAGTGGTTTGCATGCTTATCAACATGCGCTTTGCCTTATTGTCCCTTTTTGTGATCCCAAGGTCTTGCCAACCTCCTTGATGGGTGCCAAAGAACGTAGAATTGATATGATAACAATACCAAGCTTATAAGTCGCACTTGGATCCCACATCCATATTGGGAATTTGCAATTCCCCATCCGTAGACTCTCTTGGAGAAATTCCTTCCTCCATTTAGAGGCCTTCATCTTGTCTTCATTCTTGGCATGATCTTCATGATGACCAAAATGTTGTGGAACATAGTAGGAGGGTGATGCAACAAATTCTTATCATGAGAATAATTAAATTGTTTATCTTCATATGCTGTTTTAAAAATTGCAGCAAACTAAAAATGAACAACAGTACTTGGAATCTTGGCTTTGACCTTCAACTTCTCTTCCTCAACATGCAAAATTGATTCTTCTTTTTTAGTGCCATCCCTTGCAACTCTTGAACTTGTTAGACAACTTCTTCTGACTGTCCCAAAATTTTAGAATTCTGTAACTCGGAGTTTTTTCCATTTGGCTGCCCCTTATTCAACTGGAAAGTGTCCTTTTGCTGCCCCATAAATTCTGAAACAAGTTCTTGCTGTTCCGAAATTTCAGAATTTTGTTTCTCAAAATTTTCAATACCTTGTTCCCTTTTATCCGTTGAAATATCCCCTTTAGCTATCCCAAATTCTGATTTGTGAAATTCAGAAAATTCCACACTTGGTTGCCCCAAAGTGTTGCCCTTTTGCTGCTCAAAGGGCTTCAAGGTACGAATTTTCCACTGCTCACTAACCGCTTTCAATTCTGACTTTATGCCCTCCTTTGATGATGAATCCTTAGGGCAATTAGCTAGTGGTTGTTCTTTCATCACAAGGGCAAATTTCTTTTTCTCTTCTACATGCCAAGCATTACTCAAATCTCTTTGTATAACTCTTGGGGTTAACCTTGTTCTAATCCCAACTCGTTTTTCCTTCAATTCCCTTGGAAGGGAGGTAGGCTAGAATGCCCTGGGTAAAGAATCACCTATGACCTTTGGTGGTTGAAAACTAATGTTTGTCCTTCGAAGGCTCCTTTCACCATGTAGATTTTTCATGGTGTGGATCATTTCTACCATCACATCGTTCAATATTTCTTGCACTTGGGTAAGCTTCTCCAATCTAGCACCATCCACAACTCTGAAAGCTATTTATCTTTCTTTTTGTCACTGTTTGACCTTATAAACTCTCAAACCCCACAACTGACCAATAAATTAGCTCTGATACCACTGAAATATCCCTTTTTGGATTGAAAACTAAACAAGGGTTTTCCAAGAAACCCTATTCAAATATGCAAATTTCTAAATTTATTCAAACCCTAACCAAAGAAGAATTTTTTATGATTCTTTTAGTAAACCCTGGTTATTCAAAACTCACAAAATTTGAAATAAATTACTCAAACCCTAGCAAAAAATCTGCAAATATTCCAATGGAAATTAGGGCATAAAATCATTCAACCAACTCAACCCTATTGGCGCCACATGTAGGAAAATTATAGCGAAGTAAATTCTATTTTTTAATGTTTTTTCTAATCTGAAATTGCTAGAAAATATCTTTAAAAATAGGGATAAATACAAAATTAATTTTAGGAAAATTCAGAATATTATGTAGGCTTGAAATAGCCTAACAAGCCCTTAATTGGGTCTCCCCAATCAAGTCGTCCAACTGCAATTAAATAATTAATTGCTTATGACACAACGCCAAACCCTAGAATAGGGTTTCCAAGCTCTCAAATGTAGTGCAACCTTAGTGATAGGGGTCTTCAATACATAAACCTGTTCGCTACCCTAGAAATGACCTCAAACCCTTGCTCAATGGCTTCAAATCGAGTCGTCACACTCGACCTAGTCACCACACTTTGCAAGCAAATCGTCACATCTTAGAAAGGGTCAAAACTGTAAATTTTGCCTTTGATGATCAATTACAACACTTGAATTAGTGTTGTCCTAGATGAGGAATAGGGGTTTTCGTCCCTAAACCTTCCTTGGCCTTAAAGGGTTTTGTTTTCAAGTCCTTGGTCAGGGGTTTCCGTGCTTAGACTCAAAAATTCAATTATCATAATATGCATAACCTTTTTGAAATAAATCACAATCATCCTTATATACATTTCTCCTCAAGTCGGGCGCTCCATTTGGAGAGAAAGTGCAAAATTTTATAAGATTAATGTTGACGCAGTGGATTGCACCCTGGGCAGGAGGCTGAGCTCCTGCCTTCCACACGCAACAATGGAAACTCCCCTCTTGCCTGTGGGCCTGGCAAAATTGGGGGGAGAGTCTCTAGATAAGGGCTAGCTCCCTTCAATGTATCTTTTAGGTCCTGGATTCCCTATTGCTAACGAATAAATGGAAAAAAGTGGGGGATGAAAAAGGAGAAGGATGCTGAAAACAGAACCTAAACCTAAACTAAAAGGTGATACACCAAAAAAGTTGTTGCACTCAGCCCGAACATACACTTTTCATCAAGAACTAGCTCCCATACACTTCATTTGACACGAGAAATCCTTCTGCATCAGTGAGCTAGGGGTCCGTGGATATACAGGGAGAAAGAACTACCGGAGGCGTCCTTAGACGCACTATGGCAACCTATTCGCAGGCACCTACACTCCTCTAGGGACACTTCTGGCTAACCTGCAAAAGAAAAGCTCACAATGCACTAGACATGCTGAAATCATGCTGCAAAAGCATAGAGGAAAATGACTTAACACAGAACAAAGGCATAGACACATGCGTGAGTGCAAGTTCAAATGGAGGTAAAAATGCTATGTCTCGATTCAAGGTAAAATCCGACAGAGTTCTGCCTTACAAACCCAGAGATTTTTGGGCAGAGCTTTGCCTTATGGGCTAAGAGATCTCTTTTTCTCTTCTCAAAATGAGAAGTTTACAATATATAGAGAGAGAAGTAAAGACGCCCCTTTGGAAAAGACTTTTGCGCCCTTTGACAAGTTGGCCCATGTGCATTGAGAGCATCGGGAAAAGGAAGCCGCTTGATAGATAATGCTATGTCGGCTCCTTCTTTGACTTTGGCGTTCAAACATTAATGTGAAAGCATGGGCCGCGCCTCTTTTTTACAAACAGACTGCTTCCTTTAGATATTCACGCGGTTTGTTTGCTTATAAATGCAAAGTGGAGAAAACAGGGCACGCCATTCACTATTCACGCCCCTTGATGACCACTTGGCAGGCACTGTTCCAACCGCTGGAATAACTCCTTCCCCTTTGTCACTTGGGCTGTTTTGTCTGTTTTTGCACTTTGTCTCTTCCTGGTTTTGTCTCTTTCTGGCTCCTTCGGCCCTTGGGGCTATCTTCTTGGCGGGTCGCTGAGTTCACTCGCGGCCTGTCCTTAAGCTTCTTCAAAATCAATGGCTATTTCACCGCCCTAAACTTGATGTCTGCGCACCTGTCACTGGGCGTTCGAACTTCCAACGACTAGTTCGCCGTGCTTGATTTTGACGTCTTCGGGCCCGTCACCCCTTGGAATTTCTTTGGCCTTTTCTGTTGCTCCCTTTCCTTCGGGATTTTGCTTTGGACCCGCCCGAAGGGAAGGTGTCCCTTCGGCTTTGGAGAAGTGCCTTTCTTTCGGCAGCCGAGAGTCCCCCGCAAGGGCAACTGCCCTTCGGGGTCCTTCGGCGGCCTTTTCTCTTCGGTCGGGCTTTTTGTCTCGGCCATTCTTCCCGCGGCTTCTCCCGAATTTTTTCGGACTTTTTGTCCGAAGGAATTCCTTCGGACAAAAGTCCGAAAGAAATCGTTCTTGCCTCTGTCTTTGCCTTAAGTCCTTTTTCGCGGGATTTTTTCCGTTCGTAGCCTTTCCGAATTTCTTTGGACTTTTTGTCCGAAGGAATTCCTTCGAACTATGTCCTTGTCTTTTCCTTCGACTGCCTTTGAAAAGTGCCCTTTGGGAAATCTGCTTCGGTACTGTCGCCGACCAAGTGCCCTCCGCAAGGGCACTTGTCCTTCGGGAGACTCTATTGAACCGTTCCTTTGAACCAAGCTGTTGAACCGACTGTTGAACTTTGCCGATGAACCAAAGCGATGAACCAAGCACTTGAACCAAAATGACTGAACCAGACTATTGAACCAAGCACTTGTCCATTTTGCACCTAAGTGTTGGGAACCCATTTATTCCCTGCAGATTCCGTAGAAACGCCTACGGAGTTTGTAGAAATTCTCTGCAGAGTTTGTAGAAATAGGCCTGCAGAGTCCGTAGAAATTTACAGACTTGTGCAAAATCAAAAAATGAACTGGCTTAGAACAGCAGGGAAGGAAGGAGACCGATTTTGGCCTACAGGACCAAAATGGTCAACAATTAACTTTCTTTTAAAATCACTTAAGGGCTATGTGAGCCCTATTAACTCAAAAGGCCCCCTCTTCAACTTAAAATTAGAACTTGACCAAAAGGTATCTTTTTATAATTTGAAGAGGAGTTAGTGCTTCTTTTTTAAGTCCCCTTTCCCTTAGCCTAAGGGAAACACCAAAGAATAAGGCTAAGGGTCCTTTTTTACTCTTATTTCCAAAAGGGGGACATGAAAAAAACTAAGGGAGACCGAGTAACTCTAGTCCTCCCACTCAATTGCCTTACCTCGCTTTGTTTAGAAGGTTGCATCTGCGCTTGTGGCTCCACCTTCACCTCTGTCTCTGTCTCATCTTTAAGAATGTCCTCCAATCCAATCTCTCTTCTTTTTGCTATAGTTGCACACTCCATAGCTTGCCTCTCGTAATCAACAATCTCGTCTTTTGTGAACATGGGGGCCTCCTCCTTCTATGCAATCCAATCGTTGTAGGGATCGATCTTATCTAGATCGATAGGTTCCTCCAATGCTTTCTCCAACTTGTTTGTGCAAAGTTGAAGGTTGTATTGCATAAAAATTAAGTCATTGATACGTTGTTGGCTCAACTTGTTATGGTACTTCTTGTGAATAAAGTCAAACAAACTCCAATTACGCTCACACCATAAGCACTACAAGGTTGAGATAAAATGCAAAGGGTTAGCCTTTGAAGATATTGGGTATTTCCACCCCAATCTTTCCATCATGACCTGCAAATAAGATATTCAAAACTTTGTAAGTAATTTATAATTGTAAATATGTAACTGGGAAGATACAAGTAAATACATCATTGTTTATTACTTGGTGACTATGTGGCTCTCCCTTGGATAGCTAGTGCTGAAGAAAAGAGCCTCCTCCTTTCCTACTTGTAGTTTTACAACTCTGTAATAATTAGGTCTATCACCTCAAGGTCAGGTGTCAAACTCTCAATGCATGTTGAGGGCCCCTCCATAACCTCTCCATTAGCATCTACGAAGCCATCGAATGGGTTGGTGGAGTTGATTGTTCCACCTTCAATCAATCAACTTTCAAATGGGATCAAATCTGACACGATCTCCCCTATAATAGTTTTGGACAGCCTCTTGGCCCTATCCATGGACTCATAAATATATCTCATTGAGTTTTGCTCCCCATCCACTAATCGAAAAACCCTCACCAAAGGCTTTGACACCTACAAAGTTACAACAAATTAAAGTTAGTATGACAAACTTATAAATAAATTATAAAATAAATACTTTAAGTTTGAAAAATTTAAAACAAGAGAAATAACTTGAAATTTAAATTGGAATTTCAAATTACTTTGATGATCTTTGTAGCTCTCGTTCGAAGCCCTCATTGAAAACTATCTTCTCAATCTTGACTCCAATTTTCTTGGAATATGATGACTCCACCTATGCTTGAGACACAAATATCTGCTTCAAAGGATTCAACAAACTGCAAATACTTTGCAACGTAGGAAAGTTCATTGCAAACCTGGTCACCCCTGCTTGAATAAGCTCTTTTTCTTTGGTGTGCTCTTTCATCAAGTACTACCCTGGAAATCACTTTGCTGAATTCTCCTTCCAATCCACTCTTGAATGCTCCAAATTTTGTGTGAATGAAATAATAGTGGGTGTGTTGCAATTTATAAGACAAAATTTCATGTTTTTGCAGCATTTGGCACCATTTTCGCAGATTTTTTGTGTTTTGTTGGCATTTTCGTGTACAGGCAACGTACACAGTAAACCGACGAGTAATTGTCGTTTTCTTGCCAGTTTCTCGCGGTTACTCATGAGTAGTTGGCACATATCCAGTGGTTACCCGCTAGTTAAAAAAATTGCAGGGTTTTACATTGTTTGGCAATTTCGAGTGGCGGTTATTCGCCACTCGGAATTCTTGGCGAGTAACCGAGAAACCGGAGGTTACTCAGTGGTTATTCCATCTATGTGTGGCACCATTGTAAACCTGCACATCGATTTGCAACAGTATTGTGAAGTCTCACACTACCTCTTGGCACAATTTGAATTTGCATAGTGTTTTTTCAAATGCTTCTTTTTTGTGGTCTTCATGTTTGATCTATGTGTTCATCAACTGGCATATCATATTGCACTAGCCCTTCCCCTACACATCACGATACTTCATGGTGGTTCCTAGTGTGTAAGCATCAAGCTCATTTTAGTCTTTTGTTTGTCTAATTTTATAGCTTTGCAGAACCACTAATAGAAAGCCATCAGTCTACTTTGTTTAGTCTGCTCTAAAATTTCGACAAGTATCTTTTACTAACTATCTATCTATTTCAAAATATAATGGTGCCAATAGTCTGAATGCAAACGGGAAATTACAGAAAAAATGGATAGTTAGGGTTTTCAAAATGAGGTTTAAAACTCACTCTCTAAGGCCTCATATTGTGAATGCACCGCAGATACAAAATAAGCCATTCATTATTGAATGCCTCCCATCCTCAACAGCATTTTAAAATTAAGCCATAGAACACCCCTACCAATTAGTGAGGTTAATCTGGATTCCATCAGTGACGTTATATTTCATTCATGTTTAGACCCATGCATGATGCTCTTTTGAGTTAGGAAATAAACCAGAAATCCAATGGTTTGAATCTGCCCATGTTTTAATTTCACGTGCTTGTTCATCTGTGCATGAATCACCAAGATACATTTGGATATGCCTTAAACCTCTTGCTTTTGTTCAGAAGATCAAGTTATGGTTGAGAGATAGCCACCATTATCTCTATCAAGGCACATCACCCTCAATACAAATTTTTGGATTTGGAAATAAACCAGAATTCTAATTCCTTTATGCACGTTATGAGTTTGGAACATGGTCTACAGCAGTCATAAAAGTAAAAACTGTTAAATTACCTGGACTTGTGGCTCTTTCCTCCTACCTCCTTCCTGCTGCCAGATATCGGAAGAAACAAACTGCTAGCTATAATTGACTCGCAAACCATTAACAAACAAATAAAAAATGTTATGTGGTAAAAATGTTTGCCTTCCTCTTTAGTTAGTCAATTTAGTTAAGAAACACAGTTTGTGAAAATTTAGTTGGAGTAGAAATAAACTATTTAGTATTATCATAATTTTTGAAGATTATTTTTCCTTTGGAAAACAAGGAGAGGAGTATGGGGAGAGTCTTAAAAGACAAATTTTCTACAGAAAAAAAGAAGTTCTAAAGCCATACCATCCTGAAAACTTAAAAGACACTAGGAATAATCAATTTCCAACTTTTATTTACTCCAACTGCAACTCTTGATAACTATGGGGTACAGATATAGCCGAGAGTTTTTTATTTATTCCAAATCCTCCTTTCTTTGAAATCAGACATAAGAAAGTAATCACAGGAGGACATAACTGGACATGCGATACTTGGAAGTATATATGGGTGTAACTTTTGACTTAATCATTTAATTTTTGACTGGGCTGCTATTCAACCATGTACTGTTTTGGGCCTGGCCACAGACAATGTGATCAATTATGGTAATATTTGAGACATTGAAGACTTACAACACAAAATGAAGTGATGAAGGAAATACAGGAAATAGGCTAAGACGCTTGGAATTTGACATGGGCATGATTGTTTTCTTTGAGCAAAATTCTGTAGCATTTTGATTATGTATTTATTCTTAGATTGGGCTGCTGTGTAGCCATATACCATATTGAACCTGGCGACAGATGGTCTCATCTGAGACGTTGGAGTTTTACAGTCAATGCACAAAACACAGGGTTCTAGCTGTAATGGTTGATTAGGCAAACAACACAGGGCAAGCTGTATAATCATTTGATCATCCTTTTTATTGTTGCTATACGACATTGATCATTTGCATACATACTTCCCAATTCTCTTACTCGTAGGCATAGGGATGCTTCTGATGTCTTAGGTTTTTTTCAAGTGTGTTTTTTGTTAGTTTGTGTATGTATTTTACTGGTTACTTTGAGCTTTTTTGCAAATCATTACTAACTCTTTCTTTTACCTATAAGATGTTGAATCTTTACATAGCACAATGATGTTTTATTTAAAACACTTAACTCTATGTCTATAGCAGAGGGGTGAGTGGGTTTTCTTTTGAATATGTCTTCTAATAAATTTGTTTCTTCCAGCTTTAATGGTTCATTGTTTGTGACAGACTCAAGTCCTGTAAATAAAATGATAGCAAACAATGAAGAATGGAAACATGCAAGTGTAGCAGCAGATATATCCAGCTATACAGCTCGTTCTGAAGAACTGCGCAAGCGGGTTCAAGAAATGCTATCCAAGAGCAGCAAAAAGCCAAAGTCATTGCATGATAGACCTTTGATAAACCCTCCGGCCTTACTGGTAGCCTCAGATCTTGCTTTTACCAGGTCCAATGAGCAGAAAAATTCCTGTAAAAGAAATCTTTTTCTAAGTGACTTCAGTTCTCCAAGCATTAGGGAAGGCATGCCGAGCTCTCTGGGTTCCTTACAGATGTCAGGTATGTTATATTTTGCAACTGCTAGGAAAGACTAAAGATGAAAGTGGTTTCTTAGGCTAATTGGAGTGCTTGGATTTTTCAGGCTCTGATTTTATAATGATGAAGAAATCCAAAGTTGAACTAAAAGAATGTCCAAAAAGGCTTATCCAAGAGGGAGTTGATATTTCTGGAGACTCTTCTATTGTGAAGAATGACATTAAAAGTCTGGATCTTAGAGATGAACGCAAGTTGGTTATTGAAATCCCTGATGATGATGATGATGGTACATGCTGTCTGAGTCAGAGTGAAGGCAAATTTCAGTGTGTGCAAGAGAAAGGTCTCGAGGATTGTTCCCAGAACACAGGTTCCAAGTTTGATAAACCAGCTGATTGCCAAATTAATGCACATTGTCAACAAGATATCATGGGGCACGGTCTTAAAAATAAACAAGATGGAGAGCCGACCAAAATGATTGATGGAATAGAGGAAAAACAGGAGTTGAAGTCACAGAATACCGGAGCAGAAAATGTTATGGAGCATGTTAATAAGAAGCTTAATTTTAGCCATGATTCTCAGCTATCACAGCAACATGTGGATATAGGAGCTAAAACAGATGGGAAAGGCAGGTTCAATATATCGGTACATACTGTAACAGGTTTGCAAAATTCTACAAAGGGAATCAGGCATCGTGACCTGCAGAACATAGAAAAGTTGCCTGAGGAGAAAACTAAAGAACCTGACAAGATTACAGTTGAAAAAGCTATGGAGGTCGATGTTGTAGATTATGCTGAAATAGAATATCCGTGGGAGAGAGAGATGCAAAATGAAAGCGATGAAGAAGACAATGACGAGATCTCATTAATGTGGAAACAAATGTCATTATCTTTCAAATGTTCCCAGGTGCAGACCTCTATACCTTATAGTCCCAATTTTCTGTTTAATATTGTGGAAGTCAGGGTGTATCATTTATTTGTTGGATTGCTATTTTATATTTCATAATGACCAAAAGATAGACATCAGCCCTAATCTTTGCCTATTCAAAAAGGAGCCAACATTCAAACATAAGGTTCAATGACTCCATGATGAAGACAGACCAAAACTAAATCAGCAACAAAATAATAGTTTCCATAACAGAAATGGGCCACACAAGTAGCATCACCTTTTCCCCAGAAAGGAAATAAGTGATATATACACGGTTTCTTTAAAAAAAAAACATATTGCGAGAGGGAGTCATTTTCTATATCAAAATCCATATTGGTAACATTCATTGCCTGTAATTCTTGAGAAATTTTCAAAAAGTCTACTAGTCCTAACTTCAATTAATATCTTGGCTCCCTGTCATCTTCAAATAAGATATGTATTGAGTGGGGGTTGGGGGGTAGGGGAGAGGGGTTTTCTATAACAAAATCCACAATGGTAATGCCTCTTACCCTAATTATTGAAATATTTTCAGTCTCCATAAGTACTACCTTCAATAAATATCTTGGTTTGTTCTAACTCCCTCAGAGTGTTGTTTTTTGCATTTTCAAGATCCTGTTTTACCTCTTCTAGCTGTTTTTAGAGCATTTCCAGATCTGTCTTAATATAAGTCAGTTCTTGATTTGTCTGGTCACGTTTGTCCCTGAACTTGGTTGAAACTGTCTTGAGCTGCAAGAGGAGATGAAAGTGCGGTTTATTTGAAAACTTGGAGAAGGAAGCTACAGCTATTGTTAAATCCTGTCACATTGAGCCTTCCAGGTGCATCTGAGAGGTCTGTGGCAGTTCCATAGAAGCAGCTTAGCACAATGACATTCAATATCCAAATAAGATTGCCTCCAGCTAATGGGCTATTGAAAGAGGCTTGACAGAGTGTTTCAAGGAAATATTATTTGGCCTTGGCATGAGCTACAGGTACAATTCCAAAAGACATGCTTTGCATCTTCTTGGATCTTGCATATGCAGTGTGAGAAAAGTTTAAGTTCAGATCACTCTATAGGCTAGAAGCTGAGTTTCCGGATTGGATTTAGACCATAGTGATAGACATGATGGGGACTTTTTTTGCTATGACTCATTCATCCTGATGCTTCTAGACATCTCTATTCAGCTATTCAGCTAAAGTGTCCCGTAAGCTGTTACAAGTACACTACTTTCAAAGATTGTTTTCTCACATTAGCATTATCTGGTCGTATCCAGTTTCTGCAAAGATTGACAGAGGTTTGAGTAACTGACTTCAGGTATGTTTGGGTGGGAAACAGCTCAGACGAGAGAGAAGCAATGTTTTTCAGCCTTTTAAAGAGGCCAAACTCACTTCTTTATTCATGTCATAGCTGTGTCGAAAATAAATCTTTGAGAAAGAAAAGTATGCAAATTATTTCTCCCAATTGAGCAATGCATTAGATTTTAAAGCTGTACAGAATAGGAATTGAATATGATGAGACGGTTAGAGGAGATTAGTGCTGAAAATCTTCTAGTATTGTGTCAACTTCTGAAACCAAATGTGGAATCTTTTTCACTATCTTATTCCTCGTGAGTCCACTTGACCTTGTGGATCGACTACAACTTTATAGAGTGATATGGAGTGGTTTTTTGTGAATTTCATTCTCATATCCATCATTTGATCTGTCTCTGCAGGTGTTATGCAATCACGATCCAACTATGTTGATTCAAGTTGTTCTTTCCCATCTTATGTATTCGATAAAGGTGGAAAATTTGGGCAGAGGAGCTCCACATTGAAGATAGGGACTGGAAACATAGGTAAGGTGGAAGATAGAGCTCAAAAGTTCTTCTCCCTACCTTTTTGGTGATTATACAAGGACAGTCCTGCAGATGTAACCATACATCATCACCAACCTTGTATTGGTGTGGAAATCGATGCTGGCCATCTCATTGCTTGTATTTGGTTCTCAGTTTCTGCAAAATGTTGTGAACATGTTGAATCTATTCAATTAATTTTGCAGCTGTCTTGCTCATTTTGAGCATACAAAGGGCCTTTGTTGGTGTTGTCGGCGTGTGCAAGGCCCTCGTGGAATGGACTGTTTGATAGAGTTGTGCAAAGCTCTTCTATGGCCATGCAATATGAAGGGAAAACTATCATTTGGCCAACCATGTGGATGGGAGGTGATGGACATGGTCAACTTTGGATCCATTATGTTCTGAACATTGGAGCAAAATAGGCCCACGCATCACTGAAAAAAGGGTTTGTAGTTTTAGCCAATAGGGAGCTCTTTTGGCATGGTGCTAAAATAGCCATCTGGTAAAATCTATCTACCACCACAAAAGTAGTGTCACGATTGTACTTGGTAGTGAGAAAATTGATTGCAAGTCCATTGAGATTGACTTCCAAGGATCGGTAGCATTGACAAACGAGTGTACATGCCCAACTTGTTTGCAAGGTCGGCAATGGCACAAATAGTGCAGAATTTTTTGTACTTTGCATAATGATTTTGAATATTTGGCCAATAGAAATGTTTTTCATAGTATTGCCAAGGTTTTTCCCCTACCGAAATGCCTTGTCACTCCAATTGAAACGTGCCTCCCAAATCAACTTATATCATTCATTTGCCGGTACACAAGTATCCTATATGAGCAAAGGATTCCATTCTACAAATAGAAACCGTGAACTTGCTTACTTGCATGAAGAGCTTGATATGTATGTTCAAACTAAGGGTGAGCATCATATGATAGTTGATAAACTAAGTTACTAGGGTATGACTATGTAGGTTTGCCCATTTAATGGGATCTTGGGTTCCGTTCACAAATAATAATAAAAAATATAAACAAAGTTAACTAAATTAGCCATAATATTAATGTTATATGCATAAAAATACACTTCTGATAATTGATAATTCAAAATATCAAATAAGTCATGACACAATATCTCACATTGATAATTCAAAGTATCAGATAAGTCACGACATGATATCTCACATTGATGATTTAAAATATCAAATAAGTCATGACACTATCTCTCACAAAAGTTTATACTAGTTTTCCAAAATTGGAAAATAGTCAATGGTCATAGTGAAACTCAAGAATGACATGAACAAATCATCACATTTCTTTTCTTGGAGAACATTCAGATTGAAAGTCATTGATAATTCAAAGTATCAGATAAGTCACGACATGATATCTCACATTGATGATTTAAAATATCAAATAAGTCATGACACTATCTCTCACAAAAGTTTATACTATTTTTCCAAAATTGGAAAATAGTCAATGGTCATAGTGAAACTCAAGAATGACATGAACAAATCATCACATTTCTTTTCTTGGAGAACATTCAGATTGAAAGTTTAGGTCTAATTGTGTTTCAATTTTTTCAGATTTTCTTTTGTGTTTATTATCGGGCAGGCCCTAGATACTTTGGATCCTAACTGGTGATTTTAAATACTACAATGTTCAACCAAACAAGAATCATGATAATAGAGGAGACCAAGATGTAGCTATAAGGTACTTAGACATGGAATTGAATTGGTACGACCCACGGGTATGGAGGCCTCTAGGGCAATTCTTGGTAACGAAGTTGCTAAGTTGAATTTTAATGTCTAAGAATCAAGAATGCTACTAAGCGTTAAGATGGGAGTGTGATTCTAAGAGTTAATAATAGATTTGAACACTTTGAGTAGTTGTCATTTCCACCTTTTTGGCCTAAGCACAAACATGACCTTTAGCCTAGTTCTTTTGGGGCTTTCCTTAGGCTAAGGGAAGAAAGGTGAAATGGGAAACACTAATTTCCCCTCCTTATAAGGTAAAAGTGAGTTTTCACTTCAGTTATTCTAATTTTGCATTAAGGAGAGCCCATTTTGACTTAAATGTCTTAAAAAGCCTATAAGTGTTTGTAAATGTTGGCCGACCTTATAATCCACTAACTCTACCTTCATAACTAAAAAGGTGAGTATATAAAGGGGATTGGATTTTATTTGGGAGGTATGCATGATTTTGATAATTGAAATCGTAAGCTTAAGCACGAAAATGCTTAACTTATCCATTGAGGACAAAACCCTTCAATGGTAGTTGGAGTAAGGACAAAAACCCTTTCTTTCAACTAGGGCATCTTCATTCAGGGGTTGTATTGAGCTAAATTGGTCTGATTTTTACAGAATCTTCATCATATTTTGGGCAGTAATTTCATCTTCATTTTTAGCGCTGATGACTAAGGCTTGGAGACCAGAAATTAGGGCAGTGACCAGAAAAGCAGGGCGATGACTAGTTTGGAGGGGCAACTCGATATTTTTAGGGCCATGGATTACTTTTAGAGGGCTGTACTTGGTGCCCTTGGGCAATGAACTGCCTATGATAGTTGGGTGACCTCTTTTGGGATCAAATCTGAGGGTTTCAAGGGATGTTTCAAGCCAAAACCACAGTTTTGAATATATAATCATTTTCTGTTATTTTTATTGGTAATTTCCATCTATTATTCATTAGGAAAATTCATAAAACAAGGTATTTATTTTGGTAATAATATTTATAATTTATTGGTGACTATTTGAGTGTTAATTATTGCTTTGCACTTGGAAAATTGCATTTCCAACATCTTGTCATTTTTATCTAGGGTTTGAAGTGAAAAAATAAAAAAATCATAATTGTTGATTAAGGTTTGATATTTGAATTAGAATTTGCACATGTTGTGTTAGGGCTTGTGTTGTTGTTAGGGTTTGTTGGAAAATCACTTTTTCTTGATTTGTCTCAAGTTGGGGGCATTACAGTGGTATTTAAGCGAAGATTTTGGTAGCCTGTGAAGGGGAATTCTAGATCTTGCCAGCCTGTAGGGGTAAGAGTCAGAGCATTTGTTTCTTCCAACTTGCGAATTTGACAAAATATCATGTGTTTCATAGAGGAAAAAGAAAGGCAACAACAAATCAAACTTGATTATGAGGCCTACTGTGAAGATTATTACAAGCTTCGTCTAAAAACTCAAGCCGTGTTGACACTGAGAGTTCTGTGATTTAAGGAGGAGATATAATCCAAGAAGAAAAGAAAGATATATCATACAAAATCTTGTGAGCAAGCTACCCACATGTTGAAGAATCTGAGTTTACCTTTGAAGAGTTCTTGGAGATGCTTAAAGAAGGTAGAAGTAGAACATTAAAGAAGGAAGAAGAGCAGCTGAAACCAAAATCTCAAAAGATTGCTAAGGAGAAGATCATGGAACACAAACCCAAAGGAGATGGAAAATCAAATTTGCAAGATGGGGAAGAGAATCGTGTGGTTGAAGTCCAATCATTAGAGGATAAAGTTGACAAACAACTTGCTGATTTCCAAAACAATAGTGTAGAGAGACATATATTTGAAGAAGAAATGGGAAATCACAAGGATAGAAGGGTTTCCACAGACCCTACTTCACCAAAGGAGGACAAGCTTGTTGTTTGTAGCCCAAGATATGAAAAGCTTGGTAACATATCAAATTTATCATGTCACACTATGCCGTGTCAGATTTGTTGCCCTCATAAGCAGCATGCTAAAAGGGGTGATAAAAGGAGGCATATAGTTTACAACATGGGGCATGGGGATCCCTTGATTCAAGTTGATAATCGTTGCTAAAAGGTGTGGGATCTTGGTAATATTATGAGATCTACAAAGGGTAGCAATTCTTATTTTAATATATTTGTAGTTGCTCCTTTCATTAGAGTTAGGAAAAAATCATAGTTTCAAATAAGTATGAGGAAGCTTTAAGGTATGGGAAGAATCATTTTAAGTTCTTATTTTAAGAACCTCACGAATTTTAAATTTTTTGATAAAATCAAGGCCTTAACTGTAAAGACCCTTGCTGAATTGGCCTTTAATTTTCTATTCTGGGCACTTAGTAATTTCGTCAAACACTTTGCTTGTAAACTTGTTCTTGGCTGGTGAGTGTTTTTAGTTTGCTTTGCTTGTTGAAATGGTCTCAAATGAGTATAAATGTTGGTAACTTATCACTATAGAGTCTAAACAATGATCTAATATGAAGATGCAATTCTCTTTTTGTCTTTCAAATACATATATATGAACTTTATATTAAATACATGCACCTACAACCAACTGTCATTTTCACAAACACTTGGCATGCATACCAATGTGCTATTCGTAATGACTTCCAACTTGTAGTACTTTCATTCAAATGTAAACCCAAGTACAGTATAGCATGAATTTGCCAAGACTCTTGGCGCACAATGAAGATGCAAATACAATGCCAAGTTTGATATGAAATAACCATCTACAACATGCAACATTAACGATTCAATTGACAATGTAAACTATGACATGAGGAACTTGATTATGAAATCGCCCTATGCTGCAGATGATGAAGCAACCAATATCCAATGCAAAGAACCTTCTCCAAGCTCAAATTGAAGCCCTCTACCAGTCGCCCCTGTTCTGATATAGGAATGAATATATAAAATAATTTGCAGCGTTAAAGCCCCCACTCAAGCACTGAAATGATTGTAGGGCCCTCAAGAAAGGAGCGCCCAACCTAGGGAATAAAATCGCTGCCTTTATTTGGTCTCCATGAATAAAATCGTGGCTCCCAGGTATGCTGACATAAGGTCTGAAATCACATTAGATTGCTGTTATTAAAAATCAGACTTTAATTTCCTTCTCAAATGCCAAAATCGATGCCAATGCCACGCTGGAAAAGAACTACCATTTATTCTCTGCAATTGCCCTAAACAAACTCCAAAATTTGCCAATGAAGAACAAGTAGAAAGTCTGAAGTCACTGTTGGCAATTTTTTGGCCTACATACCAAAATTTTGCCTAAGTGTGAGAGGGTGTGCATTCAAGCAAGACTTTGGGTTTTACACAGCAGAAGACTTCGGGTGTTTTGGAAAGAGAAGTCTTTGGGTTTTACAAGAGACAACTTATTTCACTTTATGAGTAATCAGCAGTTGAAACCCCTCAACAGAAGTAATCCAGGTTGGAAACCCTGAATTACTCTTGACAGTGCAAATTGGGTTTTGAGAAGTGTTATCAACCTGGAGTTGCACCCTGAATCGAAGACGTGTTGAAATGGCTAATCCTCACTCCAATTGAAACAATTGGATCTTCTCACGAGGGTGGGTGCCTCAATGATGAGAAGAACCTTAAGAGAATGCTGGTTCTTGTAAGATATCTATGAGGATCTCAACTTCTACGCTACAAATTGCTAGGGGAAAAGGAGAGAAAGAACTTGAAAGAAAATCTTAGCTAAAATGGTGATACACCTAATTTGCCTGATCCACTCAAATCAAGCTTCTGAGAACACTGATTCAGACAAGGAAGAGGCAGAACTTCAACTCCAATTGATCAATACACAAGTATTTCACGAAAAGGTTTAATCTAATGATCTAAGCTTGAGGGAAATGGAAAAATAAACTTGAGGAAAGGCACTAAACAACGACTAATATCCACTATAAACTCAGCAAAAGACGTTTAAACACAAAATGTGACTTGCATAAATGACCAACTAGTAACTAGGTATGAATCTAGATTTGACAAAGAAGAAAAATCTTTCACTTAGGCAAATCTATAACAAAAATACACTATACCAACTGCTGGAAATTGAAAAAACACAGTCCTCTTCTTATTGATTTTGAAAAAGATTACAACACAAATTTTGACAGAAGTTTTCTTGCCAAAAGAGGAATCTTTTTTATAAGGCTAAAAAGCCATTAATATAAAAAATTTACAAAAGCCAAGAGGTGGTATTTGAAAATAGAGAGGGAGTAAACTCAAACCGACTTAGCTTTTACAGAAGTCTATTTTGTCTTGCATGAATTTTTTTTGTGTTGAAAAGGACGGTGGCTAATTTTGGGAAGTCAAACTCTTATCATGCAAAAATGCTACGCCCACCTCCAAATATGGACTTCCTCTTGAGTTGTTTGATCGTTTGAAAGCATGAGATAAACAAGAGCATGCATAAAATCCACGACATGCTAAAATTAGAACTCCAATTGAAACATTGGATGCTGAGTTGGAACGTTTGAAAGCACGAGTTGATCCGGAGATGAGCTTGATTTCAACAACCAGTCAACTGAAGCTTTGCTCAGTTAATCGAAAATAGCCTTTGCTTGCATGGATTTTCCTTTTATTTTGGTTTGCCTGTTCATGTCCATTTTCTGCGGAATTTTTTTTCGTGTCCAAGTCCAATTATTCCTTCGGAATTTTGTCTTGCCTTTGTTTTTTTAATTATTTTCTTTCAGAATTCTGTTGGTTTCTCTTTCCTCAGACTTTTTGCTAGTTGCGGACTTTTGTGTGTCCTCTCCTTGGCTTTGGATTTCCTTGACCAACTTTTTCGAATAAATTTCTGCCTATTTTCCCGAAGGAATCCTTCGGACAAAAGGTCCGAAGGATATCCTCCTTGTTTGCTTATTTTATCATAATCTCTCGGCCTTTTTGGATTTGACTTCCCACGGAAAGTGCCCTCCAGAATTTTCAAACGGCCCCCTCGGACTTTTTTGGATAGCCCCTCGGTTTATTCTTTCGGAATTCTTGTCATGACCATTCTTTCCTTCGGGTTTTCCTGGCTTTGATTTTTTCTCTTGCCAATTTTTCCAATTTTATTCCTTTTGGCTCTTATGTCCTTTTAAATTCTCGCGGACTTTTTGGAGGGCTGACTTTTCTTGCTTGCAATTTCCTAAAGTATTCCTTCGGACTTTTTGTTCGAAGGATCTCCCTCCCTTTTCTTTCTTTGCCTTTATTTATATTTTCTTGGGCTTTTTTGAATAGTCTTCTCTCAAAGGGTAGGTGCCCTTCGGGCTTTTTGTAAAGCCCTTAAAATTCACGAGATGGACCTTCTCAAAGGGCACCTGCCCTTTGCATTTTTTGCAAATGACTCTCGATTTTGACGTGTACCTTCCCGAAGGGTACCCTACCCTTTGGGTTTTTTGTCAATGACCCTTCGGAAGGGTATCTTGTCCTTCGGGTTTTGCAACTTTCCGAACTTTGGTCCTTTAATCTTTCCCGAAGGGTACATACCCTTTAGGAATTTTGATTGTGTCCCTTCAGCCTTTGAAATGTACCTTCCCGAAGGGCACCTGCCCTTCGAGATTTTTGTTGAGTCCTTATCTGAAGTGAATTCCTGGCGTTTTGATCCTTCCCGAAGGGCACCTACCCTTCAAGAATCCTGAAATGTACCTTCTCGAAGGGCACTTGCCCTTCAGAATTTTTGTTTTTGTCTCTTGTGCTGTCCTCCGAAGAAATTCCTTCGAACAAAATGTCCGAAGGAATTCTTCAGACTTTTTGTAGAGTCCTATTACTTTCCCGTGGACAAAATGTTCGCGAGAATTGTATTCTTCCTTTTCTCGGATTTCCTCCTGCCTGCGACTGCCTTGGACAATCTAGGGGCCTTAACTTCGAACTTTCCATGACTCGAGACTTCTAAAATAGAGAAGTCATGCACCTCCCAAAACTCGATTTGATCTAACAAGAGTAAGTCGGTTTCAGAAAACCCACTTGCTCTTACTTGTAAAACACTTGGAAGTAAAACACAATTGCAAACCTGATTTGCACTATCAAGAGCAATTTGGACCTGGAAAACTCAACTGCTATTACTACTGATGCCGCATAAGTAAAGCACTTTACAAAACCTGATTTGCAATGTCAAGAGTAATTCGGGTTTTTCAACCCAGATTACTTCTGCTGATAAAACTTTCATAAGCAAAGCACTTCTCAAAACTTGATTTGCACTGTCAAGAGTAATTCGGGTTTTCCAACCAAGATTATTTTTGCTAAGAAAACTTTCATAAGCAAAGCACTTCTCAAAATCTGATTTGCATTGTCAAGAGTAATTCAGGTTTTCCAACCCGAATTACTTCTACTGAGGGGTTTCAATTGCTGATTACTCATAAAGTGAAATAAGTTGTCTCTTGTAAAACCCAAAGACTTCTTCCAAAAAACCTGAAGTCTTCTGCTGTGTAAAACCTGGAGTCTTGCTTGAATGCACACCCTCTTACACTTAGGCAAAAAATTTGGTAGGTAGGCCAAAAAAAGGCCAACAAGAGGTGCTTTGCTTATGAAAGTTGTATCAGCATAAGTAATCCGGGTTGCAAAACCTAAATTACTCTTGATAGTGCTAATTGGGTTTTGCAAAGTGCTTTACTTACGCGGCTTCAACAGTAACAACAGTTGAGTTTCCTAGGTCCGAATTGCTCTTCCTAGTGCTTATCGGGTTTTTAGTTGTGCTTTACTTCCAAGTGTTTTAAAAGTAAGAACAAGTGGGTTTTTCGAACCCGACTTACTCTTGTTAGATCAAATCGGGTTTTGAGAGGTGCACACCTTCTCTCTTTTAGAAGTCTCAAGTCATGGAAAGTTCGAAGTTAAGGCCCCTAGATTGTCCAAGGCAGTCGCAGGCATGGGGGAGTCCGAGAAAAGGAAGAATACAATTCCCACAGACATTTTGTCTGTGGGAAAGTAACAAGACTTTACAAAAAGTCCGAAGGATTCCTTTGGACATTTTGTCCGAAGGAATTCCTTTGGAGGACAACACAAGGGACAAAAACAAAAATCTTGAAGGGCAGGTGCCCTTCGAAAAGGTACATTTCAGTATTATCGAAGGGTAGGTGCCCTTCGAGAAGGATCGAAACATAAGGAATTCACTTCGGATAAGGACTCAACAAAAAACACGAAGGGCAGGTGCCTTTCAAGAAGGTACATTTCAAAGGCCAAAGGGACAAAATCAAAAATCCTGAAGGGTATGTACCCTTCGAGAAAGTTTAAAGAACACGCTGCAACCTCTTTCTCAATCCTCCAAAGCACAGGCTCCTCGTGAAGAAGGGAGATGGTGGGAGGGTGATGAAATTCATTTGTTTGAGAGGGAAAATGAAGCATGGGAGGTTGATCATGATCAGGGTTTGGAATCTTGAGGACAATGGAATTATCTAGGGAGTTTTGGAGAGGAGGAAAAGAGAAACTCTTAAAGACCTCTGTATTTAATTCCTTCCACTTGGTCATTACCTCATCAAAGTTTGAAACTTGCTTGTCTTCCTAGACAACTTGAGCTTGAGGGATGATTGGTGAGGAAAGGGGACTATAGGAAGGTTTAGTCTCATGAATAGACTCTTGAATACAATTAGGAAGCTCCCTTGTCACACACTGGGCATGATTAAGAATTTCATGAGAATAAGAAGCACAAGAACCCCCTGTAGATAATTGGTTTAACTCAATTTGATGCCTCTCCCAAGCCTCCATCTTTTCCAATACAAGAATACACAGCCCATTTATCTCTTCTGGATCATTAGACACATTTTGAAATAGACCATTCACTTTTTCATACTGAGAGTTAGAACAAACCTTCTTGCATATGCTAGTATTCTGAGCTCTATTTCATTCATTCTTTCATGAAGGCAAGGCTGCTCATATGCAACATCATAGCCATATGGGAAAGACAAAATCTGGTTCTGAGACTGATATGGCTCACAAGGAAGGTAATAATCATGCTCTTGATAATAAGGATCATGAGAAGCTTGATAAGGTTCAACATAGCTTTGATAATACTCCTAATAACGCTGATTAGGCTCATAGGTATCATAATAAGGCTAGTATGATCCATCAGTGTGCTGATAAGGAAACATAGCATAGGAATTCTCTTCATACACAACCATCAAAATTCATTCATGATAATGTAATAAAAATAGACTTACATGGAAACTGTGCCTGAACTATTAGAAGCAATTGCTTGAGCTTGGAATCACGAAATACTTCTTGAAGAACACTGCTGCAACTGCAATTTCATCAAGACCAGCTCCAATAGGTCCCACCGAGTGTGCCAAAAACTGTTGTCAACCTAGAGTTGCACCTTGATTGAAGACGTGTTGAAATGACTAATCCTCGCTCTAGTTGAAACAATGAGATCTTCTTATGAGGATGGGTGCCTCAATGGTGAGAAGAACCTTCGGAGAAGGCTGGTTCCTGTAAGATGTATCTATGAGGATCTCAACTTCTATGCTACAAACTACTTGGGGAAATGGGAAGAAAGAACTTGAAAGAAAATCTTAGCTAAAATTGTGATACACCTAATTTGCTTGATCCACTCAAATCGAGCTTCTGAGAACACTGATTTAGACAAGAGGTAGAACTTCAACTCCAATTGATCAATACACAAGTATTTCACGAAAAGTTTTTGTCTAATGATCTAAGCTTGAGGGAAATGGAAAGATAGGCCTAATGAAAAGCACTAAACAACCACTAATATCCACTATAAACTCAGCAAAAGACATTCAAACACAAAACATGACCTACATAAATGACCAGCTAGTAACTAGGTACGAATCCAAATTTGACAAGGAAGAAAGAAAATCTCACTTAGGCAAATCTATAACAATAGTACACTATACCAGCTATTGGAAATTGAAAAAACACAGTCCACTTCTCATTGATTTGAAAAAAGGTTACAACACAATCTTTGGCAGAAGTTTTCTTGCCAAAAGAGGGATCATTTTTACAAGGCTAAAAAGCCATTAATATAAAAAAATTACATTAGCCAAGAGATGGCGTTGAAAATAGAAGAAAGGCTAAATCCGTCCAACTTAACGTTTACCAAAAGTCTAATTTGCCTTCTTCCTCTTTGCATGAAAGCTCCTTGGCGCTAGAATTGGATGGTGGAGTCATACATTTGAGTTTTCTTGTGCATGTTCAGCTGAACCGTGTCTAAAATTAGAAACCAGCTCTTTGGCATTGGAGAATGGATGGTGGGTTTGTTGAAAGTCAAACTCTTATCATGCAAAAATGCTATGCCCACCTCCAAATTCGAAACCCTCTTGAGCTGCTGGAACGTTGAAGAGCTGAGTTGATGAAGAGTATGCATGAAATCCATGCCATGCTAAAATTAGATCTCCAATTGAAACGTTGGAAGCTGAGTTGGAACGTTTGAAAGCACGAGTTGATCTAGAGATGAGCTTGATTTCAACAACCAGTCAACTGAAAATAGCTCTTGCTTGCATGTATTTTCTCTTATTTTGGTCTGCCTGTTCATGTCTATTTTTGGCGGGATTCTATGTTTGGATTTATTGTCTATATTAGTCTATATTTCCTCGGATTTCTTGGCTATCTCCTTAGCCTTTATTTCTGGCTTTTTTGTTGGTTTTATTTTAGCCTTGAATTTTCTTTAGATTTTTCCGTTGACTTCTCCATTGGTTTATTATTTCCGTTGACTTCTCTGTTGAATTTTATGTCTGTGGATTTCCTTCGGATCTCTATCTTGCCAATTTTTCTGAATTTATTCTATTCAGACTTTATGTTTATTCTCATTTCCTTTGGCTTTTTTTCTTTTACCCTTGAATTCTTTCGGAATTCTTCCATTGTTTCTATTTTCCTTGAACTTTTTTCATTGACTGGCTTTACCTTGGTCTTTTTATTTTTGGCTTCATCTTTGCCTTTTTGATTTCCGTGGGAAATTTTGTTATCTCCCTTTCAGATTTTTATTGCTGCGGATCTTTTGTTATCTCTTTTTATTCCTTCAGAATTTTACGTTACCTTTACCTTCTTTGGATTTCCTTCAGCCTACTTTTCCAAATAAATTTCTGCCTTGGCTTTTATCTTGATTTCCTCGGACTTTTTCCTTTGCATGTAATCGTCTCGGCCATTATCCTCTTAGACCTTACTGCCTTCTAAATCTTGGACTTATTCATCTAGTCATATTCCCGAGGACAAAAAGTCTGAGACTTCTTCCTTAGGCAATTTTCCTTTGTCATGATTTGTCTTGCTTTTCTAGCTCTATGCTTCATGTGCCTTTCCATCGGATTTTTTGCTCTTGGCTAATCCTTCGAAAAAAATGTCATGAACCAATTGTTTCAGAAAAATTGTCAAACCCATTCTTTTAGATTTATTGTCAAGGCCTTTTGTTTTGGAAAAAATGTAAGCCCATTTCTTTCGGATTTATTGCTTTCCACTTCCCGCGGACAAAAAGTCCGTGGGAATGGTCCCTTGGCCTTCCCAAGAGAATAGCCCTTTGGGCTTTTTGTCATGGTCCTTTCCCGAAGGGCAGATGCCCTTTGGGCTTTTTGTAAAGCCTTTGGAATTCGCGAGATGGACCTTCTTGAAGGACAGGTTCCCTTCGAGTTTTTTGCAAACGTCCCTACCGATCCTGGAATGAGTCCTCCCGAAGGGTACCCTACTCTTCGAGTTTCTTGTAATTGACCCTTCCGAAGGGTACCTTGCCCTTCAGTTTTTTTTTTAAAAAAACAACCCCTCGGACTTTTTGGAGGGCACTCGGGTTTTTTGGACGTTCCTTTCGAAGGGTAGATTGCCCTTCGGATTTTGTCTTTAATTTGCCCTTTGAACTTTTCTAAAGGAATTCCTTCGAACAAATTGTCTGAAGGAATTCCTTCGGGCTTTTTGTCCGAGTCTATTTGCTTGTCTGCAACTTCAAATTCTTCACTGGCACCTACTTCGAACTCTTCAGTGCTTGTTACTTATAAAAGGAGATAAGTCATTCACCCTAAGAAACCCGAAATGCACTACCCTGAGTAATTCGAGTTTTCAACCCGGATTACTTATACTGATAAAACTTTCATAAGCAAAGCACTTCTCAAAACCCTATATGCACTGTTAAGAGTAATTCAGGTTTTTCCAACCCGGATTACCTCTGCTGATAAAACTTTCATAATCAAAGCACTTCTCAAAACCTGATTTGCACTGTCAAGAGTAATTTAGGTTTTCCAATTCGGATTACTTCTGTTGAGGGGTTTCAACTGTTGATTACTCATAAAGTGAAATAAGTTGTCTATTGTAAAACCTGAAGACTTCTTCCAAAAACCCGAAGTCTTTTGCTGTGTAAAACTTGAAATCTTGCTTGAATGCCCACCCTCTCACACTTAGGCAAAATTTTGGTATGTAGGCCAAAAAATGGTCAATAGGACCAAAGTTCGGGAAGTTGCAAAACCCAAAGGGCAAGGTACCCTTCAGAAGGGTCATTGGCAAAAAACCCGAAGGGTAGGGTACCCTTTGGGAAGGTAAACGACAACTTTGGGACAATCGTTTGCAAAAAAACCCGAGGGGCAGGTGCCCTTCGGGAAGGTCCATCTGGCAAGTTTAAAGGCTTTTACAAAAAACTCAAAGGGCAGGTGCCCTTTGGGAAAGGACCATGATAGAAAGCCCGAAGGGCTATTCTCTTGGGAAGGCCAGGGGACAAAAAAGTTTGCGGGAAGTGGAAAGCAATAAATTTGGAAGAAATGGGCTTACATTTTTTTCAAAACAAAAGGCCTTGGCAATAAATCCAAAAGAATGGGTTTGACAATTTTTTTTGAAACAATTGGTTCATGACATTTTTTCCGAAGGATTAGCTGAGAGGAAAAAGTCCGATGGAAAGGCACATGAAGCATAGAGCTAGAAAAGCAAGACAAATCGTGACGAAGGAAAATTGCCCAAGGAAGGAGTCTCGGACTTTTTGTTCGAGAGACAAAAGTCCGAGAGAAACAGGCAAGCCAATACAAGAAAATCTGTAGTCAATTCTTGCGGACTTTTTGTCCACGGGAAAATGACTAGATGAATAATCCGAGATTTAGAAGGCAGTAAGGTCCAAGAGGATAATGGTCGAGACGATTAGATGCAAAGGAGAAGTGTGAGACATAGACAAACGATCAATGAACATGCACAGTCAAATGGAAAGCTAGATTAAGGTAAGGATTTCTTCAACTAATGAAGAGATTAATGAGCATGCAAGGTAGCCATGAACAAGAATAGATACATCTAAGATGTTACCTTCAATTCTGAAGACGGAGGCTCACTTTGCATGAAAAATTCAGGGAATTTAACATTGGGGAGCTTGACGTGATTTACGTGCATGAACTCTTGTTGGTTCACTTTCAAATGTTTCAACAGCTCGAGGGGAGTTCCAAATTCGGATGTGGAGTTGACTGCTCTTAATTTAGAGTTGACTAATTGACAAGTGTCACATCCACTCGTGTTTTCAATGCAAAGGAGAACTTTCAAACATTTTAGCTCAACTTTGAAACAGTTCAAGCTTAAGTCAAGACTTCCAAGGTTGGCATAGATTTCATGCATGTTGAAAGAGCATCCCAAAATTAGCCACTGTCCACTTCAATGCCAAGGATTCTTCATGCAAGACAAACGACAAAAAAAGACAAATTTGGAAGGCTTATGCAATGCAAATTGGACTTGGGCTAATGAAAGAGTTGTCTTCTCTTCTATTTTCAGTGCCACATCTTGGCTATTGAAAATTTTCTATATTAATAATTTTTTAGCCTTGTAAAAGGATCCCTCTTTTGGCAAGAAAATTTTCTTCCAAAGATTGTGTTGTAATTTTTTTCAGAATCAATGAGAAGAGGATTGTGTTTTTTCAATTTCCAGCATTGGTATAGTGCACTATTGTTATAGATTTGCCTAAGTGATAGATTTTCTTTCTTCCTTGTCAATTTTGCATTTGTACCTAGTTACTGACTGATCATTTATGTAGGTCACGTTCTGTGTTTGATTGTTTTTTATTGAGTTTACAATGGATCTTAGTGGCTGTTTAGTGCCTTTCATCAGGGTTATTTCTACGTTTCCCTCAAGCTTAGATCATTAGACAAAAGTGTATTGATCAATTGGAGTTGAAGTTCTATCTCTTTTCTTGTCTGAATCAATGTTCTTAGAAGATCAATTTGAGTGAATTAGACAAATTAGGTGTATCACCATTTTAGCTAGGATTTCCTTTCAAGTTCTTTTTCCTCTTTTCCCCAGGTAGTTTGAGTGAAGTTGAGATCCTCAGTGATACATCTTATAGGAACCAACTTTTTCTGGAGGTTCTTCTCACCATTGAGGCACCCACCCTCGTGAGAAGATTCCATTGTTTCAACTGAAGCGAGGATTAGCCATTTTAGCACATCTTCGATCAGGGTGCAACTCCAAGTTGACAACAGTTTTTGGCATGCCCGGTGGGACACGAAAAAGTTCTTTGCATATCTAAAGAGTTTTCGCAACAACAGAGGATATTCATCTAAATCCAGTTGCAGAGTTCATAGCATCATTCAGGCAATTCGTTCATGTCAAAGGTTACCACAAGATCAACAAGTGAAGGTATTCCTTTTGAATTTGTAACTTATAAAAGAGCAAGATCTAGGAGGGCAAATCCATATCTTTAAAGAGAATATTTACCTCATCCTATTGTTCTAAACATTGCAATCCCTAATATTCAAATGTCCATAAGAAACCAAGTGTTTGCTCTATTTAATAGAGGTAGTCCACTGAATCTAGCACAATTTGATGACATTTCTGTATTTGCCTTCAAAAGTGTTCCATTATTCTCAAGAGAAAATCAAACCCCTATTGAGCATATCCAGGATGTGGTTAATTTTTGTTCAGTTCATAATGTTGTTGAGGATAATGTTGTTATTAGATTGCTTGTTACTTTTTTAAAAGGAAAATCATTATAGTGGTATAGAACCCTCCCACTTAGATCCATTTCCACCTGGGATGAATTGGGTGCAACTTTAATCAAGCAATTTGAAGACAAATCTGATCACTTATCTTTAGTTGAGCAATTAATTGCCATGCAGAGAGCTCCTCATGAGTTCATGTCCAATTTTAATCTCAGATTCCAGAAGACATGGACTAGGGTACTGGTTTTGATTAGGCCATCCTCTGAATATGCATTTTTGTATTTTTTGAAAGCTCTTAATTCTGACATTGGTGTGATGATACATTCAATGGGCGGTACTACTTTACCAGAGGCTTATGAAGTTGCAATAAAGGCAGAAAATAGTTTGATACAAGAAGGTAATACGCTTTCTCCAAGACCTTCAATGCTTATATTTCCAGAAATAAGTTCCATAGCAGTCCGTCAAGCTCCTCAAATTCCATCCTTATCTCCTATTCCAGCACCTCAAGCTCAAATTACAGCCCTTACTAGTCAACTAGTGAGATATGAGAGTTAAAAGGTTTGCTACAATCTTTTGGAAATGAATTAGTACAGCTTAAGAGGCAGCAATTTCAAGGTAATAGATCTTATCAACAGCAAAATAAAAATACCTATCAGCGTTTCAGAGATCAAAAGCTTCCTTATCAGAGTTTCAAAGAAAATAGACCACCTTATCAAGCACAAGGAGCCATAACTCCAGCTAAGCCATATGTTGCCTTTGATCCTAATGCTCCTTCCACTTCAAAGGCCATTGTTCCTACCCCATTTCAAAACAATTTGATGCAAGATTTAGGTTGGCAGCCTCAAATCTCAATGATGCTCAAAACCAAGCCTTGGTATCACAGAACATCACCATGCCATAGATGACACAAGAAGAGTTTTCTTTTAAAAGAAGTCAATATCATGATCAGTTTGGCATCACAGGGGGAGATTCATCAAGTTCAAGGGCAGCTTGATGTTATTCATGTAAATTGGCAGGTAGATGATTATATTGCTTTTATTCAAAATTTTGAAACTAACAATCCAAGTGGTTAGGGTGCAACTATAACTTATCAAAGAGCTAAAAGAAGAGCTATTGATGAGGCTCAAGCGGTATCAAGAGCTTCAAGTACTCCTCATGTTGTCTCTAAAAGTGCGAAAGAACAACTTGCTGCCCCTACAACTCAAAAAAATCAGAATACAGTGGTTGGTAAGGTTAATCAATTACCTCAAATTCATGAAGAGCCAGTGCATCAAAAGGTATAGCCAAGGGTTAGTGGATCTCATTTTAGTATAGTTGATCAAATGAAGAAATCTAATATCAGCATTAGCATGTGGGATTCTCTTACAATTCCAGGGCAAAAAGATAAGCTTATCCAAGAGCTTTCAGCGCTTGAATTGTCTCCAAAATCGGTTGAGAAAGGTGTTGTCTTGGCTAATTTCGATCAGCCAACAAAGCAACAGGGAAAATAAGCAATTAAGGTGACAAAGGTAGACAAAATTGAGGTAAAGTCAAAGAAAATGTTGACCATTTTGGCCCTGCAAGGCAAAATCGGTTTCCTTCTTCCCCTGCTGTTCTGAGCTAGTTCAAATTTCGGGTTGCACAAGTCTTTCAGCAAAAGGATGAACCAGTTCAAAGAATGCAAGGCTCTTGCAAAAGCTCTTCGGACATTTTGTCCGAAGAAATTCACAAGGAAAGAAACCGAAAACGTTCAAGACACTTTTCCTTAAGAATGGAAGAGGTGGTTCAACGTCGGGGTTCAACGACACGATCTTTCCAAGAGCTTTTGAACTTTGAACGTTGAACTTAAACAATGTTGAACCAGTTCAATCAGTTGATTCAATCAGCCGGTTGAACCAGTTGGTTCAATCAGTCAGTTCAAGTTGCTTGGTTCAAGCGGTCAATTGAATGAACACGACTCCTTGCAGGACACAGTGATGAACCATTGAACCGTTGAACCATTGAACTCCGAAAAAGGGTTCAGGTTTAGGTTCAATCGGAAGGTTCAAGAGTCTCTTACAAAGCTCCGAAGGGGAAGTGCCCTTGCGGAGGGCACTCAGGCGACAAAAGGACATTTGTCACTTTTCTGAAAAGCAATTTTGGAAACCAAACAGCCCTTGCGGAAGGCAGGGGATGAGCAAAATGGACCATTGCAAAAGTCCGAAGGGTAGCTTTGGACTTGATTTGCCCTTGCGGAGGGCAAGGAACATTTGCGAAAGGATCAAAGAGAAGGCCGAAAGGGTAAGGTTTTCTTCGGAAAAGAAAGACCAAGGCAAAAATGGAAGAAAAACAAAGGCTGAATTTCTTCGGACAAAAATGTCCGAAGGAATTACTTCGAACATTTTGTCTGAAGAAATTCACAAAGTAAAGAACAAACAAGGAATTCTTTCAGAAAAAATTCCCGCGGCAAAATGAACGAAGCAAATTCTTTTGGACAAAAAGTCCGAAGGAATTTCTTCGGACATTTTGTCCGAAGGAATTCACTCAATGAAAAAGCCCGAGGGAATAAGCGGGAAAAGACATAAAGGAAAGGTTTCCTTCGGACATTTTGTCCGAAGGATTTGTAGAACCAAAAAGCCCGAAGGACAAGTGCCCTTGCGGGGGACTCTCGACAATCGTGAAATGGACCTTTCTCAAGGCTCGAAGGGACACCTTCCCTTCGGGAGGTTCCAAAGACAAAAGCCCGACCAAAGGAAAAGGCCGAAGGAACAGAAAGCCGAAAGAAGGGGAAAGCCGAAGGAATTCAAAGGGGTGACAGGCCCGCAGACGTCAAATTGGGCATCATAAACTAACCGTTGGAATCTGGACGTCAGATGATGTCCCTGAAGACGTCAAATTCAGGGCAATAAGATATCCGTTGGCTTTCAAATGGCATCAGGTGTGCGAACGTCAACTTTACGGCAATTAAATAGCCGTTGACCTTTAAATGCTTGAGTGCGAACCCGAAGGAATTCAAAGGCCATAAGGCCAAAAGGAAGAGACCGCTGAGAAGGGAGGCCAAAGAGCCAAAAGTTGATAGAAGATAGCCCCGAGGGCTCAGATTGCCGGAAAGAGCCAAGAGAGGAAAAGACAAAATCAGGAAAAGACAGCTGGGAAAGGACAAAAGTCAAGAGTGAACTCAGTGATCCGCCAAGTGCAAAAACGGACAAAATAGTCCAAGTGGCAAAAGAAGGTGTCGGCACAAGGAGTTATTCCTGCGGTTGACACAGTCTCTACCAAGTGGTCATCAAGGAGCACAAACAGTGAACAATGCAACCCGTTTTTCTTCACTTTGCATTGATGAGCAGACAAACTGCGTGAATGTCTTGAAGGAGCGGTCTTGTTTGCAGCCAAACGGCGTGGCCCATGTTTTCACACATGACGTTTAATATATTTTAAACACAAAAGACAAAATTGGAGCCGACACAACATTCTTTTTCAACGTTTTCCTCTTCCCAATGCTCTCAACGCACATGGGCCATTTGTAAAAGGGCGCCATTTCTTCTCTCTATATATTGTAAATTTTTATTTGAGAAGGCATCTCTTGGCTTGTAGGGCGGAGCTCTGCCGGATTTTACCTTGAATCAAGATAGCATTTTTTACCTCCATTTGAGCTTACACTTTTGCATATGTCTATGGCTTTGTTTTGTGTTAAGTCATTTTTCTTTTATGCTTTCACATAACGATTCCAGCGTGTCTAGTGTATTGTGAAGTTTCTTCTTTTGCAAGTCTCCCAGAAGTGTCTACAGTAGAGTATAGGTGTATGTGAACAAGCTGCCATAGTGTGTCTTAGAACACCTCTGGGAGTTCTTCCTCCCTGTATCTCCAAAGGACCCCTAGCTCACTGATGTAGAAGAGTTTCTCATATCAAATGAAGTGTATGCCAGCTTGTTCTTGGTGGAAAGTGTAGGCTCAAGCTAAGTAGATCAAACCATTTTTCGTGTATTACCTTTTAGTTTAAGTTATGTTTTCAGCAATCTTTCTCTCTTTTCACCCCCCGCCATTGTTAGCAGTAGAAAATCCAGGACCACAAAGATACATCAAAGGGAGCTAGCCCTTATCTAGAGACTCTCCCCTCAGTTTTGCTAGACCCACAGGCAAGAGAGGAGTTTCCATTGTGTCGCGTGGAAGACAGGAGCTCAGCCTCCTGTGAAGGGTGCAATCCACAGCGTCAACAAAAAACTCTTCTTTTTTACCTTTTGTTGATAGTAGGTGATACTTTGGTTTATAATTGTATGGTGGATAGTGGAGCTAGTAGTACAGTCATGCCGAAGCAGATTGCAGATAAGCTTGGACTCGTTTATAAGCCAAATATTAAAGGAGTATTGCAATTGGATGGGTCACCAACAAAGACGGTAGGCATTATCAAGGATTTAAAATTGACCATGCATGTCCTAATGTTACTATTCAGCAGGATGTTGTTGTGGTAGATTTGCCTCCTTACTTTGCTATGTGCTTCTCAAGGGACTTCACCTCAAAGATTGGGGGATATTTATTAGTCGATTGGACCTATTTGTTTTTCAGAACTAGGTATGGTACAAAGATAACAATTCATTTAGAGCCTATTGCACGCTTTCATATGGAGCCATATATGCCAAGTGTTGTCAATGCAAATTGTATCATCGCAAATGAAATATTACAAACTAGTGATGTAGAAAATGACTCACCTTTGGATGGAGTTCTAGATTTGTTTCTTGATGACTAGGCTTCTACCTTGCATGAGTGTGCTCCCTACAAGCTGATTGAAGAGGAAGGTCTTGGTGTTTATTGTTTTCATGAGAACGATGCCCCAATTTCAGCTATGGTCAAAGAAGATGAATCTAATGAAGGTTTGTGACAATTGTACTCTGATGGATCAAGAAATAAGCATGGAATCGGAGCTAGAATAATGTTAATTTATCCTACAGAACAAAGGTATTTCTCCTCCATTAAATTTCAGTTTGGTTGTTCAACAATGTTGCTGAATATGAAACGCTAGTTCACAGTTTGCAGTGGGCTATGAAGATGAAAGTTAATTGTTTGCAAGTGTTTGGAGATAGTGAGCTTGTAGTCCACCAAGTAAGAGATTTGAATGTATGCAAAAATTTGTTACTTAAATCTTACAAACATAGAATTTGGGATTTACTTGAAGATTTTTAGGCTTTTAACATTCAGACAATACCAAGAGATAGGAATAAACATGTTGATAGGTTGGCTGCTGTTGGGGCACAATTTAACATTCCAACTGATGTAAAAAGTGACAATTTTTAGTCACATATAAAGGTAGTTGTAAAGCCTTCTGTTCCGGATAACCATGAGAATTGGCAAGGGTTTGAAGATGACAATCAAATTGTGAGATTTTTGTAGGAAGAGGCTGAGTTTTCTTCAAAAAATCAGTGAAAACACTTACAACAGTATGGTGATCAGATTGTACAACTAAAAACGAATAGGTTGTCCAAGGGATTAATCACTTTTGAGAATATTTTCAGTGGTGATGATGAGTTAAGAAGAGAGAAGGCACCCTTATTAACAAAAGAACACTATGCCAACGTAGAGATTGCAACAAGTAAGGTTTTGAAATTGGGAAAGGTATGTACTCCACAAAAAGAAGCCTTCATTGAGTTAAGTACAAGTTTTGTTGATGTATTTGCTTGAAAATATAGTGATTTCAAGGGATTTGATCCATGTTTGGCTCAACACACCATAGAATTGGAAGTTGAAACTAAACCAGTGAAGCAAAGACAAAGGCCCATCAATCCTAAATTTGAGCCTTTAATGAGAGATGAGCTTCACAAGCTCATTGAGTCAGCTATCATATTTCCAATCAAGCTCTCAACAATGGTGGCGAACCTTATTCCGGTACGAAAAAAGAATGGTGAGATTCATTTGTGTGTTGATTTTCGTGATTTAAATAAGGCTTCGCTTAAATATCACTATCCATTGCCATCAATGGAACAAATTTTACAGCTTGTTGCAGGTTCAAAGAGATTTTCTTTGTTGGATGTAGTGGCTATAATTAGATTTTGGTTAAAGAAAAGGACCAATTCAAGACAACCTTCACAGCGAAGTGGGGGACATTTGCATACAGAAAGATGCCATTCGGTTTGTCTAATGCCGGAGCAACCTTTCAGAGAGCCATGGATATGGCCTTCCAAGGCCTTAACAGGTTTGTGCTTGTTTATTTGGATGATATAACAGTGTTTTCAAAGAATGCAGAAGATCAGATGGTTCATCTCAAGCAAATTTTTGAAAGGTGTAGGCAATTTGTGGTATCTCTAAATCCAAAGAAGTGCGTCTTTTCGGTTCATGAAGGTAAGCTTCTTGGACATATTGTTTCAAAGCATGGTTTAAACATTGACACTGAAAGAGTAGATTCAATCCTTGCACTCTCTTTGCCTAAGCACAAAAAGGCTATGCAAAGTTTCTTTGGAAAAATCAACTTTATAAGGAGATACATTTCAGATTTCGCTATTGTAACTAAACCACTTATAGCCATGCTAAAGAAAAATCAGAACTTTAGCTTGTCCAAGGAGAGAGTAAAGGGGTTTGAAGATGTTAAGAAAGCTATAGCAAGTGCTCCTATGCTTTTAAATCTAGATTTTGTGAAAGATTTCATTCTGTATACATATGCTAACATGGACACCATTTCAGGTATTCTTATGCAGCAAAATTATGAAAATTTAGAGCAGCCAATAGCTTTCTACAGCCAAGGCTTGGAAGAGTACAAAACAAGGCATTCTTTTGTTGAAAAGCATGTCCTTTCAGTTATAAGATCTCTTCAGAAGTTTAGACACTTGTCTAATAACAAGATACATCTAATGGTTCCCCATCCAAGCATCAAAGAATTTCTTTTGAACAAGGATATTAACGAGAAGAGAGTTGGTTGGGTAATCAAGGTAATGGAATATGATGTGGGAATTAAGGTTACAAAGCTGGTTAGAGGCAAAAGACTTTGTGAGCATCTAGCTTGGGGCTTGCAAGAAACTAATGAAGTTGTTTTAGTGTCAAATGATGAAGAGATTGCTGTTGTTCACACCTCAACTTTCAGCTGGTTTCGTTATTTGGTAAGCTATTTACAAGATGGTATTTACCCCTCTCATCTAAGTGCTTCAAAAAAAAAGTATTTCAAATTGCAATCAATTCCATTTTTGCTTGTTGATGGCTTCTTGTTTAAGAAGGATATGAATGAAATGTTGCTAAGATGTATAGAGCCAAGCCAAACCCAAAGATTACTTGAAGAATTCCATGATGGACATGGTGGACACTTTTTCGCAAGAACTATAGCTCTTAAAATCATGAGAAGTAGGTACTATTGGCCTACTATATTTGGTGATTGTCATGCATGGGTTAAAAAGTGCAAACAGTGTGCTATGTCTATAGGAAAAGTCAAGCTTGCAGCCTTGCCCCTTCAGCCAATTGCGGTGGATCAGCGTTTTATCCAATGGGGTTTGGATTTTATTGGTCTCATAAATGCTCCTTCAAGTTCAGGGCACAAATGAATTTAACAGCCACAAATTACTTCACACAGGTCAGAGGCAATAGCATTGAAAGAAGCAAATGAAACCAATGTTCTTGATTTTTATGAAGGTTTGCTTACTAGATTTGGAGTTCCTTCAACAATTACTTTTGATAATGCAATGGCTTTTGTGGGATCCAAAATCAGTCAATGGGCCGTCCAACATGGAGTTTACCTCAGCACTTCATGAAACTACTATCCACAAGGCAATGGCCTTGCTGAATCTACAAATCGAAACCTCTTAAGGATCATACGAAGGACTATTGAAGACAATTAGAGGTCATGGCATCTCAAGCTGAAGTCAGCTCTATGGGCTGATCAGATCACTTACAAGAGGTCAATAGCCAACTCTGCATACAAATTGGTATATGGTACGGAAGCAAGGTTACCTATTTCTCTTGACTTTTCAGCTTTGGAATTAATGCATCAGCTTGAATTGCTGTAGAATGAGCCTATGGTAATCAAGTATGCAGAGCTTATGGAGTTGGAAGAGACAATAAATCAATCCATGCTAGCAATGGAAAGCCATCAGGCACATGTGAAAAGAATGTTTGACAAAGGAACTTCCTCATGAAGCTTCAATGGAGATTTGGTCCTCAAGTGGGATGAGGATCGAGCCAAACCAGGAAGGCACACAAAGTTTGATTCCCTTTGGAGTGGCCCATACACGATCTCTAGCTGCAAATCTCACAATGCCATCCAACTTGCCAAGATGGATGCCCAGGGGCTTCCAATCCCAGTCAATGGGATACATCTGAAACATTACTATTGAAGAGCAAAGCTCCATATACATAGTTAATTTGTTTTGCTTTCCTCCAAGTGTTGTTCAAGCACATTAGTTTCTTTCAGTTTTGTTCCTGTAGGAATGCTTGCCGTTGCGCCAAAAGGTCGACCTGTTAACGCCCGATACAAACCCCAGATAAGTACCCACGGGAGGCTGTTAGTCCATGTCACGAATCCCTGAGGGGGACGCTGGCGATTAGTCCAACAATCCCCCCCTCAGCGTCACCTGAGGGGATTCGAACCCGTGACCACCGCTCTGATACCAATTGTAGGAATGCTTGCCGTTGCGCCAAAAGGTCGACCTGTTAACGCCCGATACAAACCCCAGATAAGTACCCACGGGAGGCTGTTAGTCCATGTCACGAATCCCTGAGGGGGACGCTGGCGATTAGTCCAACAGTTCCAATAAGTGCTTGTTTGCACATTTGTTTCTTAGTTAGTTTTCCTGCTTTTGTGTGTTTCCCTTCTTATTTTTGAAGGAGAAAGGTTATTTCAGCCATGATCAGAGGAGATTTTCAGTTAGAAATCAGGTTTATCATTATTTTGGGAGTTCAATTAGCGTCTATATGGTCTGAGTTCTCAAGCATAGCAGGCATGCTTCTCTGCGAGTCGCCAGAAATGTTGGCCATTTTTTAGCCTACATACCAAAATTTTGCCTAAGTGTGAGAGGGTGTGCATTCAAGCAAGACTGCGGGTTTTACACAGCAGAAGACTTCAGATTTTTTGGAAAGAGAAGTCTTTGGGTTTTACAAGAGACAACTTATTTCACTTTATGAGTAATCAACAGTTGAAACCCCTCAGCAGAAGTAATCCGGGTTGGAAAACCCGAATTACTCTTGACAGTGCAAATCAAGTTTTGAGAAGTGCTTTGCTTATGAAAGTTTTATCAGCAGAAATAATCCGGGTTGCAAAAATCGAATTACTCTTGATAGTGCTAATCGGGTTTTGCAAAGTGCTTTACTTATGCGGCTTCAGTAGTAACAGCAGTTGAGTTTCCCAGATCCAAATTGCTCTTCCTAGTGCTTATCGGGTTTTCAGTTGTGCTTTACTTCTAAATGTTTTACAAGTAAGAGCAAGTGGGTTTTTCGAACTCGACTTACTCTTGTTTGATCAAATCGGGTTTTGGGAGGTGCATGACTTCTCTCTTTTAGAAGTCTCGAGTCATGGAAAGTCTAAAGTTAAGGCCCCTAGATTATCTGAGGCAGTTGCAGGCAGGAGGAAGTCCGAGAAAATGAAGAATACAATTCTTGCAGACATTTTGTCCACAGGAAAGTAATAGGGCTCTACAAAAAGTCTAAAGGATTCCTTCGGACATTTTGTTCGAAGGAATTCCTTCGGAGGACAGCACAGGGGACAATAACAAAAATCCTGAAGGGCAGGTGCCCTTCGAGAAGGTACATTTTAGGATTCTCGGAGGGTAGGTGCCCTCAAGGAAGGATCAAAACACGAGGAATTCACTTCGGATAAGGACTCAACAAAAAACTCGAAGGGCAGGTGCCCTTCGGGAAGGTACATTTCAAAGGCCGAAGGGACAAAATCAAAATTCCTGAAGGGTACGTACCCTTCGGAAAAGTTTAAAGGACCAAAGTTCGGGAAGTTGCAAAACTCGAAGGGCAAGGTACCCTTCGGAAGGGTCATTGACAAAAAACCTGAAGGGTAAAGTACCCTTCGGGAAGGTACACATCAACTTCGGGAGAGTCATTTGCAAAAAACCCGAAGGGCAGGGACCCTTCGCGAAGGTCCATCTGGCAAGTTTAAAGGTTTTTACAAAAAACCTGAAGGGCAGGGGCCCTTCGGGAAAGGACCATGATAGAAAGCCCGAAGGGCTATTCTCTTGGGAAGGCCAAGGGACAATTGCTGCAGAATTTTTGGCCGTGGGAAGTGGAAAGCAATAAATCCAGAAGAAATGGGCTTACATTTTTTCTGAAACAAAAGGCCTTGGCAATAAATCCAAAAGAATGGGTTGACAATTTTTTCCGAAACAATCGGTTCATGACATTTTTTCCGAAGGATTAGCTGAGAGGAAAAAGTCCGATGGAAAGGCACATGAAGCATAGAGCCAGAAAAGCAAGACAATCATGACGAAGGAAAATTGCCCAAGGAAGGAGTCTCGGACTTTTTGTCAGAGAGAAATAGGCAAGCCAATACAAGAAAATCTGTAGTCAATTCTCGTAGACTTTTTGTCCACGGGAAAATGACTAGATGAATAAGTCCGAGATTTAGAAGGCAGTAAGGTTCGAGAGGATAATGGCCGAGACGATTACATGCAAAGGAGAAGTCCAAGACATAGACAAACGGTCAATGAACATGCACAGTCAAATGGAAAGCTAGATTAAGGCAAGGATTTCTTCAGCTAATGAAGAGATTAACGAGCATGCAAGGTAGCCATGAACAAGAATAGACACATCCAAGATGTTACATTAAGTTCTGAAGACGGAGGCTCACTTTGCATGAAAAATTCAGGGAATTTAACATTGGGGAACTTAACGTGATTTACGTGCATGCACTCTTGTTGGTTCACTTTCAAACGTTCCAACAACTTGAGGGGAGTTCCAAATTTGGATGTGGAGTTGACTGTTCTTAATTTAGAGTTGACTAATTGACAAGTGTCACATCCACTCGTGTTTTCAATGCAAAGGAGAACTTTCAAACGTTCTAGCTCAGCTTTGAAACGGTTCAAGCTTAAGTCAAGACTTCTAAGGTTGGCGCAGATTTCATGCATGTTGAAAAAGCATCCCAAAATTAGCCACTGTCCACTTCAACACCAAGGATTCTTCATGCAAGACAAAAGACAAGAAAAGACAAATTTGGAAGGCTCATGCAACGCAAATTGGACTTTAGCTAATGAAAGAGTTGCCTCTTCTATTTTCAGCTTAACCTCTTGGCTATTGAAAATTTTCTATATTAATGGTTTTTCAGCGTTGTAAAAGGATCCCTCTTTTGGCAAAAAAAATTTCTTTCAAAGATTGTGCTATAACTTTTTTCAAAATTAATGAGAAAAGGACTGTGTTTTTTCAATTTCCAACAGCTGGTATAGTGTACTATTATTATAGATTTGCCTAAGTGATAGATTTCCTTTTTTCTTTGTCAAATTTGGATTCGTACCTAGTTTTTGGCTAATCATTTATGCAGGTCACGTTTTGTGTTTGATTGTCTTTTGCTAAGTTTACAATGGATCTTAGTGGCTGTTTAGTGCCTTTCATTAGGCCTATTTCTACGTTTCTCTCAAGCTTAGATCATTAGACAGAACCTTTTCGTGAAATACTTGTGTATTGATCAATTGGAGTTGATGTTCTACCTCTTTACTTGTCTGAATCAGTGTTCTTAGAAGCTCGATTTGAGTGGATCAAATAAATTAGGTGTATCACCATTTTAGCTAGGATTTCTTTTCAAGTTTTTTTTCCCATTTTCTCTAGGCAGTTTGTACTGTAGAAGTTGAGATCCTCATTGATACATCTTACAGGAACCAGCATTCTCTGGAGGTTCTTCGCACCATTGAGGCACCCACCCTCATGAGAAGATTCCATTGTTTCAATTGGAGCGAGGATTAGCCATTTTAGCACGTCTTTGATCATGGTGCAACTCCAGGTTGACAACAGTAACTTCCTCAACTTTGCAACCCTTCGAAGGATCTTTCACCACTTCAGTTATGTCAATCAAAGAGAGTTTTCGTTCTCAATGATCAAATGTAGAAACTGCAGAAACCGCAGAAACCCTTGGCTCCACAATGGACATATCAAAAGCAAATATCAATTCTTGGATGATTAGAAGCTTAGCCAAGCCCTCTATTTATTTATTTTTTCCATCCTTCAAGAAGCTTCTAGAATAATATTTTATTTAAATCACTTTATTAAAGTCCTGTCAAATACACATTATATAACTTCGGACTTTAAAATAAATATGAAGATGATGTTGGAATGCTTTGATCTTTAGCTCGCCGGAAAGGTCTCGACGAGACACATCTAATCCCACTTTGAAAATCTCGATCTGACATTGAACCCGAACTTACTAAAAATAGTAAGTACTCCACAAGTTACCCAAAACTGCCACTAATAATGCCAACTGGATCCAAACCAAAACTACACATCCAAATGGCCCATCCAAGGCCAACTCACCATGGTTCTCTAACCAAACTGCTAGTCCACGGGAAACCAATGATGGACTAACACTATATCTAGAAAGAGGACATTACATTAACACACTCAGAAAATTATGAGTTTCCTTTGCCGACTTAACGGGTTATATGTTTGAAAAATTTGGCGAAAAGTGTGCCAACACAGTTGGAAAAATGCACTAAAATGTCTGAAAATGATAGGGTCATAAAAGCCGGAAATAATGAAGGGGCAAATAGGCAAACTAGCTGATCATATGCACAATTGTTTTTGAAAAATGAGGTAAATTACAGCCCTCAGTAAGTTCTAAGTTCACAAAGGAGATTCGGCTTTCCACTTATGAGGTAAGGTTGAAATTGGTAAAAGAGGAACAACACTTACAATGACAGCAAGTAGGTGAGCAAGAAAGAATTGTTTTGTCATCGTGGCAAGGACACATGCTTGGGCTAACCCTCAAGAGGGAAGCTATGTTTTCTAAAATGCTCTAGTGTATTTTTTGCAAGTCATTTGTTGGGATACATTTTGAATGGAATAAGACAACATCAAGTTACTTGGGAGAGTATTGGGATGCTTACCTAAGAATCTCCTATTTGATGGCACTCATTCAATGGAAGTTTTCTATAAGGGACAGCCTTGATAGCTTGATATACATTGCTGTTCAGAACTTTTCCAGCACTATGGAAGGGAGTTATAGGCTCCCAACAAATGCTTGGGAGGTGAGATGTATGGGTGGACCTCCAAACGATGAAGTAAGAACAAATAGCTTCAAGATTTGTGGTAAATTCAAGGTTGTCAACTACAAACACAGCCACATAAACTTCAAGTATGGCAATACTTTGGGGGCAATTGCCTTCAAGGTGAGTCAACACATGAGCCCAAGGAGTAAAGTAAGAGTCCCATCAGTTTTGAAAAAGTTTCCAGCCCTTATGGAGCTTGAAATGATAAGCTTGGAGGGCGATTTTGAGAGGGGTAACAGTTGTTGAAGACTACAGCAGGGGCAGCCATTGGTGTGAGAGAGGGATGAGCTTGGTGGCCATTTTTGAGAATGACTACGTCTGGTCCCTACCCAACAACAATAGGTATAGCAGCAAAGAGAAACTAGAGGTGGTTTCCCTTCCTTGGGAAACAACTACAGGTGGACATTGCATAATGAGGAATGTTGGGACACCCCCTTGGATATTGCAATTGCTTGAGGACAAGCAATTTTTGGCAGAGGATTGTTATGTTCCCCTTTTTGGCTTAAACACAGACATGACCTTTAGCCTAGTTCTTTTGGTGCTTTCCTTAGGCTATAAGGGAAAAAAGGTAAAATGGGAAACATTAATTTCCCCTCAAAAGGTAAAAGTGAGTTTTCATTTAGGTTATTCTAATTTTGCATTAAGGAGGGTCTATTTTGACTTAAAGGTCTTCAAAAGCCTTTAAGTGCTTCTAAAGGTTGGCTGACCTTATACTCCACTAGCTCTACCTTCATAACTAAAAAGGTGAGTATATAAAGGGTATTGGATTTCATTTGAGAGGTGTGCATGATTTTGATAATTATAATTGTAAGCTTAAGCAAAAAAACGCTTAACTTATCCATTGAGGACAAAACCCTTCAATGGTAGTAGGAGTAAGGACACAAACCCTTACATTCAATTAGGGCATCCTCATTCAAGGGTTGTATTGAGCTTTATTGGTCTGATTTTTACAAAATTTTTATCATATTTTGGGCAGTAATTTCATCTCTATTTTTAGGGTTGGCGACTAGGGTTTGGAGCCCATAAATTAGGGTAGCAACCAAAAAAGCAAGGCAACGATTGGTTTGGAGGGTCAACGTAGGTTTTTGAGGGCCTCAGATTGCTTTTAGAGGGTTGTACGTGGTGCCCTAAGGCAACAAACTGCCTATGAGAATTGGACGACCTATTTTGGGTTCAAATCTTAGGGTTTCAAGGGTTGTTTCAAGCCAAAACTGCAATTCTGATTATTTAATCAGTTTTTGCTATTTTTATTGGTATTTTCCAGTTATTATTCATTAGGAAAATTCAAAAAACAAGATATTTATTTTGATAATTATATTTAGAATTTATTGGTGAATATTCAAGGGTTAATTATTGCTTTTAGAGAGTTGTACTTGGTGCCCTAAGGCAACAAACTGCCTATGACAACTGAGCGACCTCTTTTAGAGTCAAATCTGAGGGTTTCAAGGGTTGTTTCAAGCCAAAACTGCAGTTCTGAATATTTAATCAGTTTTTGCTTTTTATTGGTATTTTCCAGCGATTATTCATTAGAAAAATTCAGAAAACAAGGTATTTATTTTGGTAATAATATTCAGAAATTGTTGGTGAATATTTGAGGGTTAATTATTACTTTGCACTTGGAAAATTGCATTTCTAGCATTCTATAATTTTTATTTAGGGTTTGAAGTGGAAAAATCAGAAAAATCATAATTGTTGATTAGGGTTCGATATTTGAATTAGAATTTGCACATGTGGTGTTAGGGCTTGTGTTGTTGTTAGGGTTTGTGGGAAAACCCCTTTTTCTTGATTTGTCCCCCAAGTTGGGGACATTATATTAGCTCGCTTTCTATTATTTTTTGTCCTTTTTAAATTTGTAGTGGTATGTGATTAGTGTGCATGATTGTTTCTTTTCCAATATATAATGTGTACACTAGCAATATGCTTTTACAATAGTGTAAGGTTCCTTGTCATAAGTTGGGCATCTTCTAGCTATATCACTGAATGTCTTAACTTGGTAATCGACAAGATGCTTGTGCTTAGTGAGAACATCAAGTGCAAATTTTGAAGCGTGGCATTATTTTTTATGGTTGTAGTTGTGACAAGGGCATCAATTGTGTTGCACAGGGATGACACTTCATCAGTTCAAATGTTGTTAGTTTTGACCAAGGAAATATTTTGCTTTATATCCTTATTTAATTGCTTTGTTTGTGGATGATGCAATTTAAGAAGGCAACAAAAATATTTTAAAAAAATTAGCTCTGCCTAGGAAGTTATGAAGCTCCCTAAAGGTGTTTGGAGATGTCTTAAATTAACTAGATCTTTTCTAGATCGATGTGAATCCTAAACTCATCAATCAATGCAGCCAAGATATTGATTCCACACTCATGGAAATGGAACTTTTGTTGACATGTCTTGAGAATTTGTTGAACATAATTCAAGTGCTCCTCCCAAGTTATGTTGTACATGAGTATGTCATCAATTAGGCCACTAGGAGTTTTGAATAGGTGCAATATATATTTCATCATCCCCATTAGTATTGTTGACATATTGATTGGGCCGAAAGGCATGACTATCTTTTTGAATAATCCCTTCTTGTGTTCAAAGGCAATCTCCCTAATGTTGGGAGGTTTAATGCGTATTTGATGGTATCTAAACTTGATGTTAATTTAGGTCATCAATGGTCATCTATTTGAGAATGAATGCCCCTGTTTCTCACAAATATTTTGTTCAATGCTCTATGTCTCATCCTTATTTGGCTACCATAGAGTGGCGCTAGTTCCTCACAAATATTTCGTTCAATGCTCTATGTCCCATCCTTCTTTTGGATCATCTTAAATAAGCCACTTAAATTCATTGTTTTCCAAAACATAATGACTATACTAAAGAGACCCACGAATTATCTATGGAATTCTTTACCTGATAATGGAGTGACACCCTTGTTGGCTCTTGTAAGATGTCATTGTACTATGCCACAATCTATTCTAACTTCATGTGTTTTGTTTGCCAAACAATTGCAGAAGCTTTGGTGGTTGTGGTTATATCTTTTTCTCTTCGTGCTTGATTATCATGAGTATGAATTTCTTAGTTAGTTTGCCTAACTAGCATCTTGCGATGTCTTCTGCTGATTTTAGATATTGGAGGAGGATTGGTTACATTTATTCCATAACTTCTCCCCTCTTTTTCTATTTAAAAAACAAGATTATATTATAGAAAATTCAATGGTACATATTCTAAAATGTCAAGCTTGAAAGATGAGTCCAAGCCTGAAAGATGAGTCCAAGCCTGGGCAGTAAACATAAAAGAAGACATATGAGCATTCAAAGGAATTGATGTAAATCAAGAAGATTTCTCAAATCCCCTTGCAGCTTGGACGACCACTAGAGAGGAGGCAAGCCATAACAAGTGAGACTATAGTTGTCAAGAGCCCAGTTTGCCAATCCATCCGCTACTTTATTACTTCCTCTGGGAACATGATTGAATTGGACCACTTGAAACTTGTCTTGCAACCTATGAATTTTCCCCATCTCTCCATCTATTTGCCAATTTTTGCTAGGCTCTCCCATAGGATTAGATAACAAACCAACTATTACCTTAGAATCAGATTCAATCTGGAATTTTTGCTGCCCAATTTTCAAAGCTTCATACATTCCTTTGTAAACCACTTTGATTTCTGCTAAACTGTTGGTTATATAGCCCTCCTGTTCAACAAAAAAGAAAGCTACAGACCCATTGGAAGATCTACCAATACCTCCAATACTAGTCTGTCCCGGGTTACCTCTTGAAGCAACCATCTATATTCAACTTCCTGTATCCAATTGGAGGAGTTGTCCAATGCCTACCCATCTGAGCTTTCCGTTTTGGTTGATAATTATTCATTGTTGAAGCCTTTGGCTGCAAAGAAAGCTGATGACATAAATGGTCCCGCTCCGGCGTTAGAACTTGAGGCAGGGAAATCTTATGCTTGATAGATTCTGCAATATTGATTTTAGTTTTCTCCCAAACATAATTTATATCCCTAAGTTCCTGTTGGAAAATTATGCAATTTCGTTCCTTCCAAATGTTCCAAAGCAAAAGGGTGATGGTAGACCACAAAGCTGGAAGAATATTTTGACCCTTGGGTAGGTGACTTTGCCAATCTCTATACAAGTGTTCTAATGACTGAAATTTCACCTAGGGAAGATTAAATGATTTGGATGAGAGCTGCAATAAGTAGACCGCCAAAGGACATTGGAAAAAAATATGAGTAATGGTTTCCTCATTGTCCAAGCACAAGACACAACGAAAGGGCCCATAAAAGCCATGTCTCATGAGGTTTTCTCCTGTTAAGACTCTTCTCTTCAAAACCGACCACACAAAGAAACTCATCGTGGGCCATAAAGTAGGCTGCCAAATATGACTGAAAATATCCTTAAGAAGATGAGCAATATGCCTAATTAGAGAATCATAACCTGAAGAAACCGTATAGACACTCGTAGAAAATTTCCCCCAAGCTAAGGCATTAAGCATTGGGGATATTGAGAGTGGAATAGCCAATAGAATACTATTAATCCGAGATTGTTGTTCCTCACCAATTTGAATTGGCCATTCAAGAGTAGGAACCCAACATTTTTCAATCTCCTAGGGATGATTAGTGGCCTTACAGTATTGAGAAATCTTAATCCATCCCTTTTCATGCATCGCCTCCATCATAGTCTTTAACTTTGGATACTGAGTGATGATTCGCTGAAACCTGTCCCAGGAATCAGTCCAAAAGTTGGCCCATTGGCCATCATCAACAATTCAAAATAAATGCTTCTTTGTAAGATCTTCTCCCACCTTAAGAACAACAAGAATAGGTGATCCTTTAGGAGGCAGGGAGTAACCTAATAATTCTCTCGGGAGGATTGTTTTCAGCATCTTTGGCTCTAATATTGATAGCCCACAAATCAGTTGGAGCCATTAGCAATCTCCAAGAGAGTTTAGTTGCTAAAGTCCTATTGTGCTTGAAAGAGGAATGGAAACCCAACCCACCTTCCTGTTTGGGTAGGCAAAGAATCTCCCACTTAACTAGAGACCACTTTCTTTTTTGCTACAAACCACTCCACAATTTTTTTTGGCAAATAGAATCCACTTGGTTCAGAATTTTACTTGGAATATTCAATATAGAGGCAACATAGATTGTCGAGGCTTGGAGAACAACCTTAACCAAATACCATTCTTCCTCCTGTAGAAATCCATTTAATGGTCCACTTTCGAAGTTTCATTTCCGCTTTATTTATAATCCACTGCCAATCTCTAATTTGCTTAGCCGCAAGAGGGACCCCCAAATATTGAAGTGGAAGAGAACCTCGTCTAAAATGGAGGATGTTTAGGATTTGTTCCTAATGTCTACTAGAGCAATGAAAGAATATAATACTAGATTTATCCTAATTAATCAACTGACCCATAGCTCTACAAAAAATCTGAAGAATTTTCTGCAACTGTTGATGCTCCAAGCAGGTGGCTTTGCCCAAAAGCGTAGAATCATCCACAAACTATAGATGAGCGAGAGGACAAGCTCCTTTACCCAATTTAATTCCATTGATCTTGTGTTCCTGAAAAGCTGTAGTTACTAATCTACCAAGGCATTCTGCTAGGATAATGAATAAAAAGGGAAATAAAGGATCACTTTGAAGCTTGAATGTTTTGGTGAGTTTCTTATGTGGTTTTATATTCTTGCATGGTCTTGTGTTGATTTTAGAGATTGAAGAAAGAAAGGTTTCATTTAATTTCAGAACTTCTCCCCTCTTTGAAGATCAAATGTTCATTAGTTTTTGTACGTAGTTTCATTTATGAAGGGTGTTTTTACAATTAGCATGAGAAAATGTGATGTTGAAAAGGCTTTGAAATTCACTCTTTTCTTCTTGAGCGATTCCCAGGATGCAACATTAAACAAACAAACAAACAAATTTATATTATAGAAAAGTCAAAGATTACAATTCTATTGTGCCAAGCTTGGAGGCTAATGTTCCAAGCCTGGGCATTACACGCAATAGAGAGCAAGTGAGTCTGCATCATTTGAAATTTAAGTTGAGAATGTTTGCCAAGTCACTTTGCCACTTAAATGGCCACCACATTGGGGGTAAACAATAGCAAATAATATTCTGATTATCTAGAGCCTAGTTAACCAATCCATTAGCTTTAGTGTTTCTTTCTCTGAGAACATGTATGAATTGTACCTCTTGGAACTGAGATTGTAACTTCCCATTTTTTTCCATCTCTCTAGCAATTTGCCAATTTTTGCTAGGATGATCTTCGGGATCAAATAATAAGCCTACAATAATCTTAGAATTTGATTTAATTTGAATCTTCTGCCATCCCAGTTTCAAAGCCTCTTGCATACCTTTATAGTCAGCATTTGTCTCTGTTAAATTATTAGTCATAATCCCCACTTTTTTAGCAAAAAGAAAAGCTACTGTCCCATCAAACAATCTTCCAATAGCCCCTATACTTGCTTGGCCAAGGTTATCTCTAGAGGCTCCATCCGTGTTCACTTTTCCAAATCCAATTGTTGGTGCTGTCCAAGTTTTGTCCCTATGCATTTGCTTTTTTGACCGAACAACAAACTTTGTGGAAGTATTATGTTGTATGGATATCTGGTGACATAAATGTTCCCAACCTAGCATTAGAATTTGAGGCAACGCAATCTTATGCCTGATAGTTTCAGCGAGATTGATTTTAATTTTTTCCCAGACATAATTGATGTGTATGCGATCCTGCTGGAAAATTATACCATTTCTTTCTTTCCAAACATTCCACAACAGCTAGGATGCAACATTCATGTACATCGAATGGGAATTGTTTGGTTTTGTTGTTGGTGTTGTTTTGTCTATTGCTCCATGATGTTCGAAAGTTGTGGAGAGGTTCAAGCTTTCATCTTCTTGTGTGCGGTTGTGTAGGAATTTGTAACAATAGCCTTTTTTTTTTTTTTTTGATTGACCAAGTCTTTGGCTTAGCACCAAGAACTAAGGGTCCATTCCATCAAATTCTCCTAGGGATTGAACCCAACGTCATCCCTTATGGTGTTGGGTCTTTGCACTCAACAAGAATTGACCCCTGGTGGGCTCTTTGTGAGCCAAGCAACTTCACCAATGAATCAATGACCTTTCAACAACAATAGCCTATTTTGATATGTATATAAAAGTTTTCCCTTATTTTACTTGTTTTGGTTAATAAAGGGAAAACACAATCAATTTCATACAGGGTATTCCATATGTAGTTTTATGTCTAGATGGGGTATTACAATCAACATAAGAATTATAATTAGTTGTGAAGGAAATGATTGTTTGATATTATTGTTGATTTTGCTTTGCTGATAGCTCCATGATTGTCAAAAGTTGGGTGGTTCATGTTATTTTTTCTTTCTATGAGCAGGCTTTTATATAAAAGTTTTGGTTGTTTTACTTGATATGTCATTTTATATCTGGATGGGGTATTACAATCAACATAAATATTATGGTTAGTTATAAAGGAAATGATTGTTTGGTATTATAGTTGATGTTGCTTTGGTGATAGCTCCATGATTGCCAAAAGTTGAGTGGTTCATGTTATTTTTTCTTTCTATGAGCAGGCTTGTATATAAAAGTTTCGGTTGTTTTACTTGTCTTTGCTAACAAAGGAAAATCCAATAATCAAATCTCCGCTTGTAGCTTTTGTTTTAATGAGATTGAATGCATAGTAAACATACAAACAACTCATTTCTACATAGGTACACCAAGATGTAATGTTGGTGAAGATTTGAAGCTGTGGGAAAATTTGGAGTAAGTCTTGTAGGAGGAGCATCAAGCAGTTGCAACCTTTCAAAAACAAAAAGTATTATTCTCACATTTAGAGAACTTATTAGTTCGGATCATTGAGCTTCAAAAGTGGCAAACCGGTTTTCCTAGCCTCTATTTGGGTCAAGGTTCAGGTTGTCGTTTTGGATCTAGATTAGACATGAAAATTGTCTCAACCAAAGGAGTGAGGAGGGTTTTGATTAGATAGAAACCAGTGACATGTCATTGTACACGGCAATGCTAACAAACAAGACATATTCATAGTAAAAGCTGAAATGAAGTGGAATCCATCAAAATATGATTATTGGTGTTCAGAATCAAGCTTCCCTATATGATGTTTTTGGAAAATATAGAGAATAAGAAGGATGATTTGGATAATGAGATCGGTGAAAACCTGCTTCACGAGCCAATGGAGAATTAACTACCCAAACAAAAAGGAGGGTGGAATTTAATTGATTTGTTTGTTGAATCCCATCAAAATTATATGGTACATTTGGAATCTAGAGTGGGTTGCACCAAGTCAAGAATGTTCTGGCTATTGGAATGGTTTTGGGTGGGACAATGTTAATACATGGGATTTCGTCAAGGTTATGGGGTTATCGCAAAGCTGGTGGCGAAGACAATGGAGATAGTTTCTTTTTGTCCAGGTCAAACTTTATACATTTGCTTGCAAGATTGAAAAGCACATGCGACTTTGTCTTAATAATAAAATCGGCATTTAAAGGTTGCAATCTATTGATGGTCGTGGTGTATAGGTGCTGGGTTCGATGGTTTTGTCATTAAAATATACATATAATTCATTTTAGACTCATTATAACATAATGCAAGTAGCAAGAATTAATCCAAGGCAACAATTGATATGAAAGCTAATTTTAAAGCCAATGCCAAAAATTAAATAAAAACATTTTATTTTCAAATAAATAAATTAAACAATTGTCATTTGTCATTCATTATCCCAAAGCTAAATTCTGTAAAATAATTTATTTGATTTTTTCAAACGTTTAATTAGTCAATTTTTTAACAATGCTATGTAAATTGGGAACATAAAATTTCTCTTGAAAATTTTAAGACACTTGGTAAATGTGGTTGAATTTTTTATATTTGTAATGGAAAAAACAATCACAATTCATTATTTTATTAGCTTTTTGTTATCATGTGTCATAGAGCATAATTGTAATTTTCTTATATACACAATGCTTACAATATTTCTTAGATATTGAAGAGTGTTTAGGCTTGATGCTTTCTATTAATGTAAATTTTAGAACTTTGTTGGAGAAAAGTGATTGTTGATAATTCTGCATAATGCATATTTGTTTTATAAATGTAATGGTGTAGATTTATATGCTTTGTTTCTTTTATAGAGTACGGTAAATCAACACATGGATTCTACTTATGACAAGGATGACACAGAAGATTGTCTTCATAGTTTCATTCTAGAAGATGATCTTGGCAAAGTTTGCACTTTGTGTGGCTTTATTGGGCAGAGTATTGAAACAATCTTTGACATCCAATGGCCAAAGGTAAGATTTCTATTAAAAAGTCTTAAAATGTATTTGTGTATCATTTGGACATTCATGTTCTGAATGGTTGGAGATGGTGCCATTGATATTTCCATGTTAATATTCTATGAAATGATAATTTTTTTTAAAATTTGTTACAAGATGTACTTGCCTTTTAGAATTTCTGTTGATTTAACAAGTCAAATCAAATATACATAATAGGTTCTGATGTAACACGTCACTTTTTTGACCTATTGCCTAAGAGAAAATCAGGCACTTAATCTTACTAAAAGATAAAGAACAAAGTCATATTAGTGTTCATGGATGACCTAGAAAGGTCAATGGCACTCAAAAGAATAACTAAAATGGATAGCGGTAAAAACTGCTAGAGCATCTCCCTCCTAAATCTTGTATAACAGCTCAGCAATTCCTTTTGTCAAACGCGTATGTGTTTACTGTCATGCTTCAACGACTGTGTTGATAATATTTAAAATATAAGTGAATTACATGAATGTATTGAAGCACACAACATAAGCATCATGCCTAATTGACAAAAACATCTCAATAAATATACAAGAGATTTGTCTACATGCTATCCTATACCTGCAAGCATGCATAGTGAAGACAGCAAATATCTAAATATGTTTAAATTTGATGGAGTTAAAGTAGCTTCCATCAACAGCATGTTAAAGTAATAATTGGGTGTTTCAGATACCAGAAACAGACTAAAAAACACATACATATTGATTCGAGAAGGCAGACTAGTATGGATTGGTACAGTGGATGACCATCACCAAATGCATTTTTGACAGACATCCTTGCTATTCATTACTGTTTTGCCAACATATTCAATGCTCCAACATACTTATCACTAATCATCCTTATATTTTCACTTTTTTATTTTTAATTTGTGGGTCTAGGCACCAGCCCTTTTGGTTTCCATGGTCAGATGGCATTGGCCTTTGAGCTTTAGGCACTAGCTTTCGATGATTCTTTAGCTAATCTATGCAGTCAGCATCAGTCTTCATGATTAGTCTCTGGGACTTCTTATTTATTTCGATGAGGAATTTCATGTGGCCTTTCTCGATTTCGTTTTGGGATAGTATTTTTATGTCAGTGTTTTACTTTTCAGCCTTACCTTTGGGTCTTGAGTTTGTTTGAGCCCTTTTGAGAATTTTCAACTTATTTAGGTCAGGAATTTGCTTTACATTTTTTATAAGATCTTCATTAACCCTTTTTTTAACTCAGGACCCTTGATGAGGACAAGAACTTCAGTATTGTAACATCGTTGTCTCATTCTAATTAATATCTGCATTAATTATAAAGTTTTTATGGGAGACGTTTCTGATTTTCAGTAGAGCAGATTATCTAATGCAAAATTTGATGACTTCTGACAGTATATTTAAGTAATAATCTATGCAGGTGAATTCAGTTGCTGATGCCAGTGTGTAAAGTGAGATGTTTGTAAACACAGATCCCTCTAAGCAGTTCCTTTTTTTATTTTGAAGAATTTTCATATTTAATCCACATGTAAGAACAAGATACTTACAACAGACAAAGAACACGAATACAAAGAAAATATCCTTCCTATAAAAGCATTGAAAGATAACAGCTAAACTTGGTCTGTGGCAGGCAAGGACTCAACACTTTTACAGAAACAAGCAAGCCTGGCTTTGACAATCATTGCCATGTCCTGCTTGAAAAAAACTCAATTTTCCAAGGCTGAGTGGGGAAATGTCCTCCTGAAATGTTGCCTTACATCTTGTCTTCCTGAAGAAGTTAATGGTGAAAATTGTATAGTATGCCATAAAGGTCTTGCAGCTGTCTATGATCATCCAGAGTTCCCCTAAAGAGAATCTTGTCAAGAGACTGGGCAATAAATATCTGTATTCAGCTTGTAGCCATGACCAAAAAGTTCTGGGATTAGTATCCAAAAGACTGGTCTAACTGGCTTTAATCGCCCATATAAAATGTAAGAAGAATCTGATATCCTAACCTCCTTTTGATTTCCAATCATCGGTAAAGTACTTTGCACCCAAAGACTTTGTAAAGCATATTTCCCATTGCACTTGAGGATCACTCTTCTCATTGCTTGTTCAAGCATGTGGCATAAAAGCAACCTGTATCACCTGATCATATGAAGATAACATTTAGGATTTATTTAGTAACGCTTGATATGTTGATTTATCTGACCTGTTTAGCTTTTCAGTTCAATTTAAATTGTGCAAAGTATGTGCCACAATTGCAACTCGTGCTTCCTCATCCAACAAAAATAATGCTTTTCTTGCCTTTCTTTTGCCAACAAACTAGGGCAGTAGGCCAAGCTCACTGTGAGGAGAGTGAAATATCCAGGGGGGTTCTGATGCTAGATTACAAGCATCCCATAGGCCCTCGTACATCTGAAAGTATTGGGCAAGTAGTTGCCTAGCAGCCCGGATTCATTTAAGTTGAGCTGACGCATTAAGCATAAATACCTTGGAATTTTCAATTATATCACAACATTATATTCTTGATTATGATGGGCAGAATGAATTCCGTCATGCAGTATTATTTCCAAGGAGCATTTCCTTCCCAAACTCTTTTGGAGTCTAACCATCTAATTGCCTGGAAGGACTGCTGCTTTTTCTCTAATATCAGGGATTCGTAGTCATGACTCTCCCTTAATCACTTGGAACAGTGAAGTCCTAAGCTGGTCTGGGTTGCACAAGAACTCTGCTGAAACACACTTTAATATCATTTATTAGATTGGTATTCACCTCATTTAAGTTGAGCTGATGCATTAAGCATAAATGCCTTGGATTTTCCAATTATATCACAACATTATATTCTTGGTTATGATGGGCAGAATGAATTCTGTCATGCACTATTATTTCCAAGGAGCATTTCCTTCCCAAACTCTTTTGGAGTCTAACCATCTAATTGCCTGGAAGGACTGCTTCTTTTTCTCTAATATCAGGGATTTGTAGTCAAGACTCTCCCTTAATCACTTGGAACAGTGAAGTCCTAAGCTGGTCTGGGTTGTGCAAGAACTCTGCTCAAACACACCTTAATATGATTTATTAGATTGGTATTCACCTCAGAAGACTTTGTGTGCTTGAAAATGAAGTAATAGTAGCATATAATTTAGTTGAACATATAAATGAACATAAATATCAAAACAGAATTCACACATGGTAGACATCATTTTTATGGAAACATGACCGGGGGGTTAATCTTTGGGTGATTTTATTGTTCAAATTGCTATGTACATAGCACATACATTGAATCTTTGTCCAAATATGGGTGCGGGACTCAATGAGAACTCCCAAACACTCTGTATGTTGTACATGAACTCCCTTACTGACTTATGCAGCTGGGATGCTCCATTCAAATTTATTGCCCCCCTCACACCTTTTGGTTTTCCATTTCAGTAGCTGGACAGTTATATTTTTGGAATTTATCGAGGTGGTGTTGTTTTCCTGTCTATTGGAATTTTTTCTTGTTTTTTATTGATCTTGAAGATCCTCCTGGATCACAAATTACCAAGTGAATTTCTTTCACCTGTCCTTGCTTTCCCTAAAGGGTGTTTCTGAGCATGTTTAGAACATTTTATAAGTTGTTATTAGGAAAATAGGAAAGAGTAGAAAAAGTGCGTTGCTGCCAAAATTATGTCAAAAATTGTAATTAGTCAGGCAGGGCCCTCTTCTTCCTCACAATGCAGATCTAGCCCATTTGGGCATAAATCCCCTATTGCAGATTTGGTTGCAGGTTAAGATAAGAGAACCATGAATTCCATGAGTGTTGATCTACTCTTTAGAGAGTGTGGGTGTCTTGTTGATCAAAATCCTAACTATTTTGCATTTTGTTTATAATTGTGTTGTCTTATGTTTAGAATACTCTGTCGTTTCACTATAATGCATTTTTGGCTTCATGCAAAGTTGGGTCCAGACATTAAATCTTTTCAATCGTGGGTAGTCACCCATATTGCGAAGACAAGGAAAGTCATGGAAATCATAAGTTACAGAAACTTGAGAGCAATCACTGATGTATATGATGGGTTGTGGTCCAAATTTATTGAAAGGGTTGTATGTCAATTGGTGCAGATGATAGTAAAGTGCATTGTCATGCCATCCACCAAGGTACAAATCCTAGGAGATACCGAAAAGGGTTCGAGTCCCATGCAAATTTGGTGGAATGGATACCCCAGTCCTTGACACTAAGCCAAAAAAGATTTGATTATTCATGCAGTCATACCAACAGAATCTAAAAGTTTCCAAAGGATCGAGATGTTTATCCTTTAAATTAAAAAATAAATAAATGAGGGTACAGAAACCGCAGAGTAATCACTGATGTGATTGATATCTTGATCAGATGAAAATTGGAGATAGGAGGATGAATTGATCGAATGAAAATCAGAGATGGGAGGATGAATTGATTGAGAATGCTTGGAGTCAATGAAATGAGATAAGAATGCATGAATGATTGGCAGAGCAGAGAAGAGAAAGCAAGGATTAAAAGGAAAGACATTACCATAGGAGGAGCCTTAAGGCTTGTAGGACTTGAGTGATGTGTACATCAGTATTGTAGAGAAAGTTCCCGCAAGGGAAATTGCCATATTGATCTATGGGAAAGTAGAGCATTGCAGACTAACATGCATACACAAGGAAGTTGGTACCCTTGAACAAGAATAGTTATTGATGCTATGATTTATATAAGCAATATGTACGTTTAACAAGTATTAGAAGTACAATTGAAGTTTAGCATAGCATATTAGGATAACTTCATAAAAGAGTAAACAATACATAATAATGAAAATGCTTGAAAATGAGGGAGTGAATGGAGAGAGTAGATGTTCAACATGGAGCAATTTGTAAGATTGCTTGTGTATTCAAAAATCCATGATTTCCTGAACTGGAAGAATAATAAATAACCCAGTTACTCTGGACTGGAAGAAAAGTCCACATTATATTGACAGAAATTGTACAAGGGAAACAAAGCCATTGAAAATGCATGTTGACATTTGACGTGTGAGAGTATAAAGTGTGCATCTGCAAAGCATGTTAGATGTTTAGTGAACAAGGACCATTCAAAACTCATGATGTGTTAGATAACAGGGCAAAACACAAATCCTATTAGACACCAAATTCTTAGTGGTAGAACACTAGAGCTTGGAGGCAGAAGGCATCGTACTGGAGTCCAATAAAGGACCCGCTTTTTACAAAAAATTCAAGGTACAGTTCAATGCTTTGCTCAAAGATCCTCATCATAGCGCAGCTGAAACTGTTAGGCAATCTCTTGGGAACAAGCATATCACAGCCATCATTCAACACAAATTTTAAGGTTCTTTTATTTGAAAATCATTTCTATGGATTCAAAGAATCTTGTGACCTAGTGTAATGGAACTTTAATTTTTGCTATGACATACCTCGACAATACAGTTATCAAGCAATTGCTTGGTAATTGTCAACCTTGGAATGTCGCATCAGATGGCATCCCTTTCAAGTTTGACATTCCCTCAAAGTTCTTGAAAAACCAAGTTTTTAAATCTTTTAGGTAACAAAATTTGAGAAATGAGTTTGTAAAAATAGAAACCGGTTGTGACATCATGTGATGCTCCTTTTAGGGCAGATTTAAAACAATTTGGGTTTTCCAGAAAACTTTGGGAATGGAAATATAAATTCTGACTTTTATTTATTGAAACCCTAACTGAAAATTCCAGAATCCTGAAAATAATTATTTAGGCACTAAAATGAATTTCTCCAACATCAAATAACCCTCATAAAATTGCAGAATATTCAAAATATTTATTGGAACCCAAAGTCTGATTTTGATATTAATTTGAGACCTGAAAATTATATAAAAAATATCACCAAACCAATGAAAGTGGAAACTGAATTTTCCGCTTAACCAACAATGCAAAAATAGTTGTCCAAGTCTCCCAAGCAAGTCGCCACACTCCAAGTGGCTACAAATGACCTCGCTGACCCCAAAAAGGCCGATCCTCTGCTGTGTCCAACCCTACAAAGTCCCCAAACTGGTTTGCCCACCTTCCAAGCAACCCTTGAAGCTGAAAATCTGATATTCCGCTCAACTGTGACCTTTGAATGAAGTCACCAAGAGAAATGAGGGTTTATGTCCCCAATTCTAGAAGCTAATGAGGGTTTCCATCCTCATAGGCTGGTAATGCAAGCAAACACGCTCAAAATTTAGAAAAAAATAGATTATGGATTGTCCCCCAAAATTAGCAATCACCTCTTCGTCATATACCCTCCTTTTCTCTCCATACTTTCCCAAAGGGTGGCGCCCCACAAAAGGAGGGAAAAACAATATTAAAAAATCACCCCCCTTTAGAAAAGATCAGTAAGGGCTGACTTAAATTAAAACAAAAAGTCCCCTCCCCCTTATTTAAAATTCAAATAACCAAAGCTGCCGACAATATCAGCTTCTTAGCAACTTGAAAAAAAGAAACATAGTTTCCCCTTTTAAAACCCTTATCTTAGCCAATGGGAAAAAAAAGAGTCAGCCAAGGGCTCCAACCTCATTAAGACCAAAAAGGGGACAATACACATCAACAACTGGTAGAGAGTCTCTAAGGTATTAGCAGTTTGAGTCACAAAAAAAATTATTTACTTAATGTAAAAATTCAAGAAATGTACAGTTTTTAGTAGAAAAGGAGGGGTGCGAGTTGTTACTAATATTAGTAAATTGGCATAGAATAGGAAGAGATGTCGCAACTTGAGGAACCTAAAATAGGTCAGAAAACACAAAATAAACAGAAAAATAAGGTATACGGTCAATTGAGTAGCACTTACAAGTGAATTTTAGCGCTTTATATTAACATTACTGCAGTTGGACAGGGATTTTTACATTGAGTGCGCAAAGTTAGATTATTTTTTTCATTTTGATGATGATAATGGCAACATTGAAATTTGTAGGAGGGTGGCACTTGCAAGCAAAATTTTAGTAACACTTACAAGCAAAATTTGAGCCCCTTGTATAAACATTAGCATCATCAGAGGGTAGCCAGAAGGATACTGCAGTTGGACAGGGCCTTTTACATTTAAGTGTGCAAAGTTAGAATATCTTTTGCAGTTTGATGATGATAATGATAGCATTAAAATTTGTAGGAGAGTCTAGCATCAATGGTTTGGGGAGAAACAGTTCTATATGTATTGTTGGTCGGCACATTTGAGTGTTAACCATGCCTAGAGTTTTTTCACACTTATTCCATGTTGCTGCATCGTTATCTGCTAAGCCAATTGCTATTTCAAACCCTCCATCCAATCCATGAGGGGGGCTAAGGATGACAACTAGTCTTAGAAGGGGAAATTGTAATTACATTGTGTTTTAGACTAAAACTAGTTACTATATACCTGCCAGGTACATACTAGATGCAAAATAGAATATAAGGTATTAGATAGGTAAGTATGAAGGATAGGTTATATGTGTATTATAAGTCGTCTCTTTTTGTAGGTTGTCTCTTCATAGCGACCCTTAACACTTGATTAGGTATATAACCTACCCTCTTTTGTTAGGTATTGAAGACCTAACTTTTGTTGATTTGATTACAGTGAACCCAAATTTCATACAAACCTTTGGTAGAAAAGATTAAAATCCCTAGAAGGTTGGCGTCAAAATCATTTGCATTGATAAAAATGAGGTTGACAAGGTTTGATTTTACGTGTTCATCAACCATTTCAACTTTTGCAATAGTTGTTCCATTTTGCAATAATTGTTTAATAACTTTAACTCAATTTGTACTCCTTCTACAGAATGTTAACCATAATCTTGTTCTTTATTGGTTGAAACGTAACCTTATTGGTATTCCCTCCTTTATCCAACAAAAATGAATCTTGCTTCTGCAAAATTTACGAGGTTTCTCTTGACTGAAAAGTGTTTGGTTGTGATTATGTAAAGCATAAAATGTCATTGTCCTTGTTTTTTTAAATTTTGCCTTTAAAAATTCAATTTGAAATCCCAAGAAGATTGGTGTCGAAATCATTTACATTGATAACAATGAGGTTGATAAGGTTTGATTATACATGTTCATCAATCATTTCAACTTTTGCAATAGCTGTTCCATTTGGCAATAGTTGTTTAATAACTTTAACTCTATCTGTATTTCTTTTTCTACAGAATTTTAACCATAATCTTGTTCTTTACTGGTTGAAACATAACCATTATTGGCATCCCCTTGTTTATCCAACAAAAATAAATCTTGCTTCTGAAAGTTTGAAAGGTTTCACTTTTGTAATGTCCCCTTTTGGGCTGAATTAGAACCAAGGGCCAAGGGGGTTCGCCCACAAACCCTAGCAACAAATATGCAAACTCTAGCACAAGTATGCAAATTTCTGAATTTATGGATATCAAACCCTAAGCAACAATTATGAATTTCTGGATTCTCCACTTGCAAAACCTAGATAAAATTTAGAATACTGGAAATGAACAATTAGGGTACAAATATTAATAAATTCCCTATCAATTATTTGCCAAAATATTCAGAAAGTTACAGCCAGATAATACCTCAATATCTTGAATTTTTACATCAATAGTAGCTGTAAAAATATCATAAAATATTAGTATAAATTTGCAATGTTCCAACTGGAAATCTGGGCACAAATAGCCCCACAGAATGTCAAAATAGACCCTCAAAGGTCTCCCAGCTTCCAAAAGCTGGTTGCAGACCTAGGGTGCCCCATGCAGCCCTAGCATTCAGTTTGCAGCCTCAAAATGGCCATTTGCAGGCCTCCAAAAATGCTTGACTCTTTATCTTTGAAGACAGAAACCTTCATTGGTAAAACCCCGATATTCAGCTAGGGCAGTTTCATCCAGGGGCTGTAAAGGGCTTAATTGATCTTATATGGCTGCATTTCTATCCGTTGGAGCAGATTATTCATCATTCCTGGCTAGTGGCAGCAAGGAACAATGTCATAGAGGGTGGTGACTTCATTCTAGGGCAGCGACTAGGGTTTGAAGGTCACATCAAGGACAGTAAACTGTTTGGAGGCCTGCAAATGGCTATTTTGAGGCTACAAACTGAATGCTAGGGCTGCGTGGGACACCCTAGGTCTGCAACCAGGTTTTGGAAGTTGGGCGACCTCCTTTGGGAATCTATTTTGACATTTTGTGGGGTGGTTTGTGCCCAGATTTCCAGTTGGAACATTGCAAATTTATTCTACTATTTTATGATAATTTTACAGCTATTATTGATCAAAAAATTTAAGATATTGAAGTATTTATCAGGCTGTAACTTTCTGAATATTTTGGCAAATACCTGACAGGGAATTTATTGATATTTGTGCCCTAATTGTTCATTTCCAACATTCTAAATTTTATCTAGGGTCTGCAAGTGGAGAAACCAGAAATTCATAATTGTTTGGTTAGGATTTGATATTCAGAAATTCAGAAATTTGCATACTTGTGCTAGAGTTTGCATATTTGTTGCTAGGGTTTGTAGGGGAACCCCCTTGGTTCTAATTCAGCCCAATAGGGGACATTACACAAATCAGATCAATTAAGCCCTTTACAGCCCCTGGATGAAGCTGCCCTGTCTGAATATCGAGGTTTTCGTCCCTAATTCAGGCACCAATGAAGGTTTTCATCTTCAAAGGTAAAGAGAAACGTTTTTCGTGCTGAAACCCATAAATTCAATTCACCAAATTAGCATAAGGTTTGCAAATGAACCTCTATCCTCTTTAAATACCCTTTTCAACAAAAGAACCCTCCCCAAAGTGGGGCACTCCACTTGGAGGGAAAATTAGGATATTTGTAAAGGTATTTTCCTTTTAAAATCACTTAAGGGTTATTTAGCCCATGAACTCAAAAGGTCCCCTCAATTCAAAATTTAGAATTACTTAACCAAAAAGTACTTTATTACCAAGTGAAGAGGGGGAGTAGTGCCACCTTTGTCAATTTCTTTCCCTTAGCCTATAGGAAACATAGAAAAATAAGACTTAGGGTCTTCTTTTTGCTATTTCCAAAAGGGGGACATGCCAACTTGACTCAAAAGTGTTTGGTTGTGATTATCTAAGCGTAAAATCTCATTGTCCTTGTTTTTTTAAATTTTGCTTTTAACATGTCAGTTTGCTCACCTTCTTTCATCTAATTCCTAGACTTTTTTTTTAAGAAAATACCTTCTAGTTTATTCCATGCTAATTTTTTTTGAAGTTTATAATCTAAACCCCTAGTTTTATGCTTCACCTTCAAAATAACACCAAACCATATTTTGAATAAACGATTTTGTTCTGTAAATTTTGCATGAAGATTTTCCAATTTCGACTCCTCAAAATTTTGGTATAAAATTACTGTTCTTGGAATTCCCCATATTTTTTTTTAATATTTTTTCCCTCATGTTTACAACCTTGATTGCATTATTAAACCCTTTTTTTTTCTAAAGTTTGTTGAGTATATTTTGTAAATTTTCCATGAAGATTTTCCATCTTCAATACCTCAAAACTTTGGTATAGAACTATTGTGCTTGAATTCCACATAATTTTTTATATTTTTCTTTCTAAGGTTTATAACCTTGATTGTGTTATTCAAATTGTTTATTCTAAAGTTTCTCTAACAGATTTATAACATGGAAGCATATTATATAACAAATTAAGCGCTAGTAATTATTTAAAGAGATGTGGCCTACCACCTCGCAAGGACATGGCCTATTGTACATGTCCCTTGTAAATATAATCTATCAACTCCATCCTCCATACTCACCTATCAAATAGTTTATATTCTATTTCCTAATACCATATCTATTCTATATTCTATACACCTTGTCCCCATATAACCTGCCCTCTCTTGTTAGGTATCGAATACTTGAATTTTCTCTATTTGAATACAATGAACCCAAATTCCATGCATGCCTTTGGTAGTAGCGATTAAATTCTCTAGAACAGTGACGTTGAAATCAATTACTTTGATAGCAGTGACTTTGATAAGGTTCAATTATATATTTTCATCAACCTTTTCAACTTTTGCAATAGTTGTTTTATAACGTCAACTGAATTTGGACTTCTTTTTCTACAGAAATTTAATCATTTTCTTGAAGTTCTTTATTGGTTAAAACTTAAAATGTAATCCTTATCGGTATCCCGTTCTTTTTATCCACCAAAACTAAATCTTGCTTCTGCATATTTTTATTTTCTTTTTGAGAGGTTTTACTTGACTCAAAACTGATTGATTTTGTTTATGTAAGCTGAAAATTTCATCATCCTTGTTTTTTTTAATTTTGTTTTTAGCAATTCAATCTGCTCACCTTCTTTTATATTATTCCTAGACCTTTTTTTTAAGAAAATGCCTTCTAGATTATTCCATACTATTATTTTTGAAAATTCATAATCAAAACCTCCAGTTCTATGATGCACCTACAAATTAACACCAAACCATATTTTGAACAAATGATTTTGATTTATAATTTTGTAAAAATATTTTCCAACTTCGACTCCTCAAAATTCTGGTATAAAACTATTGTTCTTGGAATTCCCCATAATCTCTTTATATTTTTTCCCGGAGCTATGGACCACAATTGGGGCCAAGTTACCCCTGGGATACAAATAGGGGGTCCTAGTTCCTCTGCAATCCAACACATATGACAACAATCCAATACATACGGCCGCAACCGGTCTCAAATCCAACACATGTGGTCACAACCAGCCTCACATGTGCCATGAGATTTGAACCTGGGTAGCGCTGGACACAACGTTCCCACTTAAACGGGAGCATATTATGCACTAGTAGCTATCTAAAGAGATGCAACCTACCACCTCATAGTGACATGACATATTGTACATCGCTTGTAAATATAATCTATCATCCCCGTCCTCCATACTCACCTATCTAATAATTCATATTCTATTTCCTGATACTATATCTATTCTGTAGTCTATACACTTTGTTCCTATCAAGCTCTTGTTTTGCCAATTTTTAAAAATGAGTAGTTTGTAATAGTCTTTTGTTTTGGTTTGTTATTTTTTGAATAAAGATATAAGTAGTTTGCAATAGTCATGATTTTAAAGTGTTGGTAAAACGAGTTATATTTTTCTAATAAATAGTACTAATGTAATTTGTGAGGATATTTCTTAGGGATGTATTTTAGTATAATGAATTAATTTTGTTCTTGTGGATGTCTCTTGGAGATGACAAAGTATCTGATTTTGGAACCTAGGTAGTAAGTCTAATTCGCTAGGCAAGTTTCACTGATTGGATTGTTACCTTCTACTTTTCCAAAACTTTGTTTTGAATCTTTGGTAGCCGTATGTATTGACAAACAATGTTTTGATTTCGATGTATTGAATAAGGTTCAGGGAAACTTTCACATCTTTAGAAAGGCTTAAGTTAGAAGAACCAACAGCATTGTCATCCATCACTTTGAAAAGGCCAGGCTGTACAATTGGAGGAGGAAGCTGAGTACTTTCCCGGAACCTCTCCTAACATGAAGAACATCTTATGGCAGAAAAACACTAGAATGTGTCTCGACTAGCCAGAGGGAGGAATTTTTTTGTAGTGGAATCAAATATAGCAATGTTTTCTTTGTGCAACCTTTTCCATTATTTTATTTTTGTTTGAGATATGCAACTAGTTTAGTCTGTCTGTGATTTTGTGAACTTTGTTTTCTTGCAAAGTGTATTGCCACTTTGGAGAGTATCTTCTAGAATTCATCTGCATTGTCTTAAATACTAATTCCACTTCATATTTAGAGAAAATAGTCATGTTTCTATTAAGAGAACACTTCATCGTATAAATTTAATTTTCTGGTCACATTTATTTTGATCTTGATTATTATGGGCATCTGGCTCGTATTATTTTTTTGGCATGCTGAGTCTTAGCTCCTATGTATTCAATGAAATATTTTTTAACTTCCTGAAAAGAGCTGTTTAAATCTGTGTTACCACTCTTGATATTTTTGGGACATCTTTATATATGTTTTCAGTCGTTCCTTGGAGTCGTGGCTTGCATGGAAGTTTAATTTCCAGGATACAATAAATTTTCTTACTCCACATACTCAATGAAATTGTGAAACAAACTATATTTGGTTCACTTAAAAATATCTTTGGAAGTCTGTCTTATATTCCATAATCGTAATTTATGGTTCATTTACTGGAATGAATTGTGAAGACTTAATGATCCTGCAGACATTCCTGTCCTTGTTTTTAGTACCACAACCATTGAATCTTATCCATCCGAGATTTGTAACTTTGTATATACTGCAAGTTGTTGTAATGAACATAAATATGGATGCACAATGGATAACTTTTTATGGTAGACAGTTTTGTTTTCAGATTATCAGTTAAAGTGGCTTAAAATATATTGTTGAATTTGTGCAGGCTCGGAAAGGTACAAAATATTCAAGGCATGTCCCTAATAGAGATCTGGAGACTGTTTTAGGTATTGATAATCAGACATTTGATTCCAAGAGGTCAGAGCAGACAAGCTCTGTATTGAAAATTGTGGTTCATCCTCATCTTCGAAAGCACATGAAATCACACCAGATGGATGGGTTCGACTTCTTACAAAAGAACCTGATAACAGAAGAACCCGGCGGTTGCATTTTAGCACATGCACCAGGTACAGGGAAAACGTTCCTTGTTATTAGTTTTATTCAGAGCTTTTTGACCAAGTATCCAGATGAGAGACCACTAATTGTTGCACCCAAAAGTATTTTGTGTTCTTGGATGACTGAATTTAAAAAATGGCAAGTAGAGGAGATCCCTGTGCACAACATATATGAAGTAACCAATAAGTTGGAAACATTGAGATGCAAGCAGCTTCAGACACTTAAAGAGTGGAAAGAGAAAAAAAGCATTCTCCTTGTGAGTTATTCACAGTTCTCAAGCATAGTTTGTGAGAATGCTGAGAATGAAATGACAGCATCTTGCCAAAAAATTCTTCTGGAGGGTCCAGGACTGTTGGTTTTAGACGAGGGTCATTTCCCTCGAAATCAAAACACCAACATACTAAATGCACTCACCCAAATACATACCAGGAGACGGATTTTATTGTCAGGCACACTCTATCAAAACAATATCAAAGAGCTTTTTAATCTTTTGAGACTTGTAAGGCCTGAAATTCTAGAATTGGAATCATTTCAAGCAATCTTTAGACGGTTGATCACAAGCATTTCTGGAAGTGAAATGCATCAAAAATTGTTTTACAAGAGACATGCTCAAGATCCATTGGAGAGAATATTCTGTGATGTGCTTGAATATGCACTACAGAGTTTTAATGATGAGGTAAAAATGTCCGCGCTGCATGATCTTCAAGAGTTAACTGCACTATTTGTACACTACTATAAGGGAGATATACTAGAGGATTTGCCTGGACTGTTTGATTTTACTGTTAAGTTGGATTTAAATGAGAAACAAAGAAAAGCACTTGGCAAACTACATATTATAGGAAACAGAATGACTAGAGATGTAATGTCTGGCGCAATATGCATACATCCTTCACTGAGGAAGTATGGGGAGAATATTTCCGGATGGTTGGAGTCAGATGGGAAAAATAATGGGAGTATGTTTGCCAGTATTCAGGCAGATCCAAATGATGGAGTGAAAACAAAGTTTGTGCTTGACATGCTATCCCTCTGTGAATCAACCAAGGAGAAAGTCATAGTTTTTAGTCAATACCTTCCACCTTTGTCTCTGCTAGAAAATATGATAATGGCAGAAAAGAATTGGACCAAAAGTCGAGAAATTTTAAGATTGGATGGTAGTACTGCTACAGAAGTCAGGGGAAGTATAATTGAACAATTTAATAATAGTCCTGATTCAAAGGTGCTATTTGCCTCGATTAAGGCATGTGGAGAGGGCATTTGCCTCACAGCTGCTAGTCGGGTTATAATATTGGATATTCCTTGGAACCCTTCAATCTCTAGACAGGCAATTAGTAGAGCTTACAGAATTGGTCAAAAAAAGAAGGTATATGCATATCGCCTGGTTGCTGCAAATACTCAGGAAGAGGACATTCATCAAGCTTCCTTGAAAAAGGAACTTATGTCAAAGATGCTTTTCGAAGGAAACAATAAATCTGAAGATTCAATCTCGCTCCTGGATGAGGTAAATCAAGATGATTGTGAAGATTTGTTCTTCCAAAGTGGTAGTCCGTTAAGGCAGAACCTCCTTGCTTTGTACAAGCAGACATTTGTGTAAACAATAAAGGAAAATATACCCTACAGGTCTTTTAATCGAAGTCATTCTGTACGTTTTCTGAGAGGTGGCCTGAGGTAGATGTACAGATGTAACCATCAGGTTTCGTGTCATTCATGTCCATTTATTCTTTTGTACCTACAATTCTAATGTCTACTCAGCAGTCGAGTTTTTTATATTTTTTCCGAACTATTAATTAGTTTATGGTTCATGCAGTCAAGACCTTACTATGGCCAATCATCACTCATCCGGCTTTCACCGGCACATCCACCCGAATCCCTGGAGTAAAGATGATTGGCACGATCTTGCAAACTGGCTTGATCGACTAACATGAATAGAATATGGATGGCGTCGGTATCATTTTACCAATAACACATCCCCGTCTGTGTTGAGAAGCATGACAAAATATTGTTTACAACTTCTGGACCAGGGGTCGTCGTTGGTAAATAAATGAGTTGCATGCAGCTCCAATGTTGACGCCAACATATCACAAGATGTCAATACCTTTTAATTTTGGCGTCAACATGGGACCATTTGTCTAAATATGAATTCATTCTGCTCGTCTTGCTAACATTGTGTACTCTATAGTAGGTTGAGGTATCGTGTATGATTTCCATGGTAACATGGTCATTATAGTAATCATAATAATGATATAAAAGTTGAGCTTTTGGAGCAATAAGAGAAGAGGATCTATGTTTCAAAATTAAGAAAACTAGTTATCTACCCTAGCATATGGAAAGTCAAATTTTTGGATTTAAACACCAAAAAATGGTTTCCATTATTAGTCGTTTAGTTGTATCATTATGGGGGTATATGTATATTTGTTTGCAATCAGTCCAATTTAGGTATTATGTCCCTCTTGTTTTAGATGGTCTCCTAAAAAAATGTGGGTCCTTAAGTGTTTTTTAATTGTTGGGGTCTCTTAGGGGTTTGTGGTCCTATGTTACCCTTTGTTTTCCCTGTTTGATGTTGGTTTACATGTCAATAGGTCGTAATTTTAATTCAAATTTTTTATAAATACATAGGGGTCTGGGTGCATTTAGATGTCTATAGGCATCCAAGAGAATTTAAAGAAAATATGAAGAAGCATCTTGCATTTATTGTCACAACAATTTATTGAGCATTTCCTTGCATTTAAAAACTTAAGGAAAGCATTTAGAGAGCATTAATTGTAGCATTAAAGTCATGGTAATGACACAGTGCATCACATTGGTTTGTCTGATTGAAGCATTATTGCATTTACTTGGTGTGTCTTTGATATTGTACATTGTTGAGAGCCCTAATAAGTTGTCTGTGATTAAAACCCTATTGACCTTGAATAAAGTCCCTAAAATATTATTTATTTATTTATTATTTATAGGATAAGTGGTTTGACTAGGGTTTGAAGAAGGGTCATTTACTAATGATAGACACAAAATTTCAAAAAACTAAGTGAGGTTTTTGTTGTGTGTGTTAATGATCTTTCTCATGGTCATGCACAAACCATATCACATGCAACAAATAGTGAATACTCATAAAGTCAGCATTTCATCTAAAGCTAAAAACTTATACACTCGCTTGAGGTGCAACAAGATATCACCAAGAACCCCACTGATGCAAAAATATATAGAAAGATATCACACACAACTATAACTCATACAAATCCCAACATTCACACAGATGAAGAAAAACATAACACATCAACTTTAAATATAACAGTTCCTTTCATTCTCATTAAACATCAATTATATAATTTAAATGTATAAAACCTCCGAGAACACACTACTTTCTTAAACATTCAAATGAAAAATCATATACAACAAGCACAATTTCCTTACGAGGTTCATTCCATTTCTAAACCCAAAGCTTGATCTTCAACCACTAATACTACAAAACATCCCAAAATCCAAAGTGTCTCAAATGAGATATTGAGAGGTCTATTTATAGGTTTCTAGGATGACCTCAATCCCTACTACTTGGTGCTAAATCAACTCCACCTATCCAATTAAGCCAACTATAATTCCATGTATCATCCACTTGTGCATATTCCCCAACATATGCCTCCCAACTTGAATCAGTCCCTAACCATCCACATAATAGTTATCTTGAGGTTTGTCATCTATTAAATCTGTCTGTCCTTGATTTTTTTTCTGTGCTTTCTTCCATCCTATGTTTGTTTTCACAAAAAAAGTGTATTTATTCTAACTTGTACAACAAACATCTCCATTCCTACAAAACACCCTTCTTGCTCATCGTCCTACTTCAATGTATTGTAATATGCCTAACATGAGTTTATGTGTCTCATGTGCACATCCTCATACTTATCCATTATTATAGTTTCCTAGTGCATGCAAAATGAGGGTTAATTTTTTTGAAGCCCCAGATTTGATGAACACAACCTTCAAACCATTTTTGTTTGCTTTTCATTTGCTAGAAACGTGATGTCTATAGTCATGGGGCCCAAACACCTACAATGTACAATTCTTGGGAGGTTATAATTTTGCTTTTAATTTTTTGGGTTGGATGTGTCTTGTTGTGTTAGCTTGTTTTGAACTAGCAAATCTTGAAGACTATTTCCATATCTCCTGAAGATCAAGATACTATTCTAACAGTCGTAGTCTTTAATTGCTATGGATTTGGAATAATTTATTAGGCCTAATTTATTGTTTTGTATTTGTTTAGTCCTAATTAAATGTTTATGAATATATTTGATTGAAATCCATTTATCTATATTAATTTCAATGAACCTATGTTCTCTTACACCCCTTTTAGGGTTAGATCTTGCTTCATTTTGTGATACATTTGATTTTTTAGGGCTCATTATTTGGCATGTCAAGTTTCACAAAACCATGATTTGTTGTGCCTTCTCCTTTGTGGTTAGATCTTGTTTAACAAAGTCAAATATTAATTTATCTAATTTTATAAGAATACTTCTATTGCACACTCCTAGATCCAATTTACCTAGCTTCCTTATGTTTGATTCATTTGACCCAAGCCGTAGGTTTATTCAATTTTTGAAAACTTGTTAAACCATAGTGTGCGTGAAATGGCCCACCTTTTAGATGTATTTTTTCAAGATGTTGAAAATTATTCTATGAATGTTTTGGCTTTTCATAATAATGCAAAAGATAGTGATTATGATAGTGAGGATAACTTTGATGAAAGGTTAGGAAACTTAAGTTTGAACCCAATAGGTTTAAATGAATATACAATTGAAAAATGTGTATTTAGTATTGGTTCCTTTTATTCAAGCCCTTTTGATTATAGAAAGTCAAATTTTGATATGAGAGAACTAATTAGTAAGGAAAAAATGGTTAGACTCACAAAAAGTACACTAGAGATATATAGATTTAGTCTTGAATGTGCACATGAAAAACCCTAACACAAAATATAGGGAATAATGTGGATTTAGATGCATGTCCAATTCTTCTTCTTTAAATGTTGAATATGGTAATAATGTGAATGTTAGAGCATCTCAAGATGATTATTGGAATGAAAATTGTAGATTACGATTATGAGACATAATTAGAAGCACAACATAGAGATGTGAACATTGATAATATCAAGAAATATGCTATAGATAAATCCCACGGGGATATTTTAAATTATGAATATATTTAAAGAAGTTTTTTGTCACAATTTACCTTCTCATGAAGTCATTTATGTAGTTCGTTCTAAAGTTATCATTGTATCTATTGTTTATAATGTTCTTCTTTCTCAAAATGTTATGTTTCAAATTCTGAAGGTGTTTCTATTGCTCTCCGTTCTTCTCAACATGCAATTCCTCGTACTTTTCTCAATATTTTTATTGCTTTTTAAGTTCCTTTAATTGTGTAACGTGCTTCCATGGCTTCATATGTGTCTCAAAATATGCCAAGTGTAAATGTTCTCCTATGTTTTAAAATTTACTTGCTCACTGTGTTCCTCCAATTGCTTCACATGGTGCCCTTCTATCATGCAAACTTCTTCTACTATAATCTATTCTACTTGTTGGTCTTCTATCAAATGACTACTATGAAGCATACATTATGTGAATTAAAAATAAAAATAAAAATCTTTTCTCAAGGATCTTAAAATCCAAAAAATATTGTCACTTCTAATGTTATTCTCTTAAACCCCTTGGCTTATGAAGTGATTGCATATCCATATCCAATAGGATTTGTCTTTCCAAAGTTTAAATTGTCCAATGGAAAGGGAGATATTCACATCACATGAAGGCCTTCTATAGCTCTTTCTTAGACATTGCTCATGATGATGAGTTGTTAACTAAGATATTTCTAAGAAGCTTGACGGATCACACAATTTATTGGTTGTATGCTTTAACTTATGTATCCATATGTTCATTTACAACTCTAGTTTATTATTTCTTGACTCATTTTCAAATAAATATTGCTCAGAAGGTTACATTTGTGAACTTAGCTCAGCTTAAACAAGAATCCAATGAGTACATTAGCGATTATTTTCTTAGGTTTAATATTATGATTATTAAGATGAGTTATCAACCACATGATAATATCATGAAATTTAAAGCATGTTTTTAGATAGTTTGTTTCCAATTATTAAAGAAAAATGTCATATTCAATTATTATATAATTCTTTGGAAGAGCTTTGTCTTTTGATTGGAGATTGCGAAATGAAGCTTTTAGATGCAAATATCCTCAAATATTTTTCCAATGCTTCCACATTTCAAAACAAGCCAAACTTTAAGAATGGAAGCAATGATGGTAGTACTACAACCAAGAAGGGGCATAGAAATGACGTCAATATTATAGAGTAACCATCTTAGAGGCTCATCTTCACTTATCAAAAGGGGGTATAAATAGTTTACTAAGCTTAATGAATGCCCACAAGAAATATTAGAGAACTTACTTGAATAAAATATGATTTCCTTACCTCCAAATATGGAGTTGGATATTTCAATACTTTTGTGTTGATCTTATGACTCTATGGCACTTTTTGATTACCATAGATTCCAAGGACATTCCACAAATGCTTGTGTGGCTTTGAAGTATGAAATACATTATCTTATTAATAATATTCAAATTCACTTGAGTGGAACTAGTAACGATTCAAATACAACAATAGATCCACTAAGTCATAAAAAGAAACAAAATAGCAATGAAAATGTACATAAGGTAGACAATCAAAGTATACCAATATGCATATGGATTATAAACGACATCCACTTGATGGTTGTATTAGAGTTGTTGATTCAATGAATAAGAATAAAATATCTATTCAAATTGTGCTTACTAGAGAGAATATCTCATATGGTAATTCATGTGATGACCATTGTTTATAATAACATTGATAAATAGTAAGGAAAAAGATGGAAGAATGGTTGAAAATGTCTCAAGCTTCAATGTATGCATTGAACAATCTTAATAAAGGATTTAAAGGATTTATCAGACACTCCATTGGTTATTGCAAGATATGAGTATTAGTAGAGAGCCTCTTGACTATATTATCTTGCCTATTAGATTGGGTCCAAAGTCAATTCAAAACTTATTTCATGCAGTGATTATTGTTGGGATATGTAATGATTTACTTGGTAAACCATGCATACATTTATGCAAGTAATCCTTTCTACTATGCATCTATGTTTGATATATATATGAATTGTAACTACTTAATCTTGATGTTCGAATATCAAACATAGATGCATAGTAGAAAGGATTTCTTATATATATATATATATATATATATATATATATATAAAAGAAATCCTTTCTACTATGCATCTATGTTTGATATTCGACAATCAAGATTAAGTAGTTACAATTCATATATATATCAAACATAGATGCATACAACTTCATTCTTATTATACTCACACACACACACACACATGTGTGTGTGTGTGTGTGTGTGTGTGAGTATAATAAGAATGAAGTTGTATGCATAGAAGTACCACAAGACTTATTAAAATATCTACCTAAAGAAAGAACAATAAATATAAATACATGTTTTTATACCAATGAGGGTGTATTCGTCATATACTATATTTACAAGACAACCACATGGTCCTAAAGAAAATCATTGTATGATAAAAACTATTAATTTAGATAGTTACTCAATGAATAAGGTGTCAAATGACTATGATCCTATACATACCGCTAGTGATATTAATGCTTCAACTTTCATAGCTTATAATAATTATCATGGACCTCATAACATTATTGGTTAAAGTCGTTAACTAATTTCTCATCATAGAACCTATGCACTCTTTATTTGAATGATGATCAGATTACTTTGATTTCTTATAATTTTATATGTGGTTTATTCCTAGTTTTGTTATATGGTTATTGATTGATTTATATGTGATATATGCTCATCCCATGTGTACTACAACTATTGTTTATCTACACACTATTGATGTCACTATCAAGATAGATGCACAATTTATATGTGACATGTTATACGTTCATGATCATAATAAACAAACAAAGAGTAATGGGTCTCCTATAACATTCTAAAATTTGAGAAAGATTTCTTTTATTTTATTGGTAAAACTTGTTAGAATTTAGTTTTTTTTAACCCATTATGTTTTCCATATAAAATAATCCCATTCTAATAGAAATTATTAAATTTTTTTATCATTTTATTGGTTAATATTAAGTTAAAGGTGAGTTAAGGTTGAATTCAATAACCAAAAAAATTATAAATTTGCTTTGAAATCATAAAATTTTATTATAAAAAATAAAGTTTTATACATCATGATAATCACTTGGAAAACACTTATTAATTTTAAAATTGGGATTGGAATGTGGCACAAGTTTCAAAATTTAGATATACACCAATCTTTTTAAAATTAGAATATCTATATTTAATGGTCTCTTTTATATGATACTTACATGATATTCACTTGATTATTGCATGATGTTTACATAATAATTTCCTCTTCAAAACGAATTGAATGTATAGTAGATGAATTATTTTGTTGTTGTTGTTGTGTGTGTGTGTGTGTTTATTGATTTTATTTTAAGTAGTATTTACTATTCGTCAACCACTTCACATAATTAGTAAATCTTCACTCAAAATTTTCACATATCAATGTGCGTCAGATGCTAGTAAATGTTATGACACCCTCTTACTTTAAAAAAAATTATATTGATCATCATTTTTTTAGAATTTTGTGATCATTGGTCGTCCCTTACAAATAAACATCATAATTTGTCGTTTTTGTTCTCCATTCGACCAATGTAGAAAAATAACATAACAAATATTTATTCATACATATTTTATTTATTGGTCATGAGTCTAATACATAATTTTTTTTTTCAATTTTTTTTCATTTATGTTTGTTGATCATCTAATACAAACATTAAAAAAAAGTCATTTTTGTCGATCGTCTAATACAAACACAATAAAGTTGTCAGTTATGCTAGATAGTTGTTTAACACAAAACACAACAAATATGTCTTTTCCTTCATCATTCATCTAATACATAAACAAGACAAAGCTACATTTTTTGTTCATTGATCATTTAATATAAAAAAACACAAAAAATTGTCTTTTTGGTTTGTCGATTATTTAATACACAAAATAAAACAAATATGTATTTTTTGTTCACTGGTTATCTAATAGAAAAACATGACAAAGTTGTTTTTTGTTTTGTTGATCATCTAACACATTTTTTTCCAATTTTTAACCAATCATATAATGAAAAAATAAACACATAAATTAACACCCACTTGAGAATCATAATTTGTAAGTCCTAATCCACAAATAACCTTGGATAATTGTGGTTTATATGTTGTACATTAGTGTGGGTATTCTTTATTGGCTCTTTTTTGCCATTTGGTTAATTTTTACAATTATTTCAAAATTTAAATTCACAAATCATCATATTTTCCTGAAACAATACGTTCTTAATTTTTCATTTGAAATATACATATTTTTTAAATTCAAAAAAATATGTATGTATTAGTAGTAAATTATATGTTTTTCTTTTGGATTATCTTGCCATTTATATATATTTTTATTTAATTTCTTCAAGATAGTTTAGTTTAATTTATTTTATGTAGTTACTCTATAATTGAAAATTACACAGAACAATAAGCATCACAAATTCCTTTGCCAAGAAGAGAAAGACATATGGCTAATACCTTTGATCATATTCTCATATTCCCACTAAGCAATATTCAATTGGAATACACTCAACCTAGAGGAAAAGGTCTTGTTTCCCATGCTACTCATGTTTCCCATCAATGAGAAAAAATATTGATAAAAAAAGATTGGCTAATAATTTTAGAACACCACTATCATCAAAAAAATAAAATATAATGGTTGACAGTGTTTCTCAACACCCCGATAGTAGGATACTTTTGGATCTAATTGATATGAATTGTACTCAAGTCTTTCGAGAGCATACATTACAACCTTTTCACTTCAATAAAATTAATAACAAAAGTTTTGTTGAAATATGCATACCACTGAACAACCTACCTCATACTCAGTTTAAAACTTCCTTCATGGCAGGACATCAAACTTCATTCAACATGGTAGGCCATCAAACTCCCTTTATGACGAGACATCAAAATCTATTCAACATGGCAAGCCATCAAACTCTTTTCATAATAGGTCATCAAATCACAAACATGTGTGTTTCTCTAAATTAATTTGGTCGTCAACTTTTATTTTCATTTATTAATTGAAACATACAAATTACAACAAATCACACTCTAAATCAATAATTTTTATCGAGTTCTTTCCATAGAACAAATACAATGTGTGCTCATTGTTAACGAGAATATTAATTGAAGCATGTAGTATAAAAGTGAACCGTGGAAGCTTTTAGTCATACCTTGACATCAGACATACTTTGCAATATTGACAGTGCTTCATAACTCATAGAGTAGAATAGAGATGTATAGTCAATGAATATATGTGTTTGTTGATATTATAAATATAATATTATATTTAATCTTAATAGTAAAATAAGGCAAATATATCCCGACACAAATTTATACATATATATGCACTTGTATTCAATACATATGAATTAATACAAATTGAATTACGCGTCATCATTTGTACTATAAATTATTAGTGTTTTGTTCAGTTATTCTTAATTTGTGATGTATATTAGATTAATGTAACAAGAATACTTCTCATGTGATGTTAGAACTAACTGAGAACTTGAACTATTGACTCACAACTTAGTGTCGAGGTGATATCAATATTTATTGTATGAGCCAAAGTCTCAAATAATTGATGTCCAAGGAGAAGTATCCATTAGAGTTATGAAAGCTAGTAATAATAAAGATTGAGCAGTGGCAGGAGGCAAAAATAAATCAGTTTATTAACCATGAAGCGAAGATAAAAAAAACCAACATCGATCAAGTTGAGGATGAGTTATATCGACCACATGACATGAAGTTTTGGGTAACTTTCACATATCTATTGTGGCCTTGTATTTTAAGACTAGCAGACACAAGAAAATGTTCAAGATTGCATATTAAGAAACCCATTTAATGGACAAAGGATAAAATACAAAAACTTGAAGAAACAGTCAAACCTTGGACATGAGCGGTATGTTATTGGTTCAATTCAAATTTAGACTTATTCATAATATCGTGGGTGATACAAGGGTGGATAATTTTTGATGCAAAAAAGGGAAAAATATTGGAAGCACCAAGAGGGAGATTAATTAAGAAGGTGCCAATAATCATTCATATGTTGTTGATTGAAGGTGAGTTGATAAAAAGCAATAAGTAGTTTCTGTAGGGGACATGCACCTAGGGGATTAAATAGGGTAAGAAAGGGATCTAAGGAGAGATGACTAAATATGAAAGGTAAGATGCAACGATTATGGGGATAAATGGAAGAAATAAGGATGGATAAAATTAACAAAATATTAGAATAGGATTTAGTAATAAGAAATAAATTAGAAGAGATTAGAGAAAGTAGAGAGAAAGAAGGGGAAAAAAGGTAAGAGTGTAGGAAATAAAGGAGTGATATCAAGTACTAATAAAAAGAGAATTAAGAAATAAAAATAAGTAAAAATGGGAAAAGTAGAGGAACAAATGAAGTTAACATAAGAAATGAAGCAATGGGAGGGGGAAAATAGGGAAGTAGAGGTTATAAATGGATGATAGGATGAGACAATTAAGTTTGAGAAATGAAAAATTCAAGGGAAACATCGAGTGGAGTTATCATGGAAAGAAATGGTACAAAATATGAACTAAAAGAAAAATTTAGTGCAGAACAATTAGAAATAACACATAATTTTGAACTAATTTTGACAACATCAAAACCTACAATAAGGATGGAAGGAAGATTAGAAATAGTTAAGGAAATAGATTGAGGAGGCACATACCACACAAACAAACTTAGTAGAGTATAGAAATGAATCAATACAATCGCTAGTGTCTATGATAAAGACGTTAGATGAAAAATGCATGGGGGGATATTTGGAAGTAGAAGGTCAAAGAGGACCTTTTCCAAATATACAAAGACTTAGATGGACATGAGGAGATAAATTATAAACCAGTGAAGAAGAGAGTAGTAAGAGAAAACATAAAGAAGAAAGATTGGAAGGAGAAGGGAGCACTAGTAAAAGAGAGATAAAGTTAGAAAATGCAATAATAAAAACAATAGAGGAAGCAATCGGAAAACATAAGTGGAATGCATGATTAGAAAATAAATGGAAGAAATAAAGATTTATAAAATTAACAAAATATTAGAATAGGATTTAGTAATAAGAAATAAATTAGAAGAGATTAGAGAAAGTAGAGAGAAACAAGGGGGGGAAACGGGAAGAGTGTAGGAAATAAAGGAGTGATATCAAGTACAAATAAAAAGGGAATTAAGAAATAAAAATAAGTAAAAATGGGAAAAGTAGAGGAACAAATGAATTTAATAGAAGAAAAGAAGCAATGGGAGGGAAAAAATAGGGAAATAGAGGTTATAAAGGGATGATAGGATGAGACAATTAAGTTTGAGAAATGAAAAATTCAAGGGAAACATTGAGTGGTTTTGTCGCGGAAAGAAAGGATACAAAATATGAACTAAAAGAAAAAATTAGTACAAAACAATTAGAAATAACACATAATTTTGAACTAATTTTGACAACATCAAAATCTACAATAAGGATGGAAGGAAGATTAGAAATAGATAGGAAATAGATGTAGGAGGCACATACCATGCAAACAAACTTAGTAGAGTATATAAATGCATCAATACAATTGCTAGTGTCTTTAGATAAAAAATGCATGGGGGAAATATTTGGAAGTAGAAGGTCAAAGATGACCTTTTCCAAATATACAAAGACTAAGATGGACACAAGGAGAGACAGTAGAAACCGGTGAAGAAGAGAGTAGTAAGATAAAACATAAAGAAGAAAGATTGGAAGGAAAAGGGAGCACTAGTAAAAGAGAGGTAAATTAAAAAAATAATAGAGAAAGCAATTGAAAAACATAAGTGGAATACACGATTAGAAAATAAATGGAAGAAATAAGGATGGATAAAATTAACAAAATATTAGAATAGGATTTAGTAATAAGAAATAAATTAGAAGAGATTAGAGAAAGTAGAGAGAAAGAAGGGGGAAAAAAGGGAAGAGTGTAGGAAATAAAGGAGTGATATAAAGTATGAATAAAAACGGAATTAAGAAATAAAAATAAGTAGAAATGGGAAAAGTAGAGGAACAAATGAAGTTAATAGAAGAAAATAAGCAATGGGAGGGGGGAAATGGGGAAGTAGACGTTATAAAGGGATGATAGGATGAGACAATTAAGTTTGAGAAATGAAAAATTCAAGGGAAACATCGAGTGGTGTTATCGCGAAAAGAAAGGATACAAAATATGAACTAAAATAAAAATTTAGTACAGAACAATTAGAAATAACACATAATTTTGACAACATCAAAACCTACAATAAGGATGGAAGGAAGATTATAAATAGTTAAGAAATAGATGTAGGAGGCACATACCATGCAAACAAACTTAGTAGAGTGTATAAATGCATCAATACAATTGCTAGTGTCTATGATAAAGATGTTAGATAAAAAAATGCATTGGGGAATATTTGGAAGTAGAAGTCAAAGAGGACCTTTTCCAAATATACAAAGACTTAGATGGACACGAGGAGAGAAAGTAGAAACTAGTGAAGAAGAGAGTAGTAAGAGAAAACATAAAGAAGAAAGAGTGAAAGGAGAAGGGATCACTAGTAAAAGAGAGATAAATTTAGAAAATGTGGTAAAAAAATAATAGAGGAATCTATCAAAAAACATAAGTGAAATACATGATTAGAAAAAGAAGATAACAAAATAAGAGAAATAGACAACAGAGAATAATATGATGCAGAGAGATTAGTTAAAAATAATAGGGAAGAAAAGGATAATGAGTAAGATGAAAATGAGATGCGAAGAGACGTGTCCCCCCAATCAGAGAATATTGTTTGAGGAGATGAACCCAACTATCCTCCCCTGTGTCACTTTAGAATTTGAAAGAGACACTACCCGATGAAGGTATACTAATTGAAGAAGAATTAAGAGAGACATATAGAAAACATAAACCTGAGAATTTGTGAAGAGAATAAATAGTTAGAAATTTTGAAGAAGTATTGAGAAAATTTTACTTTGAACTAGAGTTACTGCAAGATAAGAGTAGAAAGAAAGTTGTAGGAAAACAAAAAAATTGCCAAGAGAAAGGGAAGGAGAAGAAAGAAAAGAAGCAACAAATATAAAAATAGAGGAGTAGTAACACTAAACCAACAAGTGCAAAGACAAGTTTCACCCAAGATAAAATGACACACAAGACTAAGTTACCCATTTTTGGTAAAGACACTAAATCACACCTTTTTGCATTATATGCATATTGAAGGATCCTTAACATCATAGATAACCAAGTCAAACCGTTTGATTTTATGGGCGCATTGAAAGATGATACACTTAAGTGATATATGAAAATTATTCCTAACCATAAAAAAGCATGGGATGAGATAAAAGATTCAAAATTTATTTCTATTGTCTCGAGACTCCTATGGAAAGTGTAAGCAAAATGAGAGAATTAATTCAAGATGAGAAGGAAACAATGAAAGAGTTTGATAAAATATTTAAAGTATTGAGGAAATTAATAGAACATTTGAAAAAAAAATTGAATGGTTGGTATTAGGATTAATACCCCATTTTAAGAGCAACTATTGATGGGAAAGTTGAAGCCTTAAAAATGGCAAATCAGTTAGAAACCCAAATCTGAAGGAAAGAAAATGACACGGTTATGCAAATAAAATTTGAAAAAATGGAACAAGAATTGACACAATTAAGATTGAGACAAGAAATACAGATGAAACTAGACAGAAGTAGTAGTTCACCAACAAAATTAACAATGAAACCTAAAATTTAGTTTGCAACATATTGTAGGGAAGGACATAGCAAGATAGAATGTCTGTATGTTGAAAATATAAGAAGACTGACATTAACTCCAGTTAACCCTATAGGTATGACGCATCTAACACAACAACCCATTAGAAAATATAAAGTATGGTGTGGAATTTGTAAATTGTATGATAAACATAATCAGAATATGTGCCCCTTGATGGAAGTTACCCCACCCTCAAACCAATTAATATATTTCACGATATGTGGATCATTTGGGTGCTACCAACAAACTTGTGCTAGATTTTATGCATTAGAGGACCTCAAAGAAATGACGTCAAGAGTTGATGTGACAAAAAAAACATTGCCTACCCTCTAACAATGTCAGTAACCACAAGATCCGTATCATACATAAAAACTACCTATCAACCATTTATGGCATTACTGAATATGGCATCCCCTCTAAAATAAAATTTTAATAACTATCAAGGATAATATCAAAGAGGATACAATGGAGGATGATACCATGGAGGTTATCAAGGAAAAAAATATATACCAAAATATCATGGAGGTTATCATGGAAACAACTATACACCATGATACTGTGGGAGTTATCAAGGTGATTATCAGGGAAACTATTATCAAAGAGGAGGCCACAGGTACCAAGGTGATCAAGGGAACAACTATTATGGGCACCAAGGGGGACACCATAAAGGAGGACAAGGTTGAAAAAATAAAGGTCCCTATACATATTTTAAATATGGGATGGATGGGCACATCACACAAAATTTCACTACACCAAAACAAATTGAATGCACCTTTTGCCATGAAAAAAGGAACACATGACACATATAGTTGCCCAAAATATACACAATTCTTTAAAACACATGGAACAATTACATATAGGTAAAATTATGCAACTAAAGGGGCTTAAAATTTACAAAAGGTATTGAGAGGTAGTAAGGAAGAAGAAGAGGAAAAAAACAACCAGAGATTTCTAGAAATGGTGGAATAATATCAGGAAGATGAAAGTAAAAGAGGAGTTGTGAGAAACTTGGAATAAGAAAACTATAATGAGAACAAACATCAATAAAATCATGGATAATGGGAGAGCATCTATAATCACAAGAAGTGTATCCAGGATGAATGTACATGGTAAGAATTAGGGACATGTATCTAGCGAGACAAGGAAAACTAACCCAACCCTAAGACACACGGTAAAATAATACAACAAAGTAAAAACACAATTGAAAAAACTTAGAAAGAATAAGAGAAATGAACTTATTTTAAGGAATAAGAAATGCTTGGATTAAATAAAATTATACAAATGATCAATGACAATCATTATTAGAAAATCTCCAATAATTCTATAAATATTGGAACAAGTAGGAACACACATATTGCATACAATGAGAAGAAAACATTAAAAAAAAAGAATTGGAAAATGCTTTTGAGGATTACTGTGTGAAGAATTTTGACCTCGACGTTTTGGATCACCCCCTGTGATCCTTCTTTCAGAGAAATACATGATGAGGAACAACAAACCTAACATCATTAAATAGGTCAAAGAGAATAATCACTCGAGATAAAAAATGAAGTAACCATTGCAAGCTCATAACCCAAGTGCCAGCAAGAAATTCACTCACCACCCTAAGCCTCTTAATGGTAAAAAATTAATAAAGACCAATGTCTATAGGGGTACCTTTGTCTTACAATCAACCAACTGATAGATAGCTTGGACATAACATTTATATTGATGGTGGTGCTTCATACCAATTGCCTAAGTTGGAAGACCATTCCAAGGAAGTTGTGTGTCTTTCTTAGCATGAAGCCCCTAACTCTATTCCATCATGTAGGTTCCATTGCTCCTTTTTCCTAGAGCCAAGGTTTACCTTTGATCCATCTTTACTCCATTTTGGGCTACTCAATAAATTTTGGGACTGTATCCTTTCTTCTCCATCATGCTCAGAATGTGTAGTTGTTGAGTTGATCATGGTGGACAATGCATTTCAGATAGGATTCCAGTTAATAGCATCCATAAAGACAACACAAGAGGATAACACGGTGCATATAAACTTAGAGATTGGCCATTTATCCTAGGTAGAAGAGCATGCAACAATGGCCTTTGGTGGCACATATTTTATGGATAAGGGCCCCCATAAGGTTGGATCTTCAAATAGGGTTTCTTATTCTTGTTTTAGGGTTGGCATTGTGCGTAAATCCTATGTACATAGTTTGAATTCTTTTATTTTCTCATGTTCCGACCTTAACATCGTTACATCCCCAAGGATCTCAGCTTCAGTTGACTGGAAAGACTCTGTACTTGCCATCCATATTGGACATTTTGGTGGTCTTTAATAATAATAATATCATCATCACCGATAACTTTAATTATTTTAACAATAATGTTAGCCAACACCACCCGATCCAAATCATTACTGTCGATGATGATGATGATGATGATGATGATATCACTAAAAACTTTAATTATATTAACAATAATGTTAGTCAACATAATTTGATCAAAATCATTTCTGCCATTGATGATAATGATGATGATGATGGAAGATTGGGAAAATAAGCTAGTTGCAAATCTATCGGACCACCCTTTAGACAAACCATCCTTCGATGTTTTGAAAAGGGGTTTAGGTTTCATCATTTCTCCTCTTGGTTTCCCCAAAGAGGATTTTGTCATAAGCATTGATAGTGTTTTAAGAAATATTCCTTCCAATGATGTTGAAGAAGTCAGGCAAGATTGCATGTTAGCATTGTGTAATGCCAAACATCCTTCTTCTAACATCTCAAAGGAGGAATGGAGGGATCTTAAGTCCTTGAACCATAACAAAGACATTTTGATTCTCAAAGTGGACAAGGGTAATGCCACTATTATTTTAAATCATAGAGATTACAACTCAAAGATGGTGAACCACCTTCATAATAGTGGCAGCTATAAATAACTTGCCATTAACCCTATTTCTCACATTAAAAAAAAGGTGACTTAAGCCATTAAATCCTCTTCCTTAGACACCTTGACCAAGAAGTTGGTTCCCAATAAAGACGTCACTCCTAGAGTCTAAGATGCCCCTAAGATCCAAAAAATAGGTTGTCCTTTGAGACTTATTGTCAACACCATTGACTCCCCTACCTCTTATCTTGCAACATTCTGGTCAAACAAATTGAAACACATAGTAAGCAAGACTTCCTATTTCATCCGTGACTCTAATGATTTTTTGGAGATTATCAAAGATAAGAAGGTCTAAGAAAATGATTTATTAGTCAACTTTCATGTGGTGTCCCTCTTCATGAAAGTCCCCATAGAAGAAGCAATAAAAGTGTTATTGAATCTCATAGACAGATAAACTGCTAATTTAGTAGCCCTATGTCTCAAGTCCAGTTTATTATCCTTCAAATGTGTTGTCCATGAATAATGTGAAGGTGTAGATATGGGTTTACCTCTTTCTCCCATTATGTCCAACCTCTTCATGGAGAAGTTTGAGGAACGAGCTCTTCATTCTTTCCTTCCTAAACCTAAATGGTGGAATAGATATGTTGATGACACCAATTTATGTTAGCCCCATGGCATAGAAAATTTAGAATCCTTCCATGCCCATCTTAATAGTTTATTACCCAGCATCAAATTCACAAAATAAATTCAGGAAGAAGGAAACCTTCCTTTTTTAGATGTCTTCATCACCAAGAAATAAGATGGTTCTCTAGATAGGAAGGTCTATAGGAAAGGTACCCATACAAATCTTTACCTTCATGCCTCCTTACACCATCATCCAGGCCAAAAATAAGGGGTTTTAAAAACCCTTGCAACTAGAGAATTTAAAATTTGTGATGAATACGACATTGAAGAACAAATTGAGCACTTAAAAAGGGTTTTCAAGCTGAATGATTACACTGGGAAATAAATTACCAGAGCTATAAAACAAGCCAAAGACAATGTAAGCAAACCTAAACAAAAATACCCCATAGCAGTAGACCCAATGGCTTTCCTACTTTATGTGGAAGGTATTTCCAACAAGATTGCTATAATTATTAAGCGCCATAATATCAATTCCACCTTCCATCCTATTAAGAAGCTTAGAATGTCCTTAAAATATGCAAAAGACCCTTTGGGCCCCAACCTACACAGTGGAGTCTACAAGGTGGAGTGCTCATGTGGAATACCTTACATTGGGGAAACAGGGAGATCCATTGGTACCAGAATCAAGGAGTATGTGATAGACATTCATCTTGAAAGGAAATAAAAGTCATCTTTGGTAGAGCATTCTTGTAAAACCAAGCATGCAATCCACATTGAAGAAGCCAAAGTGATCACCATAGAAAACCATTTTCACAAATGAAAATTGAGAGAAGCCATTGAAATTGGCAAGCACTCAGTGAACCTTAATAGAGATGTAGGCTTAGGTTTTGACCATGCTTGGAACACTATCCTCAGGTCAGTATAATCCTTTGTTGGTTCCTTGGTCCTTAGATTTAATGCCAAATTGCCCTCTGCTCCCTTCCCCCGCCCCCCCCCCCCCCCCCCCCGCCCCCTTAGGTTTTTTTGTTCCTATACTTTGATAGTCTTTTTTAACCATTTAATATAAAAAAAAAACAATTCACTTTCTCACTAACTTATACATTTTTAAAGTCTAATATACACATTAATTTTTTTAAGAAACTCTATCCTTAGCTCATTATAATCCTTTGTTGGATCCTTAACTTTACCCCCAGCTTCCTCTCCCCGCGCTCCCTCCAATCTCTCCCCCCCGCCCCCTTAAGTGTTTTTGTTCTAATTCATTGTTTGTTTGTCCTTAGTAGCCACTTAATTCTAACCCCTCCCCTGCCCTGCCTCCCCTTCCTCCTGACCCACCCCCGTAGGATATTCACTCATTTAATAAATTAATCATTTATTTAACTTAATTCTTACTTAAACTTTTTTACTTTGATTTCCAATTTTAAATTTCTTTTCTTATTTTACTTTCTTTTGTTAAAATGTAATTTCCACTAAATATATTTTTTCACTAACATTAAACTAGAACTTTGGTCTTTATTAATTTTTTACCATTGAGAGGTTTAGGGTGGTGATTGCATCCTTTGCTGTCTCTTGGGGTATGAGCTTACAACAGTTACTTCATTATTTATCTTGAGTGATCATTCTATTTGCCCTATTTAAGGATGTTAGATTTTTTGTTCCTCATCATGTCTTTCTCTTGAAGAAGGATCACGGGAGGTGATCCAAAAGATTGAGGTCAAAATTCTTCACACAATTATCCCCAAAAGCATTTTTCAATTATATGCACTGTGAAAGCATAAAATATGCAAAAAGAAGAATGTTTTTCGCACATAAAGAGAATGGAAGAACTTAACTGCATACTTAGATGTTAAGGTATAAAGTTGGGATTTTACAAAAGAATTACTAGATATGGGAGCAAATGTTAATATTATGTTAGAATGAACATGTGAAGCATTACGAAAACACATACTACATCTAATGGATTATGATATTACCATGTGAGATGGTAGTTTGTATAAACTAATTGGAGTGTTGAAGGGAATAGAGGTGAATTTGATGGAAATAAAAAAAATAGTCAACTTTGAAGTGATGGAGTGTTTCCATAAAACCCCATAATATTCTATCCTTTTAATACTAGGATGATTTATGGATTGCAATGGTATTTTTAATTGTGAAGATGAGGAAATCAGTCTTGAAGGGAATGGTATCATGACCCATATCTCACTAGAAATAGGTATGAATGCAACTTGGACTAAATAAGTATGGGAGAATAAGGATGATGATGAAGATTTTGATGGTTTGCAAGGAATTTATGTTTGAGGGAAAGTACACCATTTTGATAGGGACCTCGAATCCAACAAGGGAAAATACAACTAGAGAATGAAAAATTTAAATCTAATACTAAAGAAGACATAAAATCTTGGCTATAAGGAAAAATGGAAAAAGGAGATCTAAAATTGATAATTTTAATAAAAATTGAATGAAAACAAATAAACACAATAAACCAAACATAAAGAATACAAGAGGAAAATTACCATTCAATCGATGAAAATGACATTAGATCTGAATGTCAATCAATAATAGATGATGAAGAAGAAGCATTTTATGATACTATAAAGGCTTGGAGAAATGACATAGACTAATAAACGATATCATGGCAAGAGGAATGATTCAAAATACTACTGACCAAATAAGGCATGCTACGAAACATATACAACATAAAACAAAACAAATAAACTATGTCGTGAACCAATTAAGGAATAAGGCAATGATATTTCAAGATGTATATTACATACCACACAAGGAGGAAAAAATAAAAATACCATGTAACAAAACAAAACAATGAATACCGTCACACGAAGAAACAATACCACAAAAGAAAGAAACAATCAACACAAGGGAGAAATGAAATAAAACAAGAAACATAGGAAATATACTATAACAACAGAAAATGAATGAAAAAATTATATAATGGAAATACCAATCATAAGAAGAATAAAAGATACCACCAAAGTTAAAATGAATACTACAAAGGGAAGAGAAAACACCACCAAAAACAAGGAAGAGACATATCTCGGATCAATACAAAGTAAGACTACCATAAAAAATTCACAAAAGAGCATCAAAAGGGTATTTTTATTATGAAAGGGAGCATCCTAAAAAAAATTTACCAAAATTCTTAGGGATTGGCGATGTAAGAATGTATTTAGTCCAGATGGAGAAAGTCTTTCCCAACGAAAAATAAGAATGGAAGCTTTAGATGACACACTACTTATAAATGCTATGAGATGGAGGGAAACACACAAGGAACATATTAAAAATTGGAATACCTTAGTAATACTCTATGAGACACGAAACATTCAAGAATAAGAGAAGGTTAACACTGGCATATTATATATGTTGAAGAAGTCTGTGTCAACACATAAATAAATGTGAAAACTATTAGAGACAAATTGGAGAGACTACTCCAAAATGTTGGGTAAAATATTTTTATTGGACCTTATAATAGATACTTTGAGTATGGTCTATGCACCAAGAAACATGTGAAGAGACTCAAAATTAAGATGATATCATTAAGTATTTTTTCACACATTTAATTTCTAGGACCCAGATCGAAGAGTATGTTGTGCATTAATAAAAATTAATTATTTTTTAATATTATCTAATGAGGATGCCATAACACAATTTGGAAAGCATATAAAAATACAGAAAATAGAGAATCAAAAATCAATGAAGGTTCTGGATAAAATGTACGAAATCATTACATTAAGATGTTATAAGACAAAGAAACAAGAACCCGAAGAATAAACAAAAAATAATCCATATCACATTAACTACAATATTAAATAAGGGATGATCGAAACTAATGAAGATAAGATATAATATTTATATCAGTGATTAAAAGTACAGGGAAAAATATAGTATATGAAGGAGATCCTAAATTGGCCAAAATTGAAAGTTATTAGGAAGAATCAACAATTTTTAAAATGGTAAAACTGTTAAAAGAATATGAAGATTTTTTTCCCAAGAACTTCATATAACTATGCGGCATTAATCTTGCATTAGGAACAATGAACACTCAATGAAATGTAGATGCAAAACCTATCAGAAAGAGACCTTATAGTCTAAATTCTAATATGAAGATCAAAGTAAAGAAAAAATTAATAAACTATTAAGTGCAGACATTATAGAACTAGTATATGATGCATAATGGATTATTCTAATGTTCACACAAAATTAAAAGATGAGAGAAATAAGAATATGTTTAGATTTTAGAGAATTGAATAAAGCTTACATTCATGACCCATTCCTAAAACCATTTACCAAAGAAGTCTTGGAAAATATTGTGGGAAGAGAAGCATATTCCTTTACGAATGGATTCTCAAGGTATCATCAGGGTCAGATTGACAAATCAGAGTGACCAAAGACAAAATTTACCACCAAAGATAACATTCACCACATAATGAGGTTTATTTATGTATATGATCATGCCATTTGGCCTAAAAAATGTCCCAATTGTATTTAGTTGAATCATGATTAATACCTTTAAATACTTTATCCATGACTTTTTGGAAGTATACTCAGAAGATTGGACTATCTATGGATTACTAAAAGATCACATACAAGCATTAAGACTTATGTTTGAAATATGTCACATGCTAAAAATCATCTTAAACATGAAAACATACATATTTTTGATGTCGCTTGGGACACTGTTGGGTTACATAATCTAAGGCTTGATGATTGATCCCCTAAAAACAAAAATAATTAAAAACTTGCCACCACCAAAAATACAAAAGGATGTTCGCACATTACTAGGATACATAAGATATCATCGTAAGTTTATCAGAGGCTATGCCATGATTAGTGCACCAATAGAGGAGTACTGAAAAGGAAGAATAACAAATCCATTGATTGGAATAAATATTGTCAATGCACATTTGAAACATTAAAAACCAAGATCCTCAATGCACCAATAATGATATTTCTAGATTGGAAGGTTCTCTTCCATGTATATTTTGACATCTTGATAGGCGTGGTATTGGCACAACCATGAGGAGACATGGATCATCTAATATCCTTTACGAGTAGAAAATTATCCAAAGTAGAATACAATTATTCTACCATGGAAAGAGAAGTATTGACAATGGTGAATGTTCTTCAAAAATAATGACATTATTTACTTGCTACACCATTTATTTTCTATACTGATTGTGAACCATTAAGATATATCCTAAACATACCAATGCTTTAGGGGAGAATATGTACATGGATAATGTTGTTTTAAGAGTTTGATTTTAACATAACCATTAGACCAAGAAAATTAAACAATGACCCAAATTATCTATCCCACATAGAGAAAGGAGAGGATCAAGGACCAATATATGATGAGATCCGAAGAGCACACCTATTTAGATGGGAAGCAGTCCCAAAGAACATGGAGATAATTGCACATTTTTTGGTGACAAGGGAATTTTCTGAAGGATACTCCAAAATGGATAAGAAATCATCGATCATCCAAGCATTTTTTTTACATCAATTGATGTAGAATTATACAAAAAAAGACATGATGAAATATTAAGACGAGTGGTGCTACAATATATGCAACATAATATACTTAAGAAATATCATGAAGGAATTGTGGGTGGACATAATGCAGGAGAAGGGACCATGTGAAAAATATTTTTGGTAGGATTATGGTGGCCTACCCTTTTTAAAGATGCTCACCTATATGCACGATAATGTGAAAAATTTCAGAAAGTGGAGAAGCCAAATGTGAGAGATGAGATGCCGCTAAGACCAATACTCACCTTAACACCCTATGAAAAATGGGCAATTGATTTTATCAGAGTTATTAAACCAGAGGTAAGAAGATCCCAAGTCCGATTCATCATCACATGAATTAAATATTTGACACGATGGGTTGAGGTTATGCCAACTAAAGATGCCATAACAAAGACAATGACAAATCTCATCTATAAGAATATTTGTCATGCCCAAAAAATTTGTCCCAAAGCCCATGTAATTTTTTTTGTTATCTTATTTTGATGATGTTTATTTATTCACTAGGGTTGCTTAGTGTTTAACTATTGTGACTCGATCAATGAATAATTGAAGTGTGACACACACAATTATTATATGATTTATTTAATACATTTGCTTTCCACCATGAGGCCTCTCTAAGAGTAGAACAAAAGGAAATGATGTTAGATCAATGTGATACCAGAATCAATTAGTGATATCATGATTAATGAAGAGGGACAAGTAACCTTAATTAAAATTTACTTAATTATAATTTTTTTGATTTAAAGGATCATAAGATTATTTATACATAACCCGATCAACATACTCAAGGGAAACAAAGTGAGCCAAAACAATAATCACTTAACACAAGGTTACCACTCTAAAGCTCACCAAGGAAGAGTTGTCTAACACTAAACAACTCTACTCTCAAAGCATGCAAGACACGGAAAATAACCAAATTTAAAGTGAATAGGATTGACAACAACCAATCAATGATCAAACTCAAATTTTATTTAATATTATATATATCTAGTTAATCCAAATAACAATGTATGAGCCCAACATGAAGAGAGAAGATAAGCACCCCTAACTTAGCCTAAGAACCTAGACCCGATACCCCTACCATAACTTGGGCAGCCTATATATCCACTCCATGAAATCAAGTTATGATGTATTTTTCCTTACATTTATGATGGCCTCCTCCATGAGACATCATCATCTAATAAGGGTTAGCTATCTAAGCCAATAAGAGAACTAATATGTCACTCAAGCGAGCTACTAATCTCTTGTCATCTACTCAAAAAAAATGACACATCCAAAGGTCATCATACACAACCTAAACCTCACCAGATGTGTGTGCTTACTCACACACTCCCACACAACATCATGATGAGAGTCAAGCATGATAAAAATATATATTCTCTTCAACTGGTAATAGACCGATGACGTGTGGAAAATATTTGAAACTAGTTTTTTCCCGCCTAGTTGGGCCCCCTGAGTGAGACTGCCAGGATCACGGATCCAATGGAAGTCACTGCGGGTCGCAGTACCTCTAGGGATCTATCCAAGAATCTGGTAGTGGATAGTCCATCCAACAGATGGAAGAAGGCACTTACAGGTGAAAAGACATGCCCCTCAAAAGGCATGTCGATCCCCCCTATTATCTCAGAGGGCATGGCACTGATTATCCCAGACGATTTGGTGGAGGAAATCGTGGCATCCATGGACCTTACACTGGTAGGTAAGTTTTTTTCTTTTCATCCTAATATCGAAATGGTTAGGAAATGGGTTTTGTCTAGGTGGAAAGTTAAAGGTAGTGTTTCAATCACTGCCATGGCAAGAGGTCTATTCCTTTTTAGATTCATGAATAGGGAGGACATGATCGCTACCCTTGTTGGAGGACCCTGGCTGTATGGACCACATTCTCCAGCCTTATGCTCATGGAAACTAGGACTTGATCCTAACTCGGACCTCAATAAGACTGCTCCTGCTTGGGTAAGACTGCCAGGGTTCCCTTTGGAATTTTGGGATGAAAAATTTTTCACAGCTATTGGCAATTTTATTGGCCAATATGTCACTTCAGATCATATAACCAGAACAAAGTCCAAATGTGTGTATGCTAGACTTTGTGTCAATGTTGAAATAAATAAGATTCTCCCTACAACCATAGAGCTGAACTCCAAATATGGAACCTGGACTCAGCCAATTACTTATGAAAATGCTACCACTTTCTGCCAAATATGTAAGAGGAAGGGTCATTTAATAACACAATGCACAACGAAGTAAAGGGGGAGGAAAGAGGATTCCTAGAATGAAGGGGAGGAGCAAGCGAACAACAAGCAGGAAATGGAGAGTAATGGGGAAAATCCCGACAATATAGAAAAAGGAGAGGAGGAAAAGGGAAAGGAGGATATCCCTATAGTGAAGGAAAAACTGTCCCAAAGGAAAATATAGTATCAGATGATAATCAGAAGGCTACAGAAAAAGGAGAGGAGGAGAAGGGAAAGGAGGATATCACTAGTAGTGGAGGAAAAGCTATCCCAAAGGAAAATATAGTATCTGATGATAGTCAGAAGGCCATATTTAACACAGTCAACAGTTTAGAAAGACAGACTAATATGTCTAAGGAAGGGGCAGGAGGTATCCTTTTACTAGAGGAAGCCAATGAAGATGACAAAGTTCCAAGGGTTGGATAGGAAGAAGTAACACCCAAAAATCACACTAAAGGAGTAGCAAAACCATAGTTAAATACAAACATTTTCCATGCTCTGGAAGTCAGAGACCAAGTAGGAAACTACTTAGCAACAGGGGTAGCAGGACAAAGTGGCAGTAATGAACAAGAGGAATGGGTTACCCCAAAGAAAAAGATCTGAAAAGTTAAAAAATCTGTAGATGTTGGCACTGAGCCCAAACAAGGGAGGCCAACCTTGAGAGAAATAAGACAAAGAGAGATTGCTAGGGAGATTGCCAGTGGAAAATAGAAAACACTGGAGACCCAACCCCCCCCGCAAAACTCTCTAAATGAGAATATTATCTTGGAATTTGAGGGGCTTTAACAGTCCCTCAAAGTAGTTTGAGGTTAAAAACTACATTTTAGATAATAAATTAGATATCTTATTACTCCAAGAAGTCAAGATGAATGAGGAGAATTTTGCAAAAATTGTTGGCTATATATGGCCTAAGGCAGATTTTTGTATTAGTCCTGCTGAAGGGTGTCAGGATCTACACATAGCTCTAAAACCAAGGTGTTAGTAAAATCAATCTCTGAAACAAGCTCTGATACCACTTGTCAGGATCCAACAGCTCCTAAGAGCACACTTGATTACCTTTGTATAAACAACTAAACACGAAATTTAACCAGAAGTAACATGTAACTAGAATTCAAAAATAGCACAGAATATGAGAGACAATACAATCTTGTATTAACACTCTTCCATAAGGAAATACAATGAAGAAATTGCACTCTTCCCACACCTCTTGGGCATACCAGTAATTCTCCCTCAAGAGTTCACTCTCTCAATTATAGTCACAACTCAATATCGAGTTGTTCCCTCAACTAGTCAGTAACAATACTGCCAGTACCACAATCAACTCAAACACAGAGTTGTTGTTTCCACCAATAAGTGACAATCAACACAACCATTGTTGCCTACTTCCAGTCCACCAAGTACTCAACGTACTCCAAGTAGATCTCCTTTGATCTTGCTCCGTGTTGTGTTGCTGATCTCCTTTCATCTTGCTACCTCGCAGATCTCCTTTGACCTTACACACACACACCTAAAAATCAACTGAGACAATACTTACACATGTAGATCTCCCTCCTAATCTTGCACACCTTATAGATCAACTGATCTTACACACCATGTAGATCTTACCTGATCTTGCACACTTGCAAATCAACCTAGTCTTACACACCTGCAAACCTAGATCTTACATACCTTGGAAGAACCCTTGTCCTTGCCTTTGCAAGTCCTTATGATTCTACCCATTAGCACCCCTATGGATCTTCTACCAGATCTTGTTATCCCACAGATCTACCTGATCATACACAACCTTGGCATTGTGGCACTATGAGGAGTTAACCTTGCTCTCTCTATCTAGCACACTTTACAATACAGCCCCATGGGTCTCTTAAATAGATCTCATACAAACAATAATTAGACTTCCTAATTAAAATAATTAGAAACACAGACTCAAGACTTAAATTAGTCTTTTACATACAAACTAACTGTCTATCTAAAATTAGACCAGTTTTGGAAGCGCATGTAAACGCACGCACACACAGGTTGCTGATGTCGATTCCTGTCTAACCGATGTCAGCCGACCCATAACCGATGTCGATTGCTCTGCACACTTAATATGACCGACATCAGTTGGCCTAACCGATGTCAGTTTCTCTGTAGCTCATTAACCTCCTCTGTTTGCATCAGTGAAGCTTTTAGCTCCACAACCTAACAATCTCCCACTTGGAGATAAATAGTTGCACCTGTACTTGTACATCATCTAATTTTGTTTCCTAGCTTTTATCCCTCTTCAAGTTCAGTCTTGAAGACCAACACGGCTAACCACCGTACCACCAATAGTGAACACGTATCATGTGGTGCTTCTCCTGTCATCCAAGTAACCTGTCATATCCAAATCTACATACCATGTAGAGAAGTCTTTGACCCTGCATAGCATGAATCCCTGCTACTGGTCCCTCTCAGATACCTGAGAATTCACTAGACTGCTTTCCAGTGCTTCTTTCTTGAATTGGCCACTAACTTGTTGACAACTCCCACTATTTGGGTAATCTTAGGTCTAGTACACATGTACTCAACCTCATCATGTGATTTTGGACACTGTTCTAAGAACGTCTAGCCATAGGTGTGCTTATCGGTTCTACATCCTGCATATCAAACCTCACCAACACCTCATTCACATCAGCTTGCTCAAGACCATACAACCTGGTCTTCCATCTCACATGTCCACTCTCTCCTTTCTTTAACCTAGGAATCCATTTGTCTTTCAGTGCTTTCATCTCGGCTTGCAACTCTACCAAATCTCTCATTTGGTTCTCTCCTAAGAAATCAATTTCCTTATTCATGCCATGCTCCCACTATTTCCTGGATTCTACCTGCATTGCCTCTCTAAAACTTCCTGGTTCTTGACCATCAGTGAGCAACAAGTAGTGTAAAGAAGGGGAATAATGAATTTGAGGCTTACTTACCTTTTTAGTCCTCCTCATGGGCGTTTGAGACTCCGTGACAGCTTGCTGTCTGCCCAAAATCCATTCTAATAGTGACCGATGTCGGTCACCCCTCAGTCTGCATCTGATCGACATCGATTCCATGTGACTGACTTGACTGTCGACATCGATTCCCTGACCGACGTCGGTGTCAACTTGATCACTGATGCCGATTCCCTGACCGACATTGGTGTCCACCTGCCCGACACCACCGACTCTGGTCTACACATGACTAATGTCGATACCTGCCTGATCGACGTCAATTCTCACCTGACTGATGTCTGTAACTGTGTTTTCCTGTGAGTGATGACTTTTACCCACAAGCTCACTTTAGATCATAACCTTGTTCAAATCAACACAACCCTGCTCAAAATGATTCAGTCCCTTGAGCTGATCTCTGTCCATCATCTCCTCTTTGAAAACCAAGGCTTTCCAATTCTTCACTTTGTCAAAAACATTAGATTTTCTTTTCCTGCAATAAACCAGATCCTTTCTTGTAGCATAACACTGCTCACAAAAATCTCGATCTATGCTCTCCAAATCTGAACTCTTACCTTTTGACTCAAGAACCTGCATCCCCTTCTTACTCATGTGACCAAGCCTACAGAGCCACATCTTTGCATCTACATTTCAAGTAGATAAACCAAAAGGAGAATCAGTAATACAAGTAGATAGATAAAGAGTACCTACTTTCTTACCACATGCTAATTCAAGTGCACCCTTGGAAACTTTCCAAGATTCCGCTGTGAGAGTTACTGTGCATCCCTCATCACCCAACTTTTCTGCAGAAATTAGACTCCTCTTCAGGACTGGGACATGCATGACATCCTTCAACACCCATGTGTTGCCCATCTGCAATTTCAGTCGCACTTCCCCTTTGCCAACAATTTGACAAGGCTCACCAACCCCTAAATAAATCTTTCTAAAGTCTCCATGGACATAATCATGGAAAAATACTCTATTTAGGGTTGCATGGAAAGAGGCAACAGAATCTAAAACCCAAGATTCTACTTTATCCAAGGAACATATAAGAGCATCGCGTGCAACAATACCTGCATCATTTGCTTCTTTATTTCCTTCATGCTGATCTTCTACCAACCAAAAATCTTTCTTTGCCTGCCCTTTCTTTCCACAATATAGTATTTTAAAATTCTTGCCATTGAGTTCCTCCATTCTTAGCTTACTTTCTTCTGCCATTGCTTTACTCCCACTCCAACAGAAACCCCTGTGAGTGACCTGTAATCAACAAACACTTAACACACTCTGAGCTTTTCTTCAATCTGGCTCTGATACCAATTGTTAGGATCTACACATAGCTCTGAAACCAAGGTGTTAGTGAAACCAATCTCTGAAATAAGCTCTGATACCACTTGTCAGGATCCAATAGCTCCTAAGAGCACACTTGATTACCCTTGTATAAGCAATTAAACACGAAATTTAACCAGAAGTAACATGTAACTAGAATTCAGAAATAACACAAAATATGAGAGACAATACAATCTTGTATTAACACTCTTCCAGAAGGAAATACAATGAAAAAATCACACTCTTCCCACACCTCTTGGGCATACCAGTAATTCTCCCTCAAGAGTTCACTCTCTCAATTACATTCACAACTCAATATCGAGTTGTTCCCTCAACTAGTCAGTAACAATACTGCCAGTACCACAATCAACTCAAACACAGAGTTGTTGTTTCCACCAGTAAGTGACAATCAACACAACCGTTGTTGCCTACTTCCAGTCCACCAAGTACTCAACGTACTCCAAGTAGATCTCCTTTGATCTTGCTCCTTGTTGTGTTGCTGATCTCCTTTGATCTTGCTACCCCACAGATCTCCTTTGACCTTGCACACACACACCTACAGATCAACTGAGACAATACTTACACATGTAGATCTCCCTCCTGATCTTGCACATCTTGCAGATCAACTGATCTTACCCACCATGTAGATCTTACCTGATCTTGCACACCTGCAGATCAACCTGGTCTTGCACACCTGTAAACCTAGATCTTACATACCTTGGAAGAACCCTTGTCCTTGCCTTTGTAAGTCCTTATGATTCTACCCTCTAGCACCCCTATGGATCTTCTACTAGATCTTGTTATCCCGTAGATCTACCTGATCATACACAACCTTGGCATTGTGGCACTATGAGGAGCTAACCTTGTTCTCTCTATCTAGCACACTTTACAATACAGCCCCATGGGTCTCTTAAATAGATCCCATACAAATAATAATTAGACTTCCTAATTACAATAATTAGAAACATAGACTCAAGACTTAAATTAGTCTTTTACATGCAAACTAACTGTCCATCTAAAATTAGACCAGTTCTAGAAGCGCATGCAAACACACGCACACACAGGTTGCTGACGTCGATTCCTGTCTAACCGATGTCAGCCATCCCATAACTGATGTCGGTTGCTCTGCACACTAAATATGATTGACGTCAGTTGGCCTGACCAATGTCGATTGCTCTGCAACTCAGCAACCTCCTCCGTTTGCATCAGTGAAGCTTTTAGCTCCACAACCTAACAAAGGGGCTTCAGGGGGGATTGTCACTATGTGGAATAGTGCTAAAATCCAAGGATATCTTATGGCCCATAATAAGCACTTCTTGATTATCAAATTTTCCATGAATTCCTTGAACTGGACGTTGAACAATGTCTATGGACTGAATAACAGAGCTTTGAGACATAAATTATGGATAGACTTGAGCAGCTTCAGGAATAATCCTCTAAACACTAAATGGATGTTAGCTGGAGATTTCAACACTCCTCTATACCCTTTTGAAAAATAGGGTGGAATTATTGGTTACTCAGACATCATGTTTGACTTTGATGAATTCATCAATGATTGGGGATTATTGGACATAGAGCTACAAAACCAAAATTTTACTTGGACCAATAAAAGAAGAGGTGATCAAATGATTCAGGTTAAATTAGATAGATTTTTGATATCAAGCAACTAGAATGATTATTAGAATATGCAGGAGCAGGCTTTCCCTAGAACCATGTCTGACCACTGCTCGATTTTTCTCAGTTGGAGGGAACAGGGACATTCTGGACCTCCCCCATTCTGTTTTGAAGCTATGTGGATCAAACACAATGGCTTTAGACAAATGGTGGCCCAATGGTGGAATATTCCCATTCAAGGTACTCCCATGTTTAGAATAGTCAAGAAACTCCAGCACATCAAACAAGAAGTTTATGGCTGGAATAGATACAGCTTTGGGTAGGTCTTCTAGCAGAAGAAAAATATAGTGGGAAAACTCAAGGCTATGCAGCAACTGATATATCAATGGGATGACTCTGAGGGCACCTTAGAAGAAGAGAATATCTTGTCTTCAGAATGGAAGAATCTTATGGAAAGAGAAGAGGTTTTTTGGAAACAAAAATCCCGTGTTCAGTGGCTTAAAGTGGGGGATAGGAACACTGCTTTTTTTTCATCTTTCAGCTATGAAACATAGGAAAGCCAACTTAATAACTAAGCTTGTCCTGGATAATGGCAACATCATTACTGAGGATAATGAAATAGGGGAGCAAGCCAGGGATTTCTTTCAGAGCCTGCTTACGAAAGAAAACAATAATGATAGAATTGATAGACCTATGAATCAATTCATTGATAAAATCCCTTGTTTGATAACAGAAGAAGATAATTTGGAAATGTTAAAGCCTATATCCAAGGAAGAAGTCCATGCTATTTTATTCTCCATGGGTGCTTTTAAAGCCCTAGGTCTTGATGGCTTTCCTCCTATATTCTTTCAAGAATACTGGGAGATTGTAGGAGCGGACCTCATGATTGCTATTCGTGATTTTTCATATCAGGAAAACTTTTGAAACAAGTTAATAATACCTTCATAGTACTTATTCCTAAAAAATCTAAAACTTCACACCTCACTGATTTCAGACCCATTAGTCTATGCAACACTGTGTATAATATATGTACTAAAATGCTGGTCATGAGGATTCAACCCTTGCTTGACAAAATTATTTCTCCTGCTCCAAAAGGTTTCATCCCGAGCAGGCATATTCTTGATGCTGTAATCACTACACATGAGACTATTCACTCCATGGATAAGAGCAGAATCCCTGGGATGGCTCTCAAGCTTGATATTTCTAAATCCTATGATAGAGTCTCATGGACTTTTCTGTTCCAAGTGATCATAAAATTTGGGTTTAATGATAAAATGTCTCGCTTGTTATGGAATGCGGTCTCTTCTGCTAAATTCTTAGTGCTGGTTAATGGTTTTCCTAGAGGGTTCTTCTCGTCCTCGAGAGGAATTCGTCAGGGAGACCCTCTCTCCCCGTACCTATTCATCATTATGGCTGAGGCACTGGGAAGATACATGCAAGCAGATATAGCCTCAAAAAAGCTAGTAGGCATCAAACCTGCCTCTTCCCTTCATCCTATGGTTGTACAATAGTTTGTGGATGATACCATCTTATTTGGCATCTCATCGGTGATTGAAGCTAGAAGATGGGAGAGTATATTAAATGATTATGCCAGAGAATTGGGACAAAGGATAAATTTCCAAAAAAGCAATGTGTATTTCTTCAACACTCCTAATGAACTCAGACATATAATCATTGATATATTAGAATGTGCTGAAGCTGGCCTACCAACTACCTACCTGGGTCTCCCACTCTTGGTCAAAGAGGTATCTCCAAGTTTTTGGAATGGAATTGTGGAAAGAATGTAGAGGAAACTTCTTTGGTGGAAGGGGAAACTACTCAGCAGTGCTGGTAAGCTACAACTTCTTTGGGCTTCACTGCAAGGTATTCCTACTTACTTCATGTCTCTTTTTAAAATTCCTACGTATTTTGCTGAAAAGCTAGAATAGATCCAAAGGAAATTTTTATGGACAGGGGTGGAAGACAAACAGAGAATGTCTTTAGTTAGATGGGAAAAAGTGTGTCTCCCAAAATCTCATGGTGGACTTAATATTAGATCTATAAGGAACATGAACAAAGCCCTTCTCTCAAAAGTTAGTTGGAACCTAATCCATAACAACAATGAGTGGGGGGAAATAATGTATGCCAAATACATGCATAGCATTGATGACTCCAACTTTCTTCAGCAGGCGGGATTACCCTAGGGATCTGTGATATGGAATAAAATGCTAAAAAGTAGAAGCCTTCTCAAGTAGGGAATTAGGTAGAAACTTGGAAATGGCTGGCAGATTAAATTTTGGGAGGATACCTGGTTAAAGGATAAGGCTCTCATCTCACAAGGAAACTATGGAGAAATTGCTGACTTGACTACCCAGTTCTTTGGAGATAGGGTCAGTGATTATATGGAAAATAACAATCGGATAAAGAGCTAGAAAAACCTTTTGGATTGTTGTGTGCATAGGCCTGAGCTTCTCCCAAGAGTCTGGGAGATCCAACAGTACGTTCAGGAGATCAGAATCCCTCTCTTCCCTCGAGAGGATGAACAATACTGGTGGCCAGATAAGAATGGATCGTTCTCTGTCAAATCTCCTTATTGTCTACTTACTCCTAAAGCTCAGAATAAAGAGGTATGGAAAAAGGTTTGGAATCATAAACTTATTCCAAAGATCAACTTGTTTTGGTGGGCTGCTGCCCATAACAAAATCCTTACTTAGGACAACCTTCAAAAGAGAGGGTTTACTTTGGTTAACAAATGTTTTCTGTGTGGTTCAAAAGAGGAATCAGTTTCACACCTCTTTATCCACTGTGAGTTTTCTCGAGATTTATGGGGCACAATACTTAACAACTTTGGTATTGAATGGGTTTGCAATTCTGACCTTAAAGAAGTAATTCTCAGCTGGAATTCAACCTTCACACATCCCTGGATTAAGGAATTATGGAAGCAAGCTCTGCCATGTTGAAGTTGGACTTTATGGAAAGAGCGCAATCACAAAATTTTCAGGGACACTGCTAGAAATGCTTCTCAGGTGTTTAACTCCTTTGCTAGGACCATTTTGGAAAGTGTTACAACATCTCATATTAGTGTTGCAGAGAAACCCCTATCTCAATCTGAAAGTCAAATTGCTGCCAAATGAAAGGTTTTAAACCTTATCCCTGGGTATGATAATTCCAAAATTCTATAGAGACTACATACTAAATGGATCCCACCTAAACCTAATTTGATGAAACTCAAATTTGATGGGGCATCCAAGTTGAATGGTAAAGTTAGTGGAGGAGGAATTATAAGGAATGAAAAAGGAGGGATGTCTGCTGTCTATGTTGGTGGAATTGGTTGCTAGAGCAACAACTACGCTAAAGCTATGGCTTTACTATGGGGATTAAAGTTAGCTATATCCCTAGGAATAAAGAATTTGAATATTCAAGGATATTCTAAGATGGTCATAGATGCCATTAATAAAGCATCTAACGTTGGAATACAGCTAAAAGACATCATTACTGATATCTAGTTTCTTTTACAAAAGTTTTTCAAAGTTGAGATTTCCCATACCTACAGAGAAGGCAACAGGGTCGCTGATGCTTGTGCCAACCTTGGTCAGTAATTCTCAAGATGGAGGGTGTGGCGACAAGGTGCTCATATTCCCCTAAACATTAGGGAGATCATTCAAAAGGAGACGATAGATTAGGAATGATGCACATTGATGACAAGGATAGCTTTCAAAGGCAGTCCATGTGGAGAAGGCCATCGGGGATCTCAAAAAATGATAACCTTAGTACTCCCTTGATTATCATTATTAATTCTTTGTATCATGAGGTGGAGGCGTGCGGGTCGCATCATGAAAACCAAGGGGAAATTATTTTCAAGCATGGGAGTAGACAACGTCATCGCTGTAGGGCATTTCATAAAATGAGCCTTCACATCTGCGTTTAACACAAACAGAAGTAAGGGCTAGCTACTTGTTTGAAGCTGAAGGCAAAAATTGGGAATTTCATTGGCGGGGTCTGCAATTACATAATGGAGGGAGACCGTATTCGAACTGAACCTGTCTCCTGCTATGAATTTAAGGACAATCCGCTAGCCTGGCATTATTGTAAAGAAGGAGGTATCAACCCATATTTGGAAAGATTGAATGGTTATGACAAAAATTTGTTCGAGCAGTTCACGAGATCCTGGTTGAATAGGCAGGTCACTGTGGGCGATATTAGCTTTGAAATCTCTGAAAAGGTGATTTCTATGGCCATGGGAATGACCATGTAGGGTATGAAGCTCCAAAAGAAAACCAAAATCATGGATATGGTTAGCCATAAATTGTTTCTGGGTGAAGGAGAAGAACTCATCCCATATCAAGGAGGGTTCAAGCGCGCCAAACTTTCAGAGCCATGGGATGGAGTGTGCTTCATTCTCATGAAGTACTTCACTCTCAAGGGGCGTTATACCAAGTTTTATAACTACCACCTTCCTTTGTTAAATCATTTTAGACGCAATGCTATTATCAGCTTTCCTTTTTACCTACTTTCCTCCTTGGAACACTCTATCCTGAGGGTGAGAGCCAAAATGGTCAAGAAGCCAAATATAAAACCTATTCCCCTACACCAGGGGCTTATTTTTTGTCTCTACAATTTTCATCGTGCCCTTGAGCCAAACAAGAATATCAAAGGTGTTAGTGAAGACATTCCCTCCAACCCGGTGTCTGGAGATGCAATTGATGAATCCTGGGTTTCCCTTGCCCCTACCAAAATCAATGATGTCCCTTTCTTCACCCTTGCTAAGACCCCTATTAATACCCCCGGCTCCCTTGCGAGCAAAAAGGGAAAGAAGAGGAAGGTTGATGGAGAAGAAGAAAATTTTGAAGAGACTACGGAAGGGACCCACAGGAATCCAGGCAGGGCCACGGGGGGCCAAAGTGACAAATCTCACAAGCCTTCCAAAATTAGTAAGGAAGGTTTCCCTACTAGAGTGCACAGGTCGGGGCGGATAGCTGGCAAACCAGCCCTGAAGGCCAGACTGATTGATTATTCAGAAAGTGATTTGGATGAAGCAACCCAGAAAGAAGAGTGTGAAGAGCTGGAAATCTAGGAAATTTTGGAGGACACTGGAGGGAAACAGGCTTCTCAAGATTTTGAGGTCACTGAAGAGCAGGGTGCTGACACTATGGGAACTACTGACAATAAGGGGAAGATGCATGTTGAGGAAGCTGGTGAGGACACGGAGAATGAGACTGATTGGAAAACTGAAATTGGGGCCTTGAAGGATCGAATTCAAAAGCTAGAGAAGGTCTTTGCCAAAGGCCTTCGAAATACAATTTTGCTGAATATGTCTATGCTGGAAGTGGTGGGTAATTCTGGGAATGCTGATAACACGGAGAATGAGAAACTTAATGATCTTGTTAAGTCAATAGTTATGTAGTTAAGACCTTTCTGACTCTGGTCTCTCTGTTGCTCTTGTTTTGTTTATGATTGTTGTTCTCGGTTGTGCCATTGTTTCTCTGCTGGCATCTTTTGTTTGCTTGCCTTCTTGTCTTTTTTGACTGTATAGGGTTCGGCCCCTAGGTTGCCGCCTTAATAAAAAACAAAGTTAATATCTCAATAATCTCTGACTTATGTTTTTTGGAGAACTATGTCTCTTGAGTGAGTCTCTAATGGTGTCTAAGGTTAGGATGGGAGAGAACAAGATCAACTACCAATAATCAACTAAGGTCACTATCCTACAATAGTTGATCAACTAAGAAAACCATGTAGTTGAAACTGACAATATACACATACGTGGAGAAGAATATCATACCATTCGTGATTAAGCAAACACAATAACGATTAGATATTTAAGTTTCTATTCTAAAACATGCTAAAGTTAGTTGTTATCTTCCCACACTAGGAGGACATCCTAAGGGTTAGTTCTCTATGCATGTTTTCTAAGAACATCCTCAAGTTAGTTGATAACACCCACATAGAGGGGTGTCCTAAGGGTTAGTTCACTAAGCCCATGCCCACACTTTGAGTTGCATACCTATCTATGATGCTCCCATCACATGAAAAATTAGTGATGGATGTAGTTCACCCATTCTTAAATGAGTGTTAGATTAGATGTGAATGTATTCAACCTTCACTAAATAGACTAAGCAAAATAGGTTACCTTTGTGGGTAACTCCCTGATCATGAGCTAGTCTAAATGTAATTAAGCTACACTAAGACATCTAATAGAGAGAAGTAAATGCATGATAAATATAAGATTGAGTGATAAAACTAGTCTCATTCTAGGAATGCAATCCAAAATAACTTCTATAAGGCTTGATCCTAGGTCTACCCATTGGCAATTTAAACTAGACAAAATATTTGCATTTATGGCCTAAAGCTTGAACCAGGGTACCAAGTATATATAAGGGATAAAATAGTGTAGGGTAATCATGTTCCAAATTATAAATCTAAAAAAAAGCTAAAATAACTATCAAAAGAAAAGACTCTTTCAAATTAGACAAAACACACTAATTTTCACATTAATAATCAGGTGCAAAAGTACTTCTACTTTAAATCTTACAGAAGAGGATAAATTTTTATTTTCACGAAAACTAATTGTCTAAGCTATAAATATTACATTTAAGATAACAAAATATTTTTATAACGAGAAAAAACTATAATTTAATCAACCATTCCAAGGTGACTTTAATTACTTAGAAAACTCGCCCATCAAAATTTTAAATAAATTGTTTACGAAATCACCATAGGAAAAATAATAAAATTTATTTTATTCTTTTAATAATAATTTAAAACTATAATAATTTATTTAAAACATATGGATTTGAAAAATAAGAATCATAGGTATTTTAACTATGTCGATCCTAAATCGACTTCGAAGGCTTGAACAAATGCAAATTTTATCACCCCAAAAAAATCCCTCCATAAATGACCCAAAAGACCACCATTAAAAAGCTAAAAAATATTTATAGATTGTAGGTAATTTACACATCCAAAAAAATTAATTCTAAGTCCATGTTCAGGAAAATTCTAAACTTAGATAATTAAATTATTCAAATTTCAAAATGGTTTTAAACACATTTCAAATTACAAAATTAGAATAGAAACTGGTTTAAGTAGACCCTGATCTTGTCGCTAAAATTATTATTTGTTTAACAATGTTCCTCCATTTTTAAAATCCAACAAATTGCTCGTGAGAAATAAAATAATATTTTATAATTGACCAAAATGGCTTGCATTTTAATATTATTAAGAGGAATTAAAATACAGGTTTACACCATAGTTAAAAAGGGCTAAGGGAAGAGCTTAGGAGTCTGATTAATTTTTTTATAAAAAAACTAAAATTAGTTGAAAACCCCCCACTAATCCTAATAGTGCTAATTAATTGCTCACTAATGATTTAGGCAAAGCTATACCACTATAGGTTTTATATGTTTGCCCTTTAGGCAAAATAAAATTGATCTTTTATGACTTTGCCCTCATTTTCCTCTTTGTAGGTTTGGTGAAGGTGGAGGATTTGGAATAAAAGTTTAAACATAAAGATATATATTTTATTATTTTATTACCAAAATACACATATATGTGCATATAAAATCTTAAGAGGATTAATTATTCATTTCGTTATTTCATTATTTTGTTATTAAGTTTTTGATCAATTGTTTTGGATGAAAATTGTAGTGATTTTAAGCCTTGTAACTTAATACCAAGGTTTGTTGAATCAAGAATGTCCCATAATACTTTGACGTATTTAAAACACATCAAATTCATGTAGTGCTTGATGGTGCTGATGCAATTTTAGTTTATGAAGAGATGAAGTTGTGACCCAAAAAAGGTAAGGAAATAAATGTGGGTGGGGTCCAAACAAATGCTGTTATAATAGATGTCAAAGTTAAAGACATAAATGTGTATTTCTTATTTTATGGTTGATTCATGAAAATAACTGAATCAATATTTGATAAAGTTAACTTCAAACTTGGTATTGATTCTCATGTCCATTATGATGAAAGTTGTCATTTGTGTGAGGTATTACTTGAGGTGCTGAAAGATAATGGGCTGAAATATTATATAAGGTTGGAAAATTTTGATTTAAATAAGAGTATAAATAGGTTTTAGTGCATGTTGTTGATTATGTATACCCAAAGATCATAATGGATCAATTACAATTTCTTTGCAAAAATAATATTAAAATGTTTGGTGATAGGGTTTTCCATGTGAAATTATTTGAATGCCATGATTACATGGCCACAACAAGTCTAATATGAAATAATAAAGTTTTAATTATGGAAAATGAATTTTATCCACAATATATAGTACTAAATAAATAAACACACATGTTTACAAAGAAGCATGTTATAATTTATAATGATACTTTCCACATTATTTACACTTACTCCACATAATTTCAATACTAATTTTATTAATTAATTTATACCTTACTAAGTGTTGTCATTATTTTATATTGCTTTTTTGACAATTCAATTCTTAACTAGTAAGAATTGAACCTTGAGTAAGATTCAAGAAAATGATGGGAAGATAGGTTTGACGAGTGTATTACAAATGTTGACCCATTATTATCTGATAATGAATTGAAAGTTATGAAGAAAAATATTGTTAATAGAATCAATGATGAAAATGTACCTTACATGTCACACTATATTTAGTTTTAAATTAAAAAAATATCTAACATGCAAACTTGAAATAGCTTGCTTGAATTTATTATAACTTCAATCTAGGATGATGGTCAACCGTGTTTATTGTGCTCTCCACACTAGAGTTGTAATTGTTGTGAATATGATTCACAAAGTTAAAAAAAATAATACATGGTTATGACAAAAAACATTCATTAAAGAAATATAAGATAACTTTATTATGATTTAGGATGAAATAGAATAATGGGGGTTTCATGTAGGTTGGGAAAACCACACCATTATAAATGCTAAGAATACAAAGGTTTTAACTATGGATAATTAGATGGTTCGGTTTTCGACAGGATTCTCATTCAACATAAAAGTATTTTAAATGTTTGTTAAAGTGCTATACATTATTTATGAATTCTAATTTTGTATGTATCAATGACTTTCTTTTCAATACTCATCCCCTCTTATTAACTTAAGTAATTAAAGGCATTTCAAATGAACAAATGTATATAAAGCTTGTAAGAATGTGGTAGTGTTACATATTTTTTCACATGTTGTAGTCACAACCATCTAGAAGAGATAATACAATTGAATATGAGGAAAGGTATTTAAAGGGTATTCAACTTTGTTGGCATAAGTGACTCAATGTTGGTTTTTGTTGATTTATATCTTGTAAACGACATATGATTGAATTAAATATTCATTCAAATGATTGGAAACCTTTTTAGTGAGTAGATTTGGGTTTTTTTCATGTCTAAGAGAGGAGATAAATTTTTTTATATGCATGTTCAAGGAGCTCATGCGTTCTATATGACCATGTTAGTTCCTTTTTTTATATTGGATAAGTTAAGGATTGAGGTTATGGAGTGTAAACACATGGATATAAAAAAAATTGAATACCAACATTGGTGGAGGAAGAGGTACTCTTCTGGATTAAAGAAACACATTCAAGCATGACAAAATGTGTCTAATAAATTATATGAAAGCATAATTATTCAACATGGTTATTAGATTAAAAGGTATGATTTAAATGATGGTGCAAAAAAATTTATTTACTTAATAAATTAAAACCCAACTTATGGTCAAACATGAGAAGAACCTTGGAGAAAATATTATTATTAAGGAAATGGAGTTAGCATCTATTTTTTTAGCTAAAGTAGTGAAACAAAAATTTAATTTATTGGAAAAATTAGCTAAGAAAACATTGATTGCACCAACAAAACTATTTTCCAAAAATGAATCCCATAAGTAAAATTGGTGAAGAGGCCCATCTTGAAACACTATTTTAGAATGAAGTAGAAAATCAATGAAGATAAAAAACATTGAAATATACTACTTCATGAAAACATTTGATCTATTGGTAATATATGTTTATCAGTTGAAGTAATAAAGGAAAAAATAAGAACAAAAAAAGATAAATTTAAAGCAAATCATTTTATGTTGAATGTTAGCATAGAATTTATCAAATTTTGCAAGAGTACAAAGTATCAAATTCAATCTACAAGAATTATCTAGTGATTAAAAAGTGAATATCATTTATATCATCCTATGACTATGTTTGTATAAGACATACGTTTGAAAGAAAAAATTAAAAATTCAAATTAACAATTATTAAAGTTATGATCCTACATTTAAAAAATTATATTTTTAATTGAATGATATAAACCTAACACTCATCACTTTTATATTATAACAAAATTTAGATCTTATTATTTTTTTTTTGTGATTTATAATTAAAAAAATGAATATGAATGAATCACATACTGGCTAGAGAGTCAAAATGCCAATATAATCAATATTCTTTAAAAGAGATGTTGATTGAAAATATTAGTTTTGATAAGAATCCATTAGAAATTAGGTAATATACACTTTTAAAATAATTGGTTATTCCTATTTTTATTATTATTTTATGACTAAACATTTATTTCTTACACCAACTTGAAATGAAAATTATCATGGAATTAAGATGAGGCATACATCACTTTATAATACTAAGGTGGCTGCACTGCAAACTAAACATGCACTATAACTTGGAATGAGTTGAGATATATATGATTGGCTTGAACATATATTCTCTAAGGAAAGTAATTATGTGATTAATAGATTGTATATTGTTACTTTGAACAAGAATTGTAAATGAATGGGCGGTCTACCATATTTCCTTTGAACTTAAATGAATTATTAATATGGTGAATATTTATTTTATGTTTAAGTTTGGGTTGTAGTAAATTGTGTGATATTAATTAGGCTCATTAACATTAATAATGATCATGAAATTTATATATTTAATAATAATTTTTTGTTGCAATAATAGAAGTGAAGTAAATGTCAAAGTTACTTTGACACTAGGGTTTCAATTTTATAAAATTGTTTTGTACACAATAATGTATTATTAGACTGGTATAATATATTTCTTTATTTCTGTAATAAATCATAATTGAAATAAAGATAAATAATACAATTCTTACTAAAATAATGAAATAATAGTAAAATAAAGATAAGCATTGAATTATAATTGAAATTTATTTTATTGATTGATAGGAGTATTTTTAAGCCATCAAAATTACACAGCTTTCAAATGTACTACTAAAAATGAAACTTATAGTATAAACACATAAAATTTATAGTATGGAAATCATTGCAGTAAAAAAATTCAAATGTATTACTATAAATAAAATCTATAATTATTGTATTTATTGAGAGGAAATATTTTAAGGATTCAAGCATTACATAACTTTCAAATATACTACCATTAATAAAACTTATACTATTAATGTACATAAACATTACATTATGAAAATAATTGTAGTAAATAACCTTCAAATGTTTTACAATTAACACCATCACAAGTAACATTTACACATTAAAACTATGTCGGGTATACTAAATCAACATATTGATTTATTTTTCCACTTTCAAATCATATCCTGCTCCTTATTTTGCTCTAAATCCTACATTTTTTGTTGTTCCAAATATGTCTACTCTACTTCATGCTCAATGACCATAACATTGTGCACTTCTTTATCAACAAGTTGGAATCTATTAACCATATTTCTAGATGTCTCACAATGCTTGGATCTTGATCCAACATCATGTGAACCAAGTGATTGTGATCTAGTGCACTTTGATTCATTTCTTAGATACACATTGTCCAATGGTGGCATGGGCCTTAAATTATTTTCAAGTTAGTTTGTGCCAAATAAAAATTAAATTCATCAATATTTTTATTTGACCTCAAATGTGAAATTTACTCCTCCATAGTGTTCATGCGTTCCTAACAATTCTATGTTCTTTGTCAGCTTATCAATTCAAACCAACAACTTATTTCTATAGTGTAAAATTAGACACTATCAAAACATTTATATAATAAATTAAAACACCCCTCCCTTAGTGTTATAGTCCCCTCGTCAATCATTTAGTTATCCTTACAGTAGATACACTGTTGACATTTTTGTGCGTGTGTTTCATGCCTATTTTCCTATTTGGCCATTGTGAGCCCAGTATTTGAGTCTGTTTTGTTGGGAAATAATCTAACCCATAGTGCTTTTATCATTCAATGAATCTGAAACCAAGACAATACTATAGCTAGAGAAAATTTACTTATCCCCAATCTATTGGTTTTGGTACTCGACTTTGCATTTTATGAATTTATTGATAACAATTATCCATTCCATTGTGCCTTTTTAATGTTAATATAACATTTATCCAAAGGAAGAAACATTAAGAGAAAAAAATATTTATTCTCATTGTACTTAGTATTGACAGTTTGCCTAAAAACTTATTTGTGTCTAATATGACCATCAAATTTAAGCCTAAGTCAACCCTACTAGTCTTGTTATTTTTAAATAGCGGTTTTTAAATCAACAATGAAATTCAAACGCTGACTTTGTACTGATGAAAAAAAACACCTAAATATTTTTTATAAACTTTGAAACATAAATTATTTAGATTAATAAATGATTCTCTTAAAACCACATGGTTAGGCCATGGGTCAGGTTGCCACCCAACCTCAGGTTCGAGTGGCAACCCTACTTCCAATTAATCGCCTCCCAACATATTCAATATTAAAAAAAAACATGTAATTAGCTAAGGGTAATTAATGACATTAGTTGATTTATTCAAAAAAATTAGATTGAGGTACACCCGTGTGGAATATGAGAGTTTTTAGTCCTTTGAAACACTCCTAAAATTTAGTGCATCCATCCATAACCATTTACTCTTTCCCAAAGTGCACCAACCTGAAGGAGAAAGTCAATAAGCTAAGATAATGCTTCTAGATGGATCGTAAAAATGTTTTGGATCCATTTGGAGGACAACCACGTTTTAAGCAAGGAAAGACGCATTTATGGAGAGGAAACGACTTGTGAAAATGAAATCTTAGAAGGACGAGTGACCAGATGGAGTGGTTTAAATTTACAAAGGAGGACTTCTTCCACATGCATGGTCCTAGAGGGCAAAGAGACGGATTTGATGTTTTCTGGTTTGAGATGGATCAACCTTAAAAGAACAAGGATTCTACAGCAATGAGGACGTGGCAAAGGATATTAACATGAGTTTAAGGTTCAGTTCCATCACTATTAGCTTTGGAAATATCATTAAGATGTGTTAGATGTGTGGTATGCCCTGTATTATTTGAATAGCCATCTGAATATTTGTGTGACTATATATTTTTTTATTCCTTAACAAGGATATTAAGCTCCATGTTGTAAAACTAGTTGTGTGAGTATATTTTACATTGAATAGGGTATTAACTATTGTTTCGATGTATTCATCCGTAAAACTTCTCTATGTTTAAATCTTTATGTTTCCCAAGCTCATCATTATTTGACAAATTTGATGCATTGCATTTTCTTTATGCTTCTATAATTCCTTACTGTCACCAATATATTGATTGCAAGGAAGACAATAACCAAATTTGGGCATAGCATTATCCACCTTTTGTTTTATATTGATCCTTTTTATTAAAAATCTGCTACATTATATCACACCTTTATTTTATTAAAAATCTGCTACATTATATCACACCTTTATTTTAGTCCAGCACAACTGATTATGCATTTAGACAACCAATCTTGATGTCTTTTTATTTATCCAGGAAATAAGCCCATCAAAAGCAACGTCCTTATTTATATATGATTATATTTCCCTTTTAAAAAGATCATTTCGTCTAAACTACTGAACTTATGAAGTAAGTTAAAAACAATACGCCAGGAATCTCACAATTTGAATATCAGTATTAGCTTGTACAACACTTTTGAGTCTATGTTATAGATTTGCAAAAATGCATAAGCCATTGTCTGATAATCCATGGAGATTTATATCGAGCTTGAGGCATTTTAAAATGAGTTTTATCTTTTTAATATAAATAAACATGTAGCATGTACTTGTGAGACCACATAATAGCCTGAGATAATCATAAGTGCAACACTCCGTGAACGTTTTGGTATCTTGGTCGCAAATAGTGAATCTAAGATGTTTTATGTTCTTAAAGGATATATATAAATAGCAAAAGATACATTTCTTGTTTTGCTCTTCCCCTCCCAGACGATAATTATGTTCACCAAATGTGAATGCATGCATCTCATTTTTAAAAATAAAATAAAATGGCATAGCATAACATCCATTTCATAAGTTTCTAAAATAGAGATTGCTTCCGCTTGTGACCAAAACAAAGTTGTGTCTGATTGTGCCAAAGATAATACTTTATTTTCTAATCTCTTTGTTATAGTTGTGACACAGAGAGAGAGAAATATAATAAAAGGACAGTGAATTTACTCTAAAGTTTTAAAGAGTTCAAATTCTAAATTGACTGGAGGAAAATCCGAGTGTCCCACATGGAATTCGAGTTTTCAAATGTACAGTGAAGAAAAAGGTGCAAAAAAATTTGAACCGTAAATTAAACTGAGAGAACTTGAATAAAACACTTCACACAGAATTTATTAATAGAGCTCCAAAAAATTAAAATATCCTAAATTATCTGTTTAACCCAATGCAAGTGTTCATACGATTGATAAAATATTATTTTTAATTAGAGCACCAAAAATTGAATATCCTAATTTATCTTTTTAAACCCAACGCATCTGTTCGTACAGTTAATAAAATTCTGTGACTATCCTAGTATCATAGCATTTCTGTAAGGCCACATCTCATTGAGGCATTTGTCTTAAGATCCATGTTCCTTGTGCTTGCTTCCACATTTTACATACATGTATACAAGGGCGTTGAGCTTCTTTTGTGTCAATACATTGTGAGGAAGCCCATGTCTTTTGATAATTACAATCTGGGTATTCCATGACAAGATGTTTCATTCAATCGTGTACACATTCCAATAAAATACTACACTATGACACAGTGGATTTGATCTTATTTTGTATATTGATTTGGATTAAACAAAAGGTATTCTTTCTCCTCTGGGCATTTATAGCAATGAACAAATAATATCATATCTGTTATAGCACCATTTTATAAATCATTAGTTACAATTACAGTTACTTGGTCTTAAGGCTACTGGCTTGCTAGAAGATCTTTTTGGGCCCTTCTACCTTTGCTTTTGGAGGTCCTTTTGATATTATTATATGTTAGGTTGTAGAGCTAAAAGCTTCACTGATGCAAACAGGGGAGGAGGTTGCTGAGTGTCACAGTCACCGACGTCGGTTAGACCAACCGACTTCGGCCAGTGGTGGACAGGAAGCAACCGACATCGGTCAGGAGTCGACCGACGTCGGTCACCTCCAGGCAGACAGGGACCGACGTCGGTCGCCTCTGCGGTTTCGAAACTGTCGGTTGCACGAACAATTAGTTAACGAACCGGTTATTTGCATGTAGAAGGCCAATTATAGACTTGAAGCTGCGGATCTAATTATTGTAATTAGATGTCTAATTATTGTAATTAGATGTCTAATTATTGTTTGCATGAAATCTATATAATAGACTCATGGGCTGTATTATAATGTGTGCTAGAGAGTAAGAGAGCAAATATTAGCTCCTTCAGAGTGAAGAGAGCAAGGTGTGTTCCTCCTAGTGCCACAGTACCAAGTGTGGGTGCTGGTTTGGAGAATCAAGTAAGATTCTTCATGTATGTATGATCTTCGTCAGCAGGTGTGCAAGGCCACGTTTGGAGATCTACATGTGTAAGTAAGATCATTGATCTGCAGGTGTATGTGTGTGCAAGGTCTAGGTTTACAAGTGTGCAGAACCAGGTTGATCTACAGGTGGCAGCAAAATCAAGGTGACAGCAACACAACAGGGAGCAAGATCAGTTGGGATCTACTTGGAGTACGGTGTGTACTCAGTTGGAGAGCAAAGAGGAAGGCAAGGTAGATCCTTCCAAAGTAAGATCATTTGAGTTGCAGGTTGTTGCAAGTTCATGGAAGATCTACTTGGAGTACATTTGTGTACTCGGGCTCGAGTATGTGTGTATACTCGGTGGTACTGGCAGTAGTGATACTGACTGGTTGGAGGTGAACACCAACTCTGTGTTTGAGTTGTGTGTTGGGACCGTAATTGAGAGAGTGAGCTCTTGAAGGTGAATTACTGAACACTTGGTGTGGGAAGCCTGTAAGGTGGGAAGAGTGTGGCATCTCTTCATTTGTAATTCTTTTTTGAAAGAGTATTAATACAATTGGGTATTGTCTCTCATATTCTGTGTTATTTTTGAATTCTAGTTACTTGTGATTCTGGTTTAATTTCGCATGTTTAGTTGCTTGATAATCAATGGTGCTTTCGGGTCCTAACAGTTGGTATCAGAGCTAAGGTTGTAGGGAGCAGGTTTTGTGTTTGATTACAGGTCACTCTCAGGGGTTTCTGATTGAATGAGAGTATAGCAACGGCAGAAGAAAGTACACTAAGAATGGAGGAATTGAAAAGCACGAATGGTCAATTACGGTGTGATGGAAAGAAAGAGCAGGTAAAGAAAGATTGTTGGTTGGTAGAAGATCAGCATGAAGGAACTGAAGAAGCAGATGTTGCAGGTGTTGTTGCACAAGATGCTCTAGGATGTTCTTTGGATAAAGTAGAATCTTGGTTTATAGGTTATGTTGCCTTTTTCCATGCAGCCCCATATAGAGGGGTTGGTGAGCCTTGTCAAAGTATTGGCAAAGGGGAAGTGAAGCTGAAATTGCAGGCGGCCAACACATGAGTGTTGAAAGATGTCATGCAGGTCCCGATTCTGAAGATCAGGCTAATTGTTTTAGGAAAGTTGGGTGATGAAAGATGCACAGAAACTCTCACAACAGATGCACTTGAATTAGCTGGTGGTAAGAAAGTAGGTACTCTTTATCTACTTACTTATATTACTAATTCTTCTTCTGTTGCAAAGGCGTGGCTTTGTAGGCTTGGTCACTTGAGCAAGAAAGAGATGCATGTTCTTAAGAGGAAGTCAGATGTGTTTGACAGACTTAAGAACTGAAAAGCCTTGGTGTTTATGGAGGAGATGATGGACAGAGATCAGCGGATGGGACTGAGTAACTCTGAGCAGGGTGGTTTGGACAGGGTTTTGATCCATGGAGAACTCGTGGGTAAAAAATCATCACTCACAGGCGAACACAGTTACCGATGTCGATCAAGGAGAACTGGCGTCGAACAAACAGGTGTCGATGTCGGTCATGTGTAGACCAAAGCTGGTGGTGTCAGGCAGGGTGGCTACCGGCGTCGGTCAAGGAACTGACGTCGGTGACAAGGTAAGATCGATGTTGATTAAGAAACTGGTGTCGGCAAAAAGGATAGTCACATGGAACTGACGTCGATCGGATGCAGACTGTGTGGTGACCGAGGTCGGTCACTGGGACGGATTTTGGGCAGACAACTAGTTGTCAAGGAGTCTCAAACGCCCATGGGAAGGACTAAAAGGGTAAGTAAGCCTCAAATTTGTTATTCCTCTTCTTTATACTCGTTGCTCACTGCAGAGCAGGAAGGATACAAAAAATAGTGGGAGCATGGCATGAATAGGATGCAGAACCAAACGAGAGATTTGGAAGGGTCGCCAGCCAGTATGAAACCACTGAAAGATGAATGGATACCTTGATTAAAGAATAGAGAGAATGGACACGTGAGACGGAAGGTCATGTCATATGGTCTTGAGGAAGCTGCAGGACAGTGGTACATGTTTGACAGGTGGATGACAAAGTAGGGCTTTAGTCAATGTCAGTGTAACCATTATATTTGTCTTACCAAGTTGGATAATGATTGCAACATTATCCTGTTACTGTATGTGGATGGTGTGCTAGCTATAGGTTCATACATATAGGGTTCTGCTGAGCTAAAGGTAAGGTTAGTTCAGTGGTTTGCCATGAAAGATTTGGGAGTAGCGAAATTCTTTGGCATGAGAGACATGGAAGATCACAGGTTGATTTTGTCTCCAGTGGGAGCTAATGTGAATCAGGGGTTAGCGAGGTTCAATACGTAGGATGAAAAATTGGAGCACACCAAGGGCTGGATAGTTTAGTGTCTAAAATCACATGAGGTCTGGTATAGACCTGAGTTTTCCCAAGCACTGGGTGTTGTCAGAAAGTTTGGAGCTGATCCGAGAAAGAAGCACTGGAGGGTAGTTCAGTGGATTCTCAAGTATCTGAGAGGGACCAGCAGTAGGTCGACATGCTATGCAGGGTCAAGTTCTTTTCTACATGGGTTTGTAGATGCGGATGCGGCAGGTTACTTGGATGACAGGAGGTGCACCACATGATTTGTGGTGGTTGGTCTTCAAAGTTGAGCTTGAAGAGGGATACAAACCAGGAAACAGATTAGATGGGGTATAAGTATAGGTACAATGCAGTTGTTTATCTCCAAGTGAGAGATTGTTAGGTTGTGGAGCTAAAAGCTTCACTGATGCAAACAAGGGAGGAGGTTGCTAAGTGTCACAGTCACCGACGTCGGTTAGGCCGATCGACGTCAACCAGTGGTGGACAGGAAGCCACTGACATTGGTCAGGAGTCGACCGACGTCGGTCACCTCCAGGCAGACAGGGACTGACGTCGGTCACCTGTGCAGTTTTAGAACTGTCGATTGCACGAACAGTTAGTTAATGAACTGGTTGTTTGCATTTAGAAGGCCAATTATAGACTTGAAGCTGTGGATCTAATTATTGTAATTAGATGTCTAATTATTGTTTGCATGAGATCTATATAATAGACTCATGGGTTGTATTGTAATGTGTGTTAGAGAGTAAGAGAGCAAATATTAGCTCCTTCAGAGTGAAGAGAGCAAGGTGTGTTCCTCCTAGTGTCACAGTACCAAGTGTGGGTGTTGGTTTAGAGAATTAAGTAGGATTCTTCATGTATGTATGATCTTGGTCAGTGGGTGTGTAAGGCCACGTTTGGAGATCTACATGTGTAAGTAAGATCATTGATCTGCAGGTGTATGTGTGTGCAAGGTCTAGGTTTGCAGGTGTGCAGAACCAGGTTGATCTGCAGGTGGCAGTAGAATCAAGGTGACAACAACACAACAAGGAGCAAGATCAGGTGGGATCTACTTGGAGTACGGTGTGTACTCAGTTGGAGAGCAAAGAGGAAGGCAAGGTAGATCCTTTCAAAGTAAGATCATTTGAGTTGCAGGTTGTTGCAAGTTTATGGGAGATCTACTTGGAGTACGTTTGTGTACTCAGGCTCGAGTATGTGTGTATACTTGGTGGTACTGGCAGTAGTGATACTGACTGGTTGGAGGTGAACACCAACTCTATGTTTGAGTTGTGTGTTGGGACCGTAATTGAAAGAGTGAGCTCTTGAAGGTGAATTACTGAACACTTGGTGTGGGAAGCCTGTAAGGTGGGAAGAGTGTGGCGCCTCTTCATTTGTAATTCTTTTCTGGAAGAGTATTAATACAATTGGGTATTGTCTCTCATATTCTGTGTTATTTCTGAATTCTAGTTACTTGTGATTCTAGTTTAATTCTGCATGTTTAGTTGCTTGGTAATCAATGGTGCTTCCGGGTCCTAACATTATATATAGACTGCTACTGTAAATTTAAGGTCACACTAAAAAAATATTTTATATATAAAATTTAATATTGATAGTCATTTTATGATTTTAATGGTTTTAATATTTTTTTATTGCAAGCAAATATTAAAAGTTCACTTGAGAGAGTTCTTAATAAATTAAAAAAATTAGCACTTTATCAATAACTCTGACATGTTATGTTGGTGTGACCTTTTCTTTTTCATGTTATGTTGGTGTGACCTTTTCTTTTTCATGGAAGACATGTACATATTTTCATGAGATACTTTGAGACATTGAACGTTTTAGTAGGATAACTATTTGACATCATCCTTTTCTAAATACAGTTGTGATCCTTCATTGATTTGTGATTTTAGAGGAGACTTGAGTATTATAGCTGTAGATTGGCAAGGTAAATTTTATGTCATGTTTATTTCAGTGATCTAACTTCGTTGTGTTTTCATAAATTATACTCTCCCTACTCATTGTTTTGAACCCTTATGATTAATGTTACTAAAGTTATTCTTTTACCTCATTTTGACCTCAATGGAAACATATGCATGTATATATGTAAGAATTCATGTTTTAACCCCTATAGGGTCATATAATTATACAACACCTCTGAAACAATTTCAGTCTTTCAAAATAATAGTATTATTAAGTAATCATGTTGTATATGTTAAATTTACAAAAGCTAAATTGTTCTAGGTAGCTATTGTACCTATGTAAATGTGAATGCACTTGTGGTATGTTTTTTATGTATGTCATCTATGTAAATGATTGAGTAGTGCATGCCCAACCTATTAATGTAGTGTTGTTTGGTAAAATTGCTTCATCTTTATGTGATTGATTATGGATGAAAGTGTGGGGTTTGAGGGAGGTGTAGAGCCCTATTCATGCTAGTCTGATTGGGTTACAAGATAGAAAGTGGAGCTTATCGTAGTCTGAAAACCCACTTTATATTTTTTATGAAGTGTTAGCCAGAATATTTCAGGGGAGTGTCATAGCTCTTCATGCATAATGGTCACCTTATGAACACATTATCCCTCCACTCATCCTTAGTGGTTGTCAAAATACTACCTTTGTGATTACTTTTCTATGTTGATCAACGTGGATCAGTTGATACTTTTGCTATATTTTTCTTACCTCCAAGAGGTAATTGAGACCTCTACGATAATTAATTATGTCCTTCTCCCCTTGGGTGGCTTCCTAAGCCATATAGTGCATGTGATGTGAACTATTTTCAATATTGTTATGTTAAAACTTATATTAATTTGATTGAAAAATTAAGTTGCTTTGAAACCAACACCTTTTTATTTTTATAAAATTGATAGTTTATTTAACTGATCATTGACCAAATTTTGTTTAAATTATAAAGTTTGAATTTCTGATTTTAAAAATATTTTGAGGCTATTTGGTCTTAAGTCAATTTTATTTTGATCGATTAATTTTGAGTTACTTCTTGATTATAAATTCTTGCTTATTATATGTAAAATAATGTACATAATTGTCACCTTGTGCATGGTATGGGGGAGAATAATATATCTTGTCGAACAAGTTATAAGGTTATGATGGGAATTGGATGGCTTCATAACACCATCCTTCCCTCACCAAACTTGGTGTTTTGTTTTTCATAGTGATGGTTGGTAGAACCATCACTCATGCCCTTCTACATGGTACTTTGGCATGGTCAACTATGCTTATGCTCTCCCATTGCCAAGAGATGGTAGGACAAGAGGGAGGCATCCCCATGTTATTATTCTCTTTTAGTGGTCCTTTTGTGTTTGGAATACATTTATGGATGCCTAGTTATCTTTATGGTATATGAAATGATGATCAATTTGGTTTAGTATGGTTAATATTACTTATTATTTTATGTTTCTTAGTATGGTATACATTGGATTGAAACTTGATCACATGCTTCATATCAAAGGTTATTTAGGTTTTAGTTCTTCTATGGTGGAACTATGGGTATAAATTTCTTCTAGTGGGATATACAAGAGGAATTGACATTATATGTTTGACACAATGTACCTAGATTTTAGCTACCAAGTCTTGTCGTTCATTTTATCTGGAGTTATTACAAGGAGATGTTTTTGCCTTATGTTATAAAATAGAGTTATTTCATTGAGGATGATGCTTATTTAAGAGGGGGATAATGTAACACCCCTCCTTTAGAATTGTAGTCCCATCGTCAACCATTTAGCTATCCTTGTGGTGGATACATTGTCAATTTTATTATGCACATGTTACCCTTTTTAGCCATCTAAGCTGAGTATTCGAGTCTATCTTGTTAGGCATTAATATAACTTATAGTGATTTTAGCATTCATTTAATATGAAATTGAGACAACATTGCTATCGATATTTACTTGTCCCTAATTTGTTGGTTTTGGTGGTCGACTTTGCATTTCATGAATTTGATGACAATGGTTATTCATTCAACTTTATCCTGATAATGTTAATATAAAATTTATCTAAAGGAATAAACATTAGTAGAATACACACAGACACATATTCTCATATTATTTAGTGTTGATAGTTTGCCTAAAATTGTACCTTACATCTAATATGGCCATCAAATTTAGGCCTAGTTAGACCCTACTAGTCTTGTTATTTTTCAAATAGTGGTTTCGAATTCAATATTGTAATTCAAATATTGTCTTAGTATTAATGAAAATAAACATTTATAAACACTAATAATCTTCTATAAAAATTGTGTTAAGTTTTAAATCTCGACGTGTTTCGGATCCACTTATGTCATCCTTCATCAGGTAAATAATGTGTGTAGGAACAATAGAACAACACCTTTTAAAAATTGGAGGAACATAGTCATTACAGTTTTTCCTGAAGATTATTACTAATGTATGAACTGTGTAAATATTATATCTTTGAACATTTTATAAACATTGAAACATAGATGTTTTTAAATCAATAAATAGCTCTTTTAAAATCATGTATTTTCCTCACATAAGGCTTGGCCAAAGTAATTAATAAATCTGGTTGATTGCTTCAACAAGTTAGCTTGAGGTACGCCTGTGTGGAATATGAGAGTTTTTAGTCTTTTGAAACACTCATGAAATTTATTGCACCCATCCATAACCATTTAATCTTTCCCAAACTATGCCAACCCAAAGGAGAAAGTTAATAAGCTAATTTAATGCTTCTAGATGGATATTAAAACCATATGGATCCATTTAGAGGACAAATAAGTTTTTATCAAGGAAGGATGCATTTATGAAGAGGAGATACCATGTGAAAGTGATATTTTAGAAGGAATAAAGATTATAAAGAGTGGTTTAAGTTTTTAAATGAGGACTTATTTTTCCACATGTTTGGTCTTAGAGGGAAAAGAGATGGATTTGATCCTTTTTGGTTTGTGATGGACCAATCTTGAAAGAGTAAGGGTTATAAAAGCATTGAGGACAGTGGAAAGGGATATTGAAACCATTTTAAGGTATAGTTCACTCACTTAAAGTGGCTTTGGAAATATCATTAAGATTTGTGTTAGATGTGTTGTATGCCTTTTATTATTTGAATAGTCATCTGAATATCTATGTGACTATATTTTTTATATTTCTTAACAAGTATATTAAGCCCCATAATGAAAAAATGGTTGTGTGAGTATATTTTACATTGAATAGTTTATTAACTATCGTTTCACTGTATTCATCCTTGAAAATTCTCTATGTTTAAATTTGTATGTTTCCCAAGCTCATTATTAATTGATAGATTTGATGCATTGCATTTACTTTACACTTCTATAAATCCTTATTTTCACCAACATATTGATTGTGAGGATCATAATATCCAAATTTGGGCATATAATTATCCATATCTTATTTAATATTGTTCTTTTTTATTAAAAATTCGTTACATTATATCACACCTTCTCTATTTTAGTCTAGTGCAACTGGTTATACATTTAAACAACTAATCTTGACATATTTTTCTTCGTCTAGGAAATAAACTCACCAAAAATGACATCCTTATTTGTATACGATTGGATTTCCCTTTTAAAGAGATCATTTTGTATAAACTAGTGAACTTATGATACAAGTTAAAAATAATACACCATGGAATGTCACAATTTGAATATCAGTATTAGCCTATATAACACTTTTGAGAATGTGTTATAGATTTGTGTTTAACTCTTTATTGAAAATATAAATTTTTAATGGTTAGTTGGATAGAATAGTCTATACACATGGATGAATAAAAATATTCTATAATACGATAATTAATTATAAACTCAGATAAATGAATATTTTGAATTAAAATACTGAGATGTGTTAAATATAAAAAATACCAAATTTAAAAGATGTTTTATTGATTGTAATACCAAGAAGAAATGATACTTACCTAGGTTTATATTGCACACATATGGATTTGAGTTGTATATAGGCATAAGTGTGTAGGATCAGGATTCTGAGATAGCTCTCAGATTCTAGAAATGATGTTTTTAGAGTTGCAGACACTACCATGGATGTTATTATCTATTCTAAGACATTACTATCCAATACATAATATGTACTGGATTGTGATGCGAAAAAACTTATTATTATATTTTTTTGTCACCTTTCTACTACTTTATTTGGATATAGAACACTGGTTGTATATATCTGCTTATAAATCAAACCCTAGCTCTTCATCCTTCTTCACCCTTGGAATGTGTTTACAAAAAATATGTTAGTGGGCTCATAATGTTGAGCTGACATCAAATACCCCTTTATCAATGAGCACTTCCTACATATTCAATACTCTAAGGAGGGTCTCAAACTTATGTATTTCTCCCCTATGTGTGGAAGTGTGTGTGATCAAAGGTGTAATATGCTATATATATATGCATACAATTATCTAGCTTGTAACTTGACAAATATCATTCATGGCTTGTTCTTTGGATGCTTTAGACATTTTTTATGAATTCTCCTATGATATAAATAAATAGGGATGAATAAGTAAGAATAACTAGGTTGTGTGATTGATTGAATGAGCCTTGGTAAGTGTTATCTTGGTATTTTTAGATGAATAAAGAGAAGACTTAGACTTGTATTTATACTGCACATTTTGAAAATTTATCATGGTAGGGTTAAATAATATAAATAGGTCGACCCATAGGTTTTGAATAGTTTGAAATTTGGATGAATTTAAAGTACTAGACACTAAATAAGTATCTAGACACTAGTGTCCCTCTGTGGCTGATAGTATCCAAAAATATGGAAAAAGGTACGTATATGTAATTGAAAATGAAGGATATATATCAATTTTTAAAATTTGTGTAGTGTACAAGAGGTATGATTCATTATAATGATAAGGGCTAGATTATAAGATAATCATTTAGGCACATTGAGATGGAAAATGTGATCCTTTCTATAGTGACAAGGTCCAAAACTGAAGGCTAAAACCCTAATTGGTATACATCAAATGTAAAAGATTGATATGTTATAAACATTCAATTTTAGTGTCTACATTTGCCTCCCCATTCAAGGATGAAATTATTAGGTTAAAGGAAATAAATGTGCACCTGGGTGTCAACACACCTTGCCTTTGATTGAGTCCACTTTGAGTGTGTTGATGGTGTATTACATGTAATAAAGAACATGTTACATTATAAGTCAGTGCATATAATTTGAAATTCAAAATGATTGAAAATAAAGAGAGCAATGAAAGAATACACTTGTGTGTCGATGAAACTATGTTTCCCATTTGTACTTTTCTTTGGTAAAGATGCTTCCTTATGAAGCATTAAAGTTGAGAGAGGTTCAGACCTAAACCTTGGGTTTTTGAAGAGGGAGATTAGAATGTATTATGCCCCTAATCTGGTGTAAGGATGAGTTGTGACACAACCATTGAGATCACTAGATCTCAATCATACAACTCACGTGTGAATATATAATTTGGTGAGGGTGAGTGATTTAATCAACTCATCCTATAACTATATTTAGGTTGGGTGATTTAATCAACCCAACCTATAAATCTAGAGAGGTTGAATGATTTAATCAATTTAACCTATAAATAAAACCAAATGTTGTAAATAGAATATGTTTGATAACATTACTTTTTGGTGTAAAATGGAATTTCTTAGTGATAGTAATCTGGATATATAATTTATAAATTTTGAAATATTTGTTGCACTAGCTTGGTATATGCACTTATAGTGTGTCTTGAGTTGAATTATATGTGCCACAAATCTAATATTTTTATTTCAAATTTATGAAGAATCAATGTAATGTATAGGATTCTGAACAAAGTGTATATTTGAATCATGTAATTATACCGGAGATTGTGCAAGTGTGTAGGTCATGTATTAATGGCATGCCTCCACTGACATGCCCCCCTTTTGAGGTGAGGGAAAATATAATTTGGTAGGTACCTTACCTAAAAAGGATAAGGTAAATATATAATTTATGTATGAATCATGTAACATACAAGATTAACATGTATAATTAGATATAATATTAAAGCTCACAATATGTGATCACATCAATCCCTAAGATGCACGATATATATCATGGCAACATCTAGACAATAATAGTATAAGCTCAACAAACAATCAAAACACACACATCAGTCAATGTAATGCAAGAGAAAGATCTGAAGAGACTTCATACAAAGATAATATTCAAATGTCACTCAATCGAAAGGAAATTACATATGAAAAGGTCCAATTAACATAGAATGACATATTTAAATGTCCAAACAACATACAATGGCACATGGGCCAAGATGCAGGGAACATATTCAAATGCTCTACAAGTAAGATAATAGAAAATAATGGAATACACTAGAAGAAGTGACATTATGAATAAATGAAGTGTAATAAAAAAAACATAAGCATATCATACTAGTCCCTGACTATATGTGTTATTAAAAATGTCATGTAACATAACATATCAGGTACATTATGAAAGATATGAGCATGGCTATAGACATGTGTAAGCATTAGTATATAATCTCAAACATGATAATGTAGAAGTTATGATAAGTTCTATGTAAGCTATATCAATCATGATCAATCAAGAAAATGCCTCAACATATTATATGATGTAGGTAGAGGAGAGGTCCAACATCTATATTTTGATATATCATGTGTCTATGGTATGCTTATATTACACTCAAAGATGTGTGAAACATGTATGTGTATATAAATGAAATGATAGGATATTTACTAACATGAATCAAAAAACATAGGTGCTAAGGAGATATTAAACACGATAATGTCGAATATTTTTGTATTTTTTGGGTTAGTTGAATGTTGTATTTTCCTTGCAATATTTGACTTTTTGGATTTTTAAATATTTGTAGAAATTGTATAAGCTATCCAATGATCTCAAGACAAGGATGAGAATATGTGAGGAGTGGTAAATGAATAACATTTCTTGAATGAAATGTGCCATATGTGTCCATAGCAAAATCATAAAGTGTAGCATGTTCTTTTGATAAGTTTGTACTTACTATCTTTACTTTAGAGATATTTTCCTTTGATGCTAGTAACCATGGTTTTCTGAGTTTAACATTATATTTAATAAAAAATGGACTAATATGAAATACAATATATCATGATTAAGATCAAAGCATGAAATTTCATTTGAATATGTCCAACACAAAATTGAATGCAATAACTTTATCCATGTGTTCCATGGCATATCTCAGAGATGTAAAGAATTTCCAAGTACATATATTGAATTCATAATTTGGGTCAACTATGATATTTTGACCTTATTTTCCATCTATGCAAAGCTCAGTTATTTTATGCTTTGAGGAATGATTTATAATTACTTCAAATGAAGACACACATGTAACATTGTCCTATTGATGTATGTCTTACTTTTTTTGTAAATGTTCCTTTTGTACCCGTTCTTGTTCTTAGTTTTTATTTTCTTGTTTTATTTGTGCCTTTTAATTAGACTTATTTCCATTTATAGGTTCTTGTTTTTTCCATTAATAAAATGATATGTATCTTTAAGTGATTTGCATTAGTATTGCCAATATATCCCAAGCCTTTATGATCATTATGATTATTTATGGAGCTAGGATGAGTGATACCTTGTGAATATTTTTCCAATCCTTGACCATGATAACCAAAGTGTTGTATATATTTTGGTCCAAAACCATATTGCTTTGAAAGCTGAGTAGCATTATTGAGAGGTATGTTTGTATCCTTTTCATATTGATCACTTTGTAACATTTCTTGGTTTAACTTTACATTTGGAATATTTTCTTGCTCTAATTTGTTCATTTGCAACTATTTTTGGTTTGATTTATTCTTTGGTACCCATATTTTTTATTTTTTCACTTATGTTTTAGGAGAGGTACTCATAATGTGAGTGGGTTGCTTGATTGATGTATATGTTATAGGATCATGACTATCAATTGTACTTTGTATTTTGTGCTTCAAATCCAAACAATACTCTGTATGATGCCCATGCATTCTATGATATACATAATAGTATTTTAATCTCTTTATAGGATGTATAGGGAGTAATTTTATCACTTTGTTGTTATGTATTTCTCTTAGAATTTCACTTGGAATCTTATTAAATTTTGTTCACTTTTTGAATTACTAGTTGTAGATGAATTCTATATTAGCTTCTTATTTTGATATAAAACCTTGTTGGGCATAACATTTTTAGATGAGGATGCAAACACATGATTAACAGTAGCATATTTTAGATTCTTTAAGCATGTAATCTAGTTTTATAATGATTTGATCTTTGAATTGAAATTATTTTGAAACTCTCCTATTCAATTTTTTATAAGAATGATTTGATCTTTAAAGGCTTCACAAGCACAAAATATAGATGATGAGTACATTTTTTGGCTCATTACATCAAAGTAATAACACTATTGTCCCCTATTAATCTTCTTTCTTTAATGGATGAGATGTGTATTTTATGACTTATTCCTAGTCTAAAGTAAAAATGAATACTTATACCTTGGTTAGCATGTGTTATTAAATGTTACTTGATTTTAACATTATGTTCTAACTCTTTTCATGGTTCTCCATCATTTTTGTATGTACATATTTTATAAATGCACTAAGATCAAATAGTAAGGTTTTGGCAAAGTAATTGTGCCTTTGAAGATGAACACAGTCCAGTTTCAGAGTCTGTAAGACTATCTCTAGAGTCCATCAGGTTGGTTCTGAAGTCCATTGGATTAGTTACAGAGTCCAACAAGCTAGTTTTAGAGTCAAACAGTCTATTTCTGGATTCCATCAAGTGAGCTCTAGAGTCACTCTAGATAGGCACATAGTTTGTTGAAAAGCATTTTGACGGTCGTACAATAATGGATACATCCTACATAGAGTGATCAAGGACCATTCAAGACATCCATGGGTCAATCTCAAATTCATGAAGAAACTTACTATAAATATTGTTCTATTTATTGATAAAATATTTATAGTAATGTTTGCAAAGGACACCACTATGTATGTTATGGAATGTTGGTCATCAGGTCATATATGCTTGTAACTACAAAAATGATATAACTGATTGAAGACTCTATGTGTACCTACACCACCTCTTCCACCATTTCACCTTGAAACATGGAAAATAGTTATAACTTCTTTTTTATTTTACAAATATGCAAGATTTTGGTTGTAATATTATTAGATGGTTAGTTTGTTTTAGACAACAGTTGTAAGAACATTGTATTAAAATAATGTCTTCTTACTGTTTAGAGAGTCATAATGTTGACATAAAATATGAGTGTAAAATAAAAAAGTAATATATATATATATATATATATATATATATATATATATATATATATATATATATATATATATATTTCCATATTATAATCTAAGGATGCAAGGCACCAAAAGGGTGATGTAAAAATCCTTAGTGAAGATGAAACATTCTAATCAAGTGGGCAAGGTTAAGAAATATCAACATTAAGGACGTAAGGAACCCAAAATATCAAGTGTAAGCTTGAACTAATAAGTGAAGTATAAATATCATCCCATGAAGGTATATGCATGAAAAATAAAAAGGACCCTACCTTCACATAATGTGTTCCCTACTCTTCGGTACCCCTTATAGAGTCATCAGTTTACTATGAAGATTGGATATAGATAGAGAATGATGTAATGAGACATCTTACCTTGTTATACTATCCTATCATGCCACAATGTACCTCAACTCTATTATAAGGCCAATTTTAGAATTTGAGATTCGACTAGAATAGATGTGCCAAAAATATCATGTCTTTTGGTGTATTATAACTTTTAAGATATAATTTTCCTTTTAACATTGCCTTTCCTTATGATTTGGTTTTTAATTATTTTTAATTTGTATAGTTTCCTTCTCCATACAGATTTATAAAAACCAATAATGGGTGTTGAATCTGACTAGCCCAAGAAAGCCTACACCTGACTGCTAGAGAGGAGAACCAAAAAACCAAGATGACTAATACTCCTAGACTTGCATCATGGGGAAGACTGCAATCTTAAAACTGAACCAAGTTTGCTTCAAGTGAAAGGAGAGGGAAAGATGGGGATCATGAAAGATACGACCATGTGCAAATGTGATACAATAAGATATGCTAGTAGTTGACCACAATAAGTGATAATTTTTTCTTCATAAGTGACTAGTAAAGAAGATGGGCTTTGAAAGTACGCGAGGATGTATGTTAAATCATGGAAAAGTAAATATACGAATGAAAACAATATGAAAGGTTGTAATTATGTCACTATATAAGTTGCACTAACCTACATATGCTCTATCAAAATCATTGATAAGAGAAATCACCCCAAAAGAAGGGGCATACCAAAAAATACTAAAGAATCACGAGGAAACCAAGTCCGATTGTAAATATGTTATAATATATGATAAATAAACCCAAATTTTCCACATAATATCCACAAGTTAAATTAAGGCTACCTTTAAATCATAACTAAATATGGGGAAGTTAAAATGCAAAAAAAAAAACTCAAAGGTGCTACTTAAGATCCACTACAAAAATTAAGGTTGATTTTAAATCATCTCAAAAGAGGAGGAAAATAAAGTGTTGAAAAATAGAGCCCAAAGGTGCTACCAAAGATCCATAATGGAAACTAAGGCCAACTATATATTATCCCAAAAGAGGGGGAAAATAAATTGATGAAAAATAAAACCCGAAGGTGATACATAAGATCCACAAAGGAAAGTAATTCTGATTATAAATCATCCCAAAAAAGGGGGAAGTTAAGATGATACCAAATATTCTAAAATAAAAAAATGGCCAATTGTAAAGTGTGATAAAATACATAAAGTAAAGATATGCTAAAAAATAAAGGGATAAAAAGTAAATATCATGATATATGAAAGATATATACAATAAGCATCATGTATGCGAAAGATAAAATGAGATCAAATCTTGTAAATAAATGTGAAGTAACTAATGCTCATAAATGGTGTCAAATGTCTCTCCACACATCATCAATAACATCTATCAAGTCTCATTGTAATTTAAATCTAACTTGAACTATAGTCTCTTCTACATTTTTTGAGAGTCATGTAAGAACTACCTTGCAGACAAACTCTAATAAAAGCATAGGCTAACTAGAAGGAGGATAATGTGCAAATCTTGATTAGAATAACATAAAAAATTAAGAGAGGGTGTCATTTGGGAAGGACTAAGACACACATCTTTGGGTCGAATATGTGGTTTTGGTCATAGGGAGGCTTATCCTATGTCCTAGGTGGAACATGCGAACGTTGAAAGGAGTCTTAGGGTGGGGGCCTCAAAAAATGTATGAAATAATTTTGAATGGCTCTACACTTATTCTTAGGATGTGTAGAACATTGGTTTCAAAGATGATACACCTCTAAGTTTTTTGGGATACAATTAGGTGTAATATTTAGAGATGGCATGTAAAGGGGAAAATTAACTACCTCAAGATGAAGTACATCTAGATATTATTGAAGGGATCGATTTTTAGTCAAATAATGTGTACTAGTCGTGTGGAAGAAACAAGATTTCCTATGATGATAAGATTAAGGTGATCAACTGTTCATGCTAGGAGCTAAGCCTTTCAATTTATACTGTGATAAAAATCACTGGTAAGCTCTACACTCCTGAGCTGAATGACTAGAAAACTTATGAAACTCATAATATGGCTTGTCCTCTAGGGTGGGTGGGTGTGGTGTCATATCCAACCTATGTGGAGGAACATAATGAGGTGTGTATGCAATCTCATTTAACAAGTCATAAACATCATCAAATAGAGTATAGGGAAGTGGTCATATACTATATTGAGCCTCCACAAGCTCCGAAGTAGCAAGAACTAGTTGTATGAGTGTAGTCAACACCATTGAATGAATAAAATTTGAATAATTATAGTATTTAGTGAAGTGATAAGATCCAACCATATATTGATCATCAAACATGCTTCGAAAAGGATAAGAAATAACCAAAACTATACGTGCATTAAAAGTCAAAATTGGATCCATATTAGATCTATCAACATCAACCAATGAAGGAATTATATCAACAAATTTGAAAGGAGTGTTAGGTCAAATCATGTGAATAGAATTCTAAAAAAAATGAGGATCACTCATAAGATCACTAAAGAGAGGAATAATAACATAGGATTTCCACATCTTTGGCTTGGGTGTAGCCAAACAAGTATGGGTCATCTAAGGTGTACCCATCATTATACATCATAATCAGAAGTGGTGAGATATATGTTAAGGGATTCAACCATTATGTCACTAGAAGATCAATTTGAAGGAGGATTCTTATGAATAACCATAGAAGTGGGAAACTCATCAGTTAGCTTCTTGTGAGAATAAGGTTGCAAGGTAGGCAACAATCGAGCTATGATACAATAAGGAAGCTCTGATGTTTTTATTTTCAAACTAATCTCATCGAGATCATCATCTTCAGAATGAAGGAGGTTGGGTGGAATGTTTTCCAAAATATTTTACTACAACCTCAGTTAGAGTTGGCAGGATAGTTAAAGTAATGATATTCATGAAATGGTATACTAGGTAAAGGTTTAAGAGTTTGGATTTTATAGACACCATATACTTAGAATTGTTTGAAATTCTAAGGGATAATATCACCTTGTACCTCATTAAAGACACCTATATAATGAAACTTCATGCATTGGCATGAAAAAGAGGCTACAAATCCCATATGATGGGTCCAACAACATCCAAGAGTTTTTTTAAGATAGCACAAACTTGAATATCATGACCTAAAATCTAATCATAACATGTGGTATCATGATAGGAATCCAAACACATCCTAATTGAGACATTTTTATTTATTCATATCCTTGGCATGTGCTTTGGGTAGACTTAAGGTTACAATAAAAATATCATAAGGTTCTAATCAATTCCAAGGAGGTGACACAAGTGTCGAAGCCTTTATCTATCAAGGCTCACTTGACTCAGATGTGAACAACTTAGATGATAATAAAAAGATTATGGTAATATTCAAAAATTAATATCTCATAAATAATCATAGATGCAATAATAAATTTTAAGGATAAAGATGCATCCATAGTGTGATCAACATGGATGAACATCTCTTTGCATTGATGCAATATGCTTTCCTTAAATACAATTAAGATAGATTCTTGCCTCATAGGTGGTGGTTCAGGAATGTTCATTTCAACCAAAATCTACTTAATGTGGTTTCTATGTCTTGGAGAATTCCTCATAAGCTCAATAAATGAGATTTGAGATGGGAGTCTAGAAATTTATTCTAATGGGATCCCATTCATCAAAGCTAGTGTGAACTGGACAAGAGTGAAAAAGAGGGCCTCAATTCTAAACAAGATCATCTATAGATGAATCTGAACCCAAATGAATTTGATTTTGAATCAATGTGTACGGTCTTGATATAACCAATATATTTGAATCAGATCGAGCCAACTTTATCAGCTTGGCCGATGCAATTAGTGACACAAAAATATTAGAAATAAAATGTATTGGCCTGACTAATATAGTAGAATTAAAACTAAGTAAATAAGTTTATTATAGCGAGATAGATTATATAGTAGAGGCATAATTAGGTAAATATAGTTGTACAAAGTTAGCAAATACAATTAGACTTGAACGGGAAATAAAACATTGTACCAAATTGGTTGATATAGTGGGAACAAAAGTGGTTGAAGAAATAGATTGTGTTGAGTTGGCTAATATAATTATGGAAATAAGGAGTTGTACTGGTTGGATGATATGACATGATCAATAAAAGAAATTAATAGTGTGGTTGATACATTTGAACTATCAAAAACTACAAAAGCAATTATTTATTCAATTCTAACAAATGAAAAATGATGTGGAGGATAATATTGAATTATTTTATAAGCTTGGTAATGGATGTGAGTCCCAAGAGTATAGGGATCAATGTAAGACAAAACACATTTAATTTTTTTCATGTTCACCAAGTTTTCCTCATTATTATAAGAATGAATTTTGAGTGTCATTTCAAAAAATAGATGTTGGTTGTGAAGAGGTTTGAATTTGATTTTTTATTTGTTGCCTTTGAGCATGATTTGGAAGAGAATTAAATTAGATGTTAAGGTGAGCATGGGCTTGGTGAAGTGCTTCACATTTAACATCAAAGTCATTAGCCTTAGATATCTTATCATAGGCTTGGTGATGCTCTATAATGATGGATCCATGGTCAAAGTCTAGACCAAACAAGAACTCAAAAGCTATGTACTTAAGTTGCGTACAAATTTCATGAGAATGACCCCAATGTGTGTGAAACTAAATTTTATTTTGGGGATCATACTAATGATCATTAGGATGTGAAGGATGAATATCTCTAGATGAGGGTCTAGTAAGCCATCTCCTAATCTTATATAGAGAAAGATGTTGATGGATTTCGTAATTGTTGACTTGTGAGGGAGGAGGAGGATGCTAGAAGGTAATTCCTCACTTTATAGGTGTGGATATAGTCACTTAATTTTAGATTCCTAGCATAATAACATGGATGGTTTTCTTAAAATCATAAGTGTTGGATAAACCATCATTAGTAGTGTGCTTGTTTTTAGGTCTCATAAGCAATCGAGTATCAAATTTAGGTTGGGAAGATTCAAATTGTCTTATGAGGTAGTATTGTCATTTGGCTTGATCTAAGGCTTCCTCTAATAATTTCATTGAAAGACTCTTAACAATGTAATGCAATTTGGCATTTAATTCATTATTAAAGAGGTGATAGAGGTTGTATTTTGTCATATTGTGCATAGCCTTGTTGGCTAAGGCTTTCCAATGTTTGATAAAAGTTTTATTAGTTTTATTTTTTTATTTTTTATAATTTATAAAGTGAGATAAGTTGTTTCCAATAAAATAATTAGATTGAAACTCTTAGACTAATGTGTTAACTAAGTATTTCAAGTTATAAATATAATTAAACTTTAGTTGATTATATCATTATAAAGAATCACTAGAAAAGCTTTTGACAAGTAGTTTGGTAGCTATAGATATGTTTAGTTTAATCCAATATTTATAGAGGTTACCAAATGCCTTAAAATTCAAATCAGGATTAGTAGACCCATTATAGGAGATCGTAGGAGTGATACCACCTATATCGATGTCTAAAATTTGAAGGAAAAAGGGTTTGTTTTGAAGGTGTTTGATATATTTATTGTGAAGCATGGGTTTTAGAATGAGGTTTCCAAGAGCATCTCTAAGGGAGACCTTTTGATTTTTCACTCCCCATTGAACCTGTTGAGGTCTCGCTTGCATTTTCATAATTTGGTTTTGAATTTCATAATATGAACACTATTAGTAAATTGAATGTTAGCCATTTGACTCATTTCTTATAATATGAATTGGTTATGATCAAGACTATTTTGGTTAGTGGTGGATGCTTGAATGGTATGTTGGCATGCACTAGACGTGGAATTAACATTGGTATTAATGCAAGCACTTTGGGTAGGCCTAATAAAAGAGAGACTTATCATGTCCGTAGCTATGCTAGACATGGTGGATGGCAAAAGAAATGGAGAAGTCATAAATTGATTTTCCACAAGTCCCATTGTCATAATATGAGTAGGGGAAGGGAAATATTCCATATAGGGCACCATCATGATGTGATATTAAATTGCAGGGTCCTTACTTATATGCTCAAGATGTTCTTAGAGAAATATTTTCATTTCATCTTGTATATTCTATGTCACATTCCTCTTCAATCTCATGATTTTGCAGTAGGTGACTTAGTCTAGTGTTTTTATGATTTTTATATGGCTCATAACATGTGGATCTAGTGGAATCCATATTATAGTCATTGGTAGTATGATTTTGAGGCATAGAAAAATGATAAGGCATGGAAGCATTTTTGAAAAACCTATCTGGATTAGTGAATTCCATAGCATTAGGATTATAGTCATAAAATCCTTAGAAATCCTACTAGGTTTTCTCTTCAGATTGTTAAAAAATATGTTACCTTTTGACAATGAAAAACATAATTGTATCAAACAGGGAATGCTAAAAATAAACTATATCAAATTGGATGATATAGTAATAAAATGAATTATATAATAGGAAGTTGTATTAGGCATACTGATATAGTATGATTGGATAAATGAATTATATGTGGTTAGTTGATGTAGTTAATTAAAAAACATAACTATATTGGGTTGTCTGATGCAGTTGGGAAAAAATAGAAATTGTATAACGCTGGCCAATACAGTTTCAAAAGAACTTGAAATTGTATTAGACTAGCCAATATAGTTAGGGTAAAATTTTTTCTAAAATTTATGATGGTTGTGAAGATATCATTAATAATTAAATAGGAAAAATGTTAAATTATCCAACCAGAGGTAAGACAAAATTATCATCAAGTTCACCAATATGTATGCATGGGTTAGGATGACCTATAATTATCCTTTGTCTCTCAATAGACTGGAACATCAATAAGGTCATAATAATATAGCCTACATATACTTTGATGATCAGGTAAGGACTTAGAATAACCACAATCCTAGCAAAGGTTGATCTACACTCAAATTTCAAGAGGGAAGGATTCTAAAGCCTAAGCCTATGACCTGAGATACATATCTCATTAGGTATAAATGATAAATAAGTTATTTCAAAGGTTGTAATAGAGGGGTGTATCAAGGATATAACAAGGATATTACATGCAAGGAGTTGATCAACAAGGGTAACCTAATTCAATATACATAAAAGCACTAAACTAATAAGAAGGTGATTGGTGCAATGGTCAACCAATGGATGATATATGCAACCTATATGTGATGATGATAAGCTTAAGCAACCTTATATCTATACTAGTTTATTTGGTATAAGGAAGAGCATAAACAAAGATGAATATATACATTCACAATCAATAAATAAACGATATCTAATATACTAAGTAAATAAATGAAAGAGAGTAGGGATATAGATACATAACTTTGGGTGTACCCATCGATTCTTTAGTCTCTCCCTTTTGCTCAAGTGGCACTTTACACGAGATTTTTTAGGTTGAAGACTTCAAATGGAAAGATGAAGACCCAAGTATCCTTAGTCAAGGACCCCAAAGACCAACTTTACATTCTCAGTTTGACTTCTCCTAGTGAACTTCAAAGACACCATAAGACTCAACATCCAAGATAAGGCTCTAAACCTCTAACTCTCCCAAATACTACTTACAAGTAGAAATGTGAGAGCAAATAGAGTAGATGTGTGTGTTATATTTTTTTGGGGATGAAATATAACCCATATATATATATATATATATATCCAATCAAATATAACCTTGAAATATAAGCCGCCAATATCGGCTAAATCAATAAAGTTGAGAAATGCCAGATGACATGATATTGTATCAACTAGGCTAATATAATGCATATAATAGAAGATAGACTCAAAACTATATTGTCTAGGTCAATATAGTTCATAGAATATAATTATGAAACAAACTATATCGGTATGACCGATACAATATGATATAAGAAAGCTAGCAAATCTATTTGGAAAGTAGACAAAGAGGTAAGATGAAAAGAGAATTAGAAGAGGTCAAACTAATAATGATAAAGGTGTGACATAATAATGCATAAAATTATCTCATAAAGTACCTTGAGTTAATCCCACCCCATTCCTAGTGCATCCTTTAAGGCATGCTCTTAGGGAGATTGATGTGTCAATGAGCCATTGTAAGAGAAAGTGTCAGTAAAGTGATAAAATGAAAATATCAGGTGTGTATACTATTCACCACCAAAAAATTTCCCTTGTCACTATTATTAGATGTATAATTGTTTGAAATATGAAGAAGATGGCCATTGAAATAAAAATTGCTCCACACAACTAGATGAGTAGGATCTAATCTCCAACTAAAAATTTGAGGCAAAAGATAGGGGAAATTAAAGTGACAACTTCCCTACATCCCATCTCATGCTCAGGCATTTGTCAGATGGAGCCCGACTATATCAATCTGATGGCAGAGGTGAGAGAAACCATTGAGATTTTAACTTTTTGTAGACAAATAATATTCATGTTGAAAAAACATTGTCAAGTATCCCAAATAATATACTTATGATTTGTGTCAATGAGGATGCATAGATTCCAAGAGTACACAATCATTAATCAAATTTTGTTAACATGTTGGTTTCTTCATCAATCTCAACTAAAAAAGAAAATTTGTTATCCAATTAGGATTGATGGTTGTCCTTCATGAAGTCTCCCAATGGAAAAACATGCCATTTTTCTTGAGCATTTTCACCACCTTCTAGAGGTGGCGATGGGTTGCGTTCATGATGATACATTGCCTTGAGTTTAAGCACCACTAGGTTACTATTTCTACCTAAGTTAATCACCTATAGATGAGGTTATGAAAATTGGGAGGTCACTTGGTGGCTTTTTTTTATTGAAAGCATTGTCATAGTTTGAGGGGTGAGAACTATTAGCAGCTCCACCAACTGAGTGGTAGGAACTGGTTTCTTGGCTACCATTGAAGAACCTCCTATGGATTTGTTCATAGTAGATGGTGCCTTTCCCACCAAACTTGATTTTTTAGTGTTTTTCTCATTGTAAATTTTTGTCCATCCATATGTGGATGTCTAATCATTTTTTTCACCTTAGAAGAGGTTTTGGGAGGAGGAGTAGGTTTGGAGTTATCCATAAGTGCGCATTCACAAATTTTATGGTTCATTGTTTTATAGAAAAAAGAGGTGTTTGGTAGGTTGATGTAGAGCACACTTTGTGTGATCCTTTTTTATTTGACTTGGATGTCAATAGTTTCCTTAAGTTAATTTGATAGGTTTATTTGAATGCAAATGTGTTTCTACTGTCAGCCTGGATAAAAAAAATTGGTTTGAACCCTATGAAATGCCAAAAGACTTGATAAATTGATGAAAAAGTCCCACAAAGGCAAAGGAAGGTCAGGGAATTCAACCCAGATTGTGATTTTGAGCATAACATGCTCAAAGATGCTAAAGTGTCGTGTCCTAATGAGAAAGTGTAACTAATTTGTTTCAAATGAACCAAGATTCATAAGCCATGATAGCATGACAATGGTCTGAGTTATTAAAATTAAAAAAAAAAAATACATTTCATCAAGTTTTGAATGCCCTCAAGTTTTACACCATGATGGGTTGTCTTAGTGCTACGCACCCAGGATTTAAAAGTATTTTTTGTAGGGAATCAATCGATAAAATAAGCTACAAGATTAAACTACTCAAATTAATTGCCAGCAAAAAATTTCTGGTTTGAACCCTATGAAAAGCCCAAAGGCTTGATCAACTAATGAAAAAATCCCATGAAGGCAAGGGAAGGTCAAGGAATTCAACCCAGACTATGATTTGGAGCATAACATGCTCAAAGATGGTAAAGTTTTGTGTCCCAGTGAGAAAACTTAACCAATGTGTTTCAAATGAACCAAGATTCGTAAGCCATGATAGCATGATAATGGTCTGAGTTATTAAAATTAAAAATAAATACATTTCATCAAGTTTTGAATGCCCTCATTTTTTACATCATGATGGGTCATCCAAGTGCTATGCACCTAGGATTTAAAAGTGCTTTGGGTAGGGAATCAACTGAAAAAATAAGCTACGAGAGTAAACTACTCAAATTAACTGCAAGCTTTATCAAACTTAGGAAATTTTAACACAACATTAAGAGGGGTTTTTAGGGGTAGTGTCAATACCTTGTGGAAGACTTTGGAAATAAATTTCCATGCTTATTTCGATGTTATTGGTCTTCATAGCTCTGTTGGAAACACCTACAACAAATGATACAAGACTTAAGGAGGAAGACATTTAAAAGAAGAAAATCACCACCCTACGGGCAATGATAGATTGGTTGTAGTGCAATAAATGTGCAAGCTTATCAAAGGAAAAATAAAAAGATATCCTACCAGAGATTTATGGTGGTGTGCCCTGAGACATGCTAGCAAACCCTAATAGAGCTCCTCAACTCTTTAGGTTGAATGCATCTTATTATTTCAATTTGTTTTGCACTGTAAAATTATGGTGATTGTTTCCAAATCGCCTAAAAATAAAGATAATATTATTAAACCTCTCTTAATAATTTATTACTATAGATTTTAAATAATTAATTAAGTTTGATTTATTATTTTATATCTATTTTGACCTAGTTAAACTTTTATGAATATATATGATGCAATTTAATTAAAATGTTTATGAATATATCTTTTTTAATTTATTTAAAATCCCTTTCTCTATATTGCTCTCTCGATCTTTTGATATAAAATTTGAGTTAGTCTATGAATAAGCAAATCAACTTTCAACCACATTAGAGTTACTTGCACAAAAGAAATGATGAAATAAGGGTTGCATAGTAGTTAGTCTCTGCCATTATATTGAAAATTGTTTATGGTTGAATTTGCATATAATTTGCAATGTGAGTTTAGCATAATGTTGACCATTTTGGTCTTGCAGGCCAAAATCGGTCTCCTTCCTTCCCTGCTGTTTTGATCCAGTACATTTTTTATTTTTGCACAAGTCTTGGAGGTTTCTACAGACTTTGCAGGCAAGTCTTTTGGTAGATGAAGAACCAGTTCAAAGAATGAAAGGGGCTTCTACAAAGTTTCTTCAGACCATTGAACCATTCAGTTCAATTGGCTTAGATTCATTTGGTTCAACGGCTTGCTTCAACAGCTTGTTTCATTCAATTAGTTCAATGGCTCAGTTCAAATGAGACAAGTTCCCACCTAGGCGCAAAAGGGACCATTCCAATGCACTTGCAGAGGGCAATTTTTGGACCTAAGTGCCCTTGCGGAGGGCAATAAACATTTGCAAAGTGAACAAGGCAAGTTAGAATTTCTTTCAGGGAAGTGAACAAGAGAATTTCTTCGGACATTTTGTCTTAAGAAATTCTTCGAAGCAAAATCCCACAAAAAATAAAAGGGCTAAGGCAAAGGCATAAATTGATTTCTTTCGGACTTTTTGAATGAAGGAATTCCTTTGGACAAAAAGTCTGAAGAAATTTGGAAAAAGGCCGTGGGAGAAAAAACCTGAAGAAATTTCGAAGGTCAAGCAAAGGGAAGTGTCGAGTGAGATAACTCTCATGGACATTTTGTCTGCAAAAAAATTGGTTGAGACAAAAGCTCGACTGGAGCAGAAAAGGCTAAAACAAAGGAAAAGAACCAAAGGATTTGCCAAGGACGGTGATGTCTCCGAAGTCGTCAATTTCAGGGAAATAGACTAGCCGTTGGTTTTCAAATAGTGACAGGCCTGCGAACGTCAATTTTATAGCAAGGAAATAGCTGTTTAATCTTTAAATTCTTGAGCGCCAACTAGGAAAAAGCCCAAGTAGTGAAATGTGCCATGTGTCCCTTGTAAAATTTGATGGAGTGCAACAAGTGTCTGCATTCGAGTTTCAAAGCTTATTTCAATAAGCTTCCCTCAGAGTTCCACAGAGGGTGCCAAGTGGCAATTGCAGAAGGTTTTGGCATGTTTTTCTAAGAGCAGTGGAATGTGCCACGTCTCCCTTGTAAAGCTCAGTAGAAGTTGACAAGTGTCAACATCCACGATCTCTCCCTTTTGTTCTATAAGGACTATGGTGGGTCCTAGACAAATTTCTAAAGAGAGCAAAAGCTGCCATGTGTCATCTTCTGCAAGACTCTCAAAAGGTGTCTAAAGCTTTTATAAGTTAAGTAGATGTTGCCATGTGTCCTCACCTATTTCACAGTGGAACATGCCACGTGTCACTTGTTGAGATTAGTAGATAGCAGCCAAAGCAAGCCATAAAGACACGAAGAATTAGCAGAAGATAGCCCTCGAAGGATGAAGGAGATAGAAAAGAGCCAAGTGTAGAAATAGACAAAATAATCTAAGTGGCGAAGGAAGGTGTCGACTCAAGGAGTTACTCCAGTGGTTGACACAGTGTCTGCGAATTGATCATCAAGAAGCACGAATGGTGAATTTCGTGACCCATTTTCTTCACTTTGCATTGATGAGCAGACAAGCCGCATAATTGCCTTGAAGGAGCAGTCTTGTTTGCAGACAAATGGTGCATCCCATAATTTTGCATATGATGTTTAAGTGGCTTCCTCTTCCCAATGATGGGGATGCACATGGGCCACTTGTAAGAAGAGTGCCAAAAGTCTTTTCCAAAAAGCACCAAGTTTTTTTCTCTTTTTATATATTGTAAACTTCTCATTTTGAAAGAATCTCTTAGCCTGTAAGGCAAAGCTCTACCCAAAACAATCTCTAGGTTTGTAAGGCAGAACTCTACCGGATTTTACCTTGAATCAAGACTAAGCAATTTTTACCTCCATTTGAACTTGCACTCATGCATATGTCTATGTTCTTTTGTGTTAAATCATTTTTTTATGCTTTTCACAGAATGATTCTAGCATGTCTAGTGCATTATGAAGTTTCTCCTTCTGCAAATCTGTCAGAAGTGTCTACAGCAGGAATATAGGCACATGTGAATAGGCTACCAAAGTGTGTCTCAGAACACCTTTGATAGTTCTTCCTCCCTGTATCTCTACGGACCCCTGACTCACTGATACAGAAGAGTTTCCCAGATCAGATGAAGTGTATGCTAGCTTCTTCTTGATGAAAAGTGTATGTTCGGGCTGAGTGGATCAACTTTTTTGGTGTATCACCTTTTAGTTTAGGTTTGGGTTCTATTTTCAGCATCTTTCTCCCTTTTCATCCCCCCCCTTTTTTCATGTCTTTGTTAGCAGTAGGGAATCCAAGACCTAAAAGATACATTGGAGGGAGCTAGCCCTTATCTAGAGACTCTCCCCCTAGTTTTGCTAGGCCCACAGGCAAGAGGGGAGTTTCCATTGTTGCGTGTGGAAGGCAGGAGCTCAACCTCCTATCCAGGGTGTAATCCACTGCATCAACAGTTTTTAGCACGCTCGGTGGGACCAACTAGGACAAGTTTGGTCCAAAGAGTTGAAGAATTTTTCATGTGTTCTTCAACCAACTAGCCTTTGGAGGCTTTTTTATCAACACCAATGGCGACTCTGAGTTGAATCAGCTAGTCAAGCAGTCCAAATGCCATAAAAAAAATCTTATTTTGCATGTATAATCCCATTGATAAGAATCATGGACTTTGTTTTCCTTCGTATGACTTTGAGCAAGCTCAAAATATTTATGGAATTGCCTCAAGCAGCTTTCCTAGTTTCCCTTCAACCATAATGGAAGTAGCGCTGGAGTTTGAGAAGTAGGTAATGGAGATTGATAGACTGGATGAGCAGTACAGATATCATCAAGAGCTAATGTACAAAGAGTAGTGTTTGTTCAGGCAAGCTCAGGCCTTGCAATCCATGGAGGAGGAGGTATCAAAATGGAAGAGTCCATTCATTCAAGGCAGTCAGCCTTGTATGCCCCCTCCTATTTTAAATAAAGCCCCCTCTTGTGCACCAAATCCTTTTTATCAGATAACACTTGCTCATTCTAGCTCATCTAATGCATCAATCAATCCTGCTCTTAACCTCATGCGCCTAGCCTTCAAAAATCAAAGGGAACTAGAGCAACCTCCTATGGAGATGAACCTTCTCAATTCCTTAGAATGTTAAGCTTCCTTTGGAGGGAACATCATGAACCAGCACATCTCTCTTGAAGTAGCTCTTCCTGTACATCCGTAGACCCTCCCTAACCTTCCCCAGCTTCCTCAGGTCTCTCAGTATGATCTCCAGATCCCAAGCTGGAAGAAGGAACATCATGAACCAATGCAGGACCATCAAGAGGATAAAGTTGCTGCCTGTTCATAGGAGCAAAATTCCAATCCCAAGGTCACGAGTTAGAAGCAAACAATGGAATCTTGGGGCAGGAAGGAGGAGAAAGGTTTTGCTCAAAACCTCGAAGAAGATGAAGCTGCTCCTACTCATCATGACGATGTTGGTGACCTCTAGGAAAGGCTCTTCCAAGAAAATATAGCCAGGAGAATTGCAGAGTTGGAGTCCAGAGCGAGATTCCTCAGCCAATGTGTGATGGACATGTCTGAACACACCCCATATACACACCTCCAAGAGAGCTATCAGGCCACACCTGATATAGATGAAGTGCTGGCCAAATGGAAGGAGGAGAATCATTCAATTCTAGCTCAAGGACTGCCTCCTCTTCCACATGGTTTTTTCACTTCACCCCTTCTCAAGGAGAAACCTATTTTGCGGGAGGCGAGTGAGGAAGAAAAGATCCAATTTGCAGTTTCTCAAAAGGCTATCATGAATGTCAAAGAAGAAGAAATCATCATTGATGCTCCTTTTGAAGACATCATCGATAATGGAGAAGACACAGGGCATGCATACATGCAGATGTTCTAGCAATATGAGGAGGAACGTAAGCATGGTGAGCTCTCTTTCCCCTTATTTGATGAACTTCCTTGTTGCTTCGATGAGGAGGAAGACTATGCCGAGGAGCCTAAGTTGGAGGAGGATCAGATGGATGTCTTTGAACAACTAGAGACTCTGATCCTTGAGAGGGAAAAGGAGAGGCTTGCTCATCTTGAAGAAAGCCTTGAAGAAGAGAGCTTTGAACAAAAAGGTGATGTTCTGTGGGATGAGCAACTAGTTTGCGATTCCATTTCAGACATCACAACAATCACCCTTCTTCAAGAAAGCCATGAAGGAGTAGAGGATGAGTTTGATAGGGTCTTCACTGAAGTAGAAGGGAATGGGTCAAACCATGATGCAATGCAAAGGGACTATACACATCAAAGGGCTTATGGTGATGAGCTAGCAGCCATTGATTTCTTGGTGAAACACACCAGCATGAAGGACCAGCATTCGACAAGCTTCCAAGGACAAGAAAAGTACATATATGTTGGGAGCATGTTTGATTCTGATCCACTCAAATGCAAGCCAATCCAGGTGGCAGGCAAGAGGAGCAGGTCACCAAGTCTTCATTCCATTTAGCCACTTGTCTAGCACCATAAGTTTCCTAGCTAGGGAGGGGACTTAAGAAGTTTTCCCTTTAATTTAGGAGGAAGGAAAATATACCTAGTTAGTTGTATATAGTAGTTTGCTTTCAATTTTCTTTCCTGCTTTCCCTAAGTGCAGTTTGCACAAGTAGTGTTTTTAGCCTTGTGTGTGTTTTTCTTTGTGTGCGGGGTAAAAGCTTCATGATTGATTCTTGGATCTATCGGGGCTATTGTTAACCTTTTTCAAGCTGCATTCTAACTCTGTGCCTAATGGACTTTAAGGAAAATGGTTTCTAAGCATAGCAGGTATGCTTCCCCTGGGATTCACCAATTTGTTGACCATTTTGGTCCTGCAAGCCAAAATTGGTCTCCTTCCTTCCCTGTTGTTCTGAGCCAGTACATTTTATATTTTTGCACAAGTCTTGGAGATTTCTATGGACTCTACAGGAAAGTCTTTTGGTAGATGAAGAACCAGTTCAAAGAATGAAAGGGGCTTCTACAAAGTTTCTTCAGACCATTGAACCATTCAATTCAATTGGCTCAGATTCATTTGGTTCAATGGCTTGCTTCAACGGCTTGTTTCATTCAATTGGTTCAATGGCTCGGTTCAAATGAGAAAAGTTCCCACTTAGGCACAAAAGGGACCATTCCAATGCCCTTGCAGAGGGTAGTTTCTGGTCCTAAGTGCCCTTGCGGAGGGCGGTAAACATTTGTAAAGTGAACAAGGCAAGTTGGAATTTCTTTCAGGGAAGTGAACAAGAGAATTTCTTCGGAAGAAAATCCCGCAAAAAATAAAAGGGCTAAGGCAAAGGCATAAATTTATTTCTTTCAAACTTTTTGTCTAAAGGAATTCCTTCAGACAAAAAGTCTGAAGAAATTTGGAAAAAGGTCATGGGAGAAAAAACCTGAAGAAATTCTGAAGGTCAAGCAAAGGGAAGCGTCGAGCGAGATAACTCTCATGGACATTTTGTCCGCAAAAAAATTGGCTGAGACAAAATCCTGACTAGAGTAGAAAAGGCCAAAACAAAGGAAAAGAATTGAAGGATTTGCCAAGGATAGTGACGTCTCTGAAGCTGTCAATTTCAGGGAAATAGACTAGCTGTTGGTTTTCAAATAGTGACGTGTCTGCGAACGTCAATTTTATAGCAAGGAAATAGCCATTTAATCTTTAAATTCTTGAGCACCAACCAGGAAAAAGCCCAAGCAGTAGAACATGCCATGTGTCCCTTGTAAAATTTGGTGGAGCATGACAAGTGTCTGCATCTGAGTTTCAAAGCTTCTTTCAATAAGCTTCCCTCAGAGTTCCATGGAGGGCACCAAGTGGCAACTTTAGAAGGTTTTGGCATGTTTTTCTAAGAGCAACGGAACATGCCACGTATCCCTTGTAAAGCTCGGTAGAAGCTAACAAGTGTCAACATCTGTGTTCTCTCCCTTTTGTTCCATAAGGACTGTGGTGGGCCCTAGACGAATTGCTAAAGAGAGTGGAAGCTGCCATGTGTCATCTTCCGCAGGACTCTCAAAAGGTGTCTAAAGCTTCTATAAGTTAAGTGAATGCTGCCACGTGTCCTCACCTATTTCACAGCAAAAAATGTCATGTGTCACTTGTTGAGATCAGTGGAAAGTGGCCAAAGCAAGCCAGAAAGACAAATAATTAGCAGAAGATAGCCCCCGAAGGATGAAGGAGCTAGAAAAGAGCCAAGTGTATAAATGGACAAAACAATCCAAGTGGCAAAGGAAGGTGTCGACTCAAGGAGTTACTCCAGTGGTTGACACAGTGTCTATGAATTGATCATCAAGAGGCGTGAATGGCGTGACCCATTTTCTTCACTTTGCATTGATGAGCAGACAAGCCGCGTAATTGCCTTGAAGGAGCGGTCTTATTTGTAGACAAACGATGTGGCCCATAATTTTGCATATGATGTTTAAGCGGCTTCCTCTTCCCAATGATGGGGATGCACATGGGCCACTTGTAAGAAGAGCACCAAAAGTATTTTCCAAAAAGTGCCAAGTTTTCTTCTCTTTCTATATATTGTAAACTTCTCATTTTGAAGGAATCTCTTAGCCTGTAAGGCAAAGCTCTGCCCAAAAAAATCTCTGGGTTTGTAAGGCAGAACTCTGTCGGATTTTACCTTGAATCAAGACTTAGCAATTTTTACCTCCATTTGAACTTGCACTCATGCATATGTCTATGTTCTTCTTTTGTGTTAAGTCATTTTCTTTTATGTTTTTCATAGAATAATTCCAGCATGTCTAGTGCATTGCGAAGTTTCTCCTTCTGTGGGTCTGTCATAAGTGTCTACAGCAGGAATATAGGCGCATGTGAATAGGTTGCCAAAGTGTGTCTCAGAACACCTTTGATAGTTCTTCCTCCCTGTATCTCTATGGACCCCTAACTCATTGATACAGAAGAGTTTCCCACTTTTAGATGAAGTGTATTCTAGCTTCTTCTTGATGAAAAGTGTATGTTTGCGCTGAGTGGATCAACTTTTTTGGTGTATCACCTTTTAGTTTAGGTTTAGGTTCTATTTTCAGCATCCTTCTCCCTTTTCATCCCCCCCCATTTTTTCATTTATTTGTTAGCAGCAGGGAATATAGGACCTAAAAGATACATCGAAGGAGCTAGCCCTTATCTAGAGACTCTCCCCACAATTTTTCTAGGCCCACAAGCAAGAGGGGAGTTTCCATTGTTGCGTGTGGAAGGCAGGAGCTCGGCCTCTTGTCCAGGGTGCAATCCACTGCGTCAACACATACCAACGAAAAGCAAGGACTAAGAAAGATGTCTGGAAGTTTATTGTGATCTAAATAAGATTACAAAGTGTGAAATAAATTGTACACTTTGTATTGAATATAGACCGAAGAAAATGAGGGGTCACAACATAATATAGTGACAAGTAAATTAGAAGGAGAATTGATGTCATATAAACAAATATAACAAGGTTAGATGCATAGAAATCGAGGCAAAATGGTTGTTTATTAAATAAATATCTTTAAAGTAATTAAAATTATAGTGGCGTCAACATAATAAATACTCTATTTCATTAACAAGGAAAATAAATTGGTTTTTTAATATAGCTACTAAAATATGTCTAACAAATGAGTTATGGATGGCAATGTTCATTAAATTTGAGTTTAGGTTAATAGATATTTACTAATTTATTATCTTGCATCGAACACACCCCTGACTACAAATATTGGAATAACACATCTAACCAAAATTTTAGGGTTGTAATTCTTGACAAGCTAATTAATAATAGGCATACAGATTCCCATATATCATCGACAATGCCCACATGCCTCACGTGAACATCTTTGGTCAGGGTAGCTTGCATTGTATTTTGTCGAGTCATGTTGATTGTGGTAGCCAAAAGTAATGAAATTCCTTTAATGATTGCACATCACAAGATAAGGGGATGGATAATGAACCATTTCATCATTATGGATCATGTGCTTGAATATGTGATTGTGTATACTCCACTAATTAAATTGAATATTTGAATGTAGTCTAGTTTCATTTGTGATACTAGACACGTGACACAGGTGAACCTCAAGGAATACTTTTTTAATTTTATTTAAGATGTCATTTCCATATAACTACTAATACATAGTAATAGAAATAGCTAATGAACGTGTAGTTGTTTTCTCATGCACTTTTCGTGGTATGATCCGAACAAAGTTGATGTGATGTTAAATATGGTGTAAAGTACGCTTGATTTAATAATTTGAACTTGAAAATACAAATTTAATATTGTGTTATTTGCTATTGTAGTTTGAATTTGATTAATACTTTTTTGCCTTTGTTTGCTATATCAACACTATATAGTTCTCTCTCAAAGTGCTTTCATAATTCATATGGTTGAGAATAATACACGATCACCCATATTGTATAGCAAAAAGAATATCTATAATCTAAAGAGTAATAATAATTAATGGTTAAAGATGATCATGTACTAATTAAATAGATGAGAAGATCAAAAATAAAAGCAAAAAAATATTATTATTATAATAAAAATAAAACATTTTACAATTGATGAAAACCAGTGATTAAGTTTATCATAAAATATTTAATTTACAATAAAAAAGGGAAAAAATAAAGAAAAATGAAAAAGAAAGGAAAAAGAAAAAAGAAAGAAAATGGAAGTGATTAATTTGAATAATTACATTGACATGTAATGTTTAAGCATTTTAATGTTTCACAAAAGTTATTTATGTTATAACAATCCTTGGAAATAATTTGTTTTGTGTTACTTTGTGTCTTGGCCATGTGGAGGCTATAAAGGAAAGAAGAATGCTTTTGTTTTTTTAAAAGAAGGAGAGACTTTAGCCTCATGGGTAGTTAATATAGGGCACGTATTGAAATGGTGAAGTGGCAACAAAAGTTTTTTTTGATTAAATATGCATATTGATTGATTGTTCATGACAAGTTTATTGTCTAATTCAGACTTATTATGCATGCATTGAGATATGCATCCGTTGCTCCCACTTCGTGCATTAGGTTTACTGTCACCGATTGAAATAAAAACATTAGTAGTGCCCACATGTCTATACCCAAATAAACTTAGAAGTGAAGTCAAATAATATATAATAAATGATATTATTTAAAAGATGTTATTGTAAGAGATATAGATTAATATTGTATTTAATGTATATAACTATTTTTAAATAATATGTTAATATTTATATGGGAAATTTTAGAGAAAATTTTATATTTGTTATTATAATATATATTTTTAATTTTTTAATTAGTTAAATTTGAAAACTGAATTCATTAATCTTCTATCTTATTAAAAATTAAAAATATATAATTCATAAAAATGTACATAATAATTTATATAGTCAATACAATTAAATTAAGTTGAAACATTTTAATAATTTTTAAATAAAATATTTTGTTGTCTCTAATTTCTAAAGTTACCAATTAAATTGAAAAATGAAAATATTATATATACTAAATTAAAATCTTTATTTATATATTTATATTAACTCTACCTAAAAATTATATTAATATTTACTTGTGACCAAAATAGGTCAACTAAACTTGACTAAATGAATATCCAAAAATAATCCCAACAAATAAGACAAGAATTTATAAGTTAGAAGCATGGTAATACAATATTTTAATGAGGGGTTAAGCCCAAAACATGTAAGATTCTAATTAGAGGTGAATTTAAAATGATTAAACTTTGATAAACCTTGAATAATGTTGAAAAAGAAAAAAATTATGTTGTTTTATTATCAAATAACATAAAGAAAGTGAAGACCATGGATGGGAATGATGGTTTATTTTAATACAATTAAGGATAAAGTATTGTCATCCTCATCAATTTTTATAAGGAAATAATTTTCGAGATTCAATAATATTTATTGAATTTTTTTCTTATTTAAGTAGGTATGTGTGGGTAATTATAAAGTATATAAATAATTTTTTAATAAAAGTTTAAAATTAATTTTTGACGATTTTTTAAAAATAGAGTTAAAGGTGGTAATATTTGCTTTTTTGAATCTTTTAAATTATAGATGAGGAGAGAGATTCAATCCTCTATGCCAAACAATATTAAACTTATCATTTATAGAGTGTTAATACACGTAACCCGATATCACACCAATTCATTACCACTTATATGGATGATGTGGTATCCAAATATGTTTAGCACCTCTAATAACTAAAATATATTAGAAAGAGATAATTAATCTATTGATCCACAAAATCTACTATAATTAATTATGCTTAAAGTCAATACTTCTTAGAGATAAAAAAACAAAAACCTTTTATCTCTAATCAAAATTGTATAAAAAGGTATCTAATAACATTATAAATAATTGTATAATCAATTATAACTCCCATGAATCTCATTTTAGATTGGCCGCTTGAAAATGAAGTGTCCTTGGTCTCTATTTATCCAAGTGAGGGAAGGTAAAAAAAATCCTAGCACCTCAATAAAGTTTGTAATCATTCTCAAATCAAAACTAATAGGAAAATGTTCTTAATTGATGAAGTGGAATCTTGAGGCTATAAGCCCAATTAGAAGGAAAAGATTGGGAAAAATTATATTACCATCAACAATCTGCATGAAGTTTTCAACATTAAAAAAAAATAGTTGAGATGTTAAATATTAAAGATTCAACTGCCCTAAACATGTTATTGATATGTGTGTCCCAAACAATTTTATAAATAACTTCATTTTCTAGGAGAGGAGGGGCATTTAAAGGGTATTTAAGGAAGAGACTTAGTGCATAGAAATATAAATAATATTGAAAACCATATTATTTTTTGAGTAGTGAAGTCATCTTGACATTTCAATGTGAGACTTTTCCTTTTAGAGAATAATGACGAAGTCCATATACTTCTCATTCTATTGTTTGCTCCTAAGAGTCTCCAATCCCCACCCACTTAAATTACGAATAAAAATCTCAATATTATATTGAGCATAATGAATCTTATAAAAACTTGTGTAGATAACAGATGGGAAATCCCCTATATATCTATTTGGGGTGGGCTCCATTCCATGTGGCACCATTATAATGGTGTGGTGGAACTTGGATTGAATCCAGTACCCCTTGGTTCTTCCATCATCCACATGTTAATGAATGAATTGCACAGAGAAGAAGAGTCCCAACCCCCCTTCACATAGGAAAATTATTTATATATATATATATATATATATATATATATATATATATGTATACATACATATATATATATACATATGTATACATACATATACATATACATACATACACACACACACACACACACACACACACACACACACATATATACACACATATATATATATACATATATATATATACATATATATATATATATACATATATATATATATATACATATATATATATATACATATACATATACATATACATATATATATATACATATATATACATATACATATATATACATATACATATATATACATATATATATATATATACATATATATACATACATATATATATATACATATATACATACATATACATACATACATACATACATACATATATATATATATATATATATATATATACACACACACACACACACACACACATGTGTGTGTGTGTGTGTGTGGGGCACGAATTGAACCCTATATATATTAGATGGTTGGTCGGGCATGAATACCATAACTAGATAGAAAGTCAACCACACTGTTATAGATAGAAATCGCACCCTTGTGGAAGAGTTTTTTAGGCTCTCCCACTTCCAGCCATAAGCTATATATATATATATAGACACACACACACACACATACATACATATATATATACACATACATACATATATATATATACATACATACATATATACATACATACATACATACATACATACATACATACATACATATATATATATATATATATATATATATATATATATATATATATATATATATATATGTCTGTGTGTATATGGCATGAATTGATTAATTTTGAACCCTATATATATTAGATGGTTGGTCAGGCATGAATACCATAAATAGATAGAAAGTCAACCACATTTTTATAGATAGAAATTGCACCCTTGTGGAAGAGTTTTTTAGGCTCTCCCACTTCCAGCCATAAGCGTGGGAATAACCTTAGGATGTGGGTGTCCTATGGTGAGGTTGAGCCTCTAGGATTTTTAAAGAGGCTAATTCCTCTCGATGGATCACCTAAACTAATGCTGAAATGAAACTTCATGGGGAAAAGGGTTAGAAGGGAGATCAGGGCTCCTAAGAGGGCTAACCAAATGATGCACCAATTTAAAATGAGAAACTCCCATAAGATTGAACCCACAATAATTATGCAGTGGACAATACTGGATTACGCAACCTCAAGATCAAGTTGGTTGCATAAATATTTCATGTAGGAAGTTTAGGAAAGTGATGAATGCAAACAGAGAGGAGTTATAAGACTCACTAAAATTTCACATTAATGGTAGAAAGAACTCTCAACTAGACTTGGAAATAGCATCAAATAATCCTTAAACAAGGTCAGAAACGAGGACCATGGATGAGGAAGACTCTCCTTCACGTAATGTCATAGTATGTAGCTCAATGGACACAAGCCCAAGGAAAGAAACTGGGAAAGAAAAATCCTTTATTACATAAGAGGTGGTTCTTACAAATGCTTGGCAGGGTCAAGCCTAACCATCTGCGCATATCATGAGATATCTCTAAGAGCATCCCATCTCCTAAAAATATAAAAAAATCTAAAAATTGAGAACCATTACAATGGCAAGTCACGTGATATTTATAGAGAACAAGGGGGGGAGAGAGAGAGAGAGAGAGAGAGAGAGAGAGAGAGAGAGAGAGAGAGAGAGAGAGAGAGAGAGAGAGAGAGAGAGAGAGAGAGAGAGAGAGAGAGAGAGAGAGAGAGAGCTACATGGCAGAAAGGAGAGAGGGGAAGTTGTTGAACTGCGACCACTGATAATGCCACTACCTTGACCATAAAATTTGCCACCCAAGATCATCCCAATCTCCTCGGGCCATTACTACATTCAAGTCTCCCTTTGGCATATTTGAGGATCCATTCTACGAGCAACTAAGATGTCTCTTCTTTGCATAGCTAAATTGATCTTTGCATTTAAACAATGGCATGGTGATCCTCCCCTTCACGTGTCTTGTTAAAAAGGATATGGGTCTCCATACTTAGGAACTCAAGCTAATCCATGTTGCATTTAAGCTAGATGATCATTTATCAGGAGCGAACCATATTGAAGGATGAAAGCCTTCATAAATTCCCAACTACCAGTCGCTTGGACTCCTTTTTATGTTGATTGGTCATCCTTGTGCCACTTATCCTTACTAATTATCCCTTTTTACTCTAGCTTATGCCATGTGGCAACCTTTCATTCATTGCATCATGACTCTCTTGTTGTTGGACCAAGCTTAAGTCAAGCACTTGAAGGATCTCGATTTAATCTATGTAGAGTAATTTGGGTTCTTTGATCTCTCCAACTTCAAACTTTCCTAGATCCTTTACTTATAAAGATTTTTAAGTAAAGTACTTGGAGAAACCCAATTTACTCTATGCAGAGTAGTTTAGGTTTTCTAAGCTTACTTACTTTAGACTTGTCCATCTTGAAGTCTTCAGGGTTTTGCATCTATAAGTCTTCGAGCTTCTCAAGGCTAGCTACTTTGGACTCTTTGCACTTAAGTCTTCAGATTTCTACCACTTGAAGTCTTCAGACTCTTGCCACTTGAAGTCTCCTTTATCCTACGGGCTTCTTGCTCATTTCTCTTTCCTCCAAAAATCTTGTCTTATGGGCAAAATTCCCAAAGGAATTCCTTTGGATAATTTGTCTGAAGGAATTCCTTCAGACTAAGAAGTCTGAAGCTATCTCCTCTTCGAGCCTTTTGCAACTTGCCCTTTCATATTTTACCAAGTGGACTTTCTTGAAGGGTAAAAGACCCCTCAGGCTTTCTGCATGTCCCTTCAAATTTCTTCCAAATGGTTCTTCCAAAAGGAACCTACCCTTTGAAACAATTGAAAATGCCCCTTTTACTACGAAAGTGCCCTTTGGCTTTTGTCAAGTGTCCCACTTTTACTGAGACAGTGCACTTTAGCGCTTGAAAATGGTCCTCCGAAAGGGAAAGATACCCTTCAAGAATTTTGAAATGGTCTTCCCATCAAGAAAAGTGCCCTTCAAAAAAATGCCTTGGGCATTTACCTTGAACTTTTGGAAACTTTCTTTCGGATAAAATGTCTGAAAGAAATCATCATTTGGAAAATGAAAACCCAAAAAAAGACACTGGCCGAAAGAAAGTTTATGCAGACCATGAAATTTGACCCAAAAAAACCCAAGGGAAGAAACAATTAGCCCTTGAAGAATGATTAATGACTTACCCAAAAGGGGGAAGCCAAATAAAAGAACTTTACGCAAGGCTTAGTCCTTTGGCTTGCTTTTGAACATTTGCTGGCCCCCTGAATAAATTACTTGGATCTTCTCCAAACCTTGCCAGAGCTTTAAATGTGGGCCAAAAATTGGCCAACACACACCACAAAGTGATTAGTCTCAACTTATATGGCCTGGGGCCTAACCCCATTAAACTCAACTCTCAACTCTATTTTTCTAACTCCTCAACCCCCCCTCTCTATATATCTTAGACACCAAATCCATATAGATATATAGAGAGCTCAACTATGACTATATATAGTGGTAATGTGTGTGTGTGTGTGCTCACACACACATATAGAGGTCATGATCGTGACATATACTACCTCATTGGGATATGGGTGGGATATGGGACAACATAAATCAATAGTTGACTTTCTAGGATACATGATTGAAAAAAGTAACTTATTCTAAACTTATAAGGTATTGAATATATGAATCTCTCTATTTAGATGAAATAGCACATAAAGGATACTATACTAAATAAAATTAAAATAATCATCAAATATTAGGCATGAAATAAAATCTAATCTAAATACAATAAATGAAGACTTACCTTAGTGTCTAAAAAGGGGTTATAAAATGAAAGTGCCTAAAAGGATCAATAATTGAAAAGGGGTTTTATAGGCACATACCTAATATCTAACTCACCTAAAATTGATGGAGGCTAAAAAATTTGAGAAGAATTTTCATAAACAATGAATAAGATAATCTACAAAGATGATTGTGATCTAACAAAGCAATCATAATAAAATTATTCTGATAGATGTTGACCACTATTAGACTATTATGATAGTGACAATTTGCCCTGAAAGTGGAAATTTGGTTTTGATGGTAGTTGTGTTGATCATATTAGTTTGAAACTTTACAAATCCATTCATATTAACTTTCTTAAAAAAAACCCTTTTAAATCAACGAATTTTTGTGTGAAACAACTAGAATGTCTTCTCCTTTGATCAATTTCTTATTTGTGCTATGAAACTTTGAAAAGTTGGGTTTATTTTAAGGACCTACCTCAATCAACCCATTAGTTTTTTATATATCATAGACCAACACTCGTGTATGTCAATAATAATATTTGTGTGTATCATTAACCTTCTTTGGGTACAAATATGCAACAATAATTCTTCAATGCGGTAAAAAAAAGCTATAGATGTGATATATAGTTGTCTTCCTTATAATTGGGATGTGTTTCAATTGATATATTTATATAAAATGTATTAAGGTGCTTGTGGATATATAGACCTCTTAAATTCAAATTGGGACCTTATTCGTGTCCAGGCAGGAAATTTCACACTCATGGCACAAAGGAACATGTTGGAATGGAACAAAGGACACATAACTGACTTGACCAATTTTGGGATGGTTTGATAGTGGCTAGACCACTATAGGATCATCTCAATAATGGTCAAGGTGATCAAAGTTGAGGGAACAAAGATCAACAAGTTTGCATGGGTACTCATGAATTTCCCGAGGCAAAAAAATGATAGATTTGAAGTTATTCATGAGTGAATGATGATAAGGAAAGGCTATGAGGGTCCAACATGAATAGAAATGTACCAATAAGAACCTAATTTGAACCAATGATTCATATGTATGAAAACACAATAATAACAATGCAATTATAAGTTTTGTATCAAAATTAGGTGTTTACATGATGCCTCACTTTAATGTGTGTGCGCACATATAGTTTAAAGTAAAACAAACAAGGGTGATTTTTTTTTTGTGTTTGCCTCACTGCCTATAAGTTATGATCGAAGTTACTTCCAGATATGCAAGTGATCTAAAATTCAAAAGGATAAGAGAGGTTACCTTATGTTAGAGTCTAGTGCTAACAAACTAGAAAATAAAAAACCCATATCTCATCACTATCTACAAGAATGTCTTGATATCCACTAGGGGTTCATGAATTATCACCAATTATTTTATGTCAATATAGTGAGTGTACTTGTAAACAAATGTGAATATTTTCAATTATATCAATATCTGAATAAATAAATGATAATATAACTAAATTAAATAATTTAAAAATGGAAAAAATAGTAGAATGAAGACACTTGATGGTATGTGAACCATGATACCTTCTTTTGCAAAATATTCAATTATCATGAGTCCAACTACATATGTCATGTGGAAAAATATCTAAAATATGGATTCAACTAACCATGTCAAGTAACAAAATTTGCTTCCCACTTAAAGAAGAAAACATATAGAACCTCTCTATAGTCACTTGAAACATTTCTCTAACCTATTGACATCTTTGAAACCTCTTGAAATCATGTAATCAAAAAATATAATAATTCGACTATATGCCTCTCTTTTGAGGTGATAGATATTTTTTGTATATTACTTATATCAAAATAAAAATATTATGCACACATATATAACATAGATAAAAATAAAAGTTATAATAATATTGAAAGCACATTTGTAATGTACATGTATATATAAATATGTCATCATTCAATCTCATTGATAACCCAATACTAATGTGTCAAACAAAATCAATGTAAGCAAATAAAAGGGGAGGGTAAATCAATATGCACCAATGAAACAATAGAGAGAGACAAGTGATATGCCCTAATGTAACTAGAAATTAAGGATTAACGATATGACCCAATGTAACAATTGAAAATAGGGATAAGTTATACTTCAATGTAAAAAACGCCCAAATATGAACATGATATAGAAATGAAACAAAATTATATCACGCCCATGTAGACACCTAATCTTGGTACAAGCCTTGTGATTACAATGTTATTAGTGTGATTTTTTGCATATGGATTATTGGTTTAGATTAGACTCTTATTGACACTTTCTCTTGTGTTTTTACTTCTTCATGTAGCCATGTTCTTCTCTATTTGTTTGGCTTTATCTCTCATTTATGTTATTTTGTTCATGGGGATCCATGTTCTTCCTCTTCTTCTTCCAGTTTTGATTTCTGGCCACTTTCATAAAGTTTTGAAAATGGTCTGACCCTTAACAAAACAATTTGAAAATGTTTGGTTTATTTTCCTACGTCATTTATCCCTTAGTTGTTTTTCTCCAACGTGTGGGCCCTATTTTTTCAACTTTTCCTTATTTTATTATGTCATCTTGCATACCAACAAGTCCTCAATATGAATTTGAGAAATATATAGATATAAGGCATCCTAAAGCATTACAAGAAAAAGAAGGCAAGTAGCACTACAATTATTGATCATATATTATGTTTTCAAGGATAACATCTAGATATTATTTCTAATGATTTCCTTTTATGTATACTTTTACCAACATAAGGCTAAAGAAAAAGAACATATAGTTTCATATGATTATCATAGGGAGAGAGGGTGAAGGCTTCTTTCACTCACTAGGATGGGTCACTCACTTGCATGCATAGAATTACATGAGAATATATTCTCAATATGATATATAGCACAACCCTAGCTTAAGGGGCACAGGCCATTAACTCTACATATTTATTTTAGTCTTGAATGTACTGCTTGATATTGTGGAAAAACTGACACTACATTAAATGAGAGATGATTTTGACATCTTCACAAGATCATTAACATAAAGTTGTCACTTGGACTTGCACCCTTTGAGACAATGGCAAATCTCTCCTCATCCAAGTGTCATAATGGAAACACCTCTAGGCTTGTGGGTAGCCTAAGGATGAGGTGAATCTCTAGATAGGGATAGCTCCCTTGATGTACCACTCTGGATCACAACTACACTTAACTTTGTGGGGGGGGGGGGGGAGGAAGAAAGAAAACTAAAATAAAACTAACCTAAGGGAGGTGATACACCAATTAGATGATAAATTCCTACCAACAACATGTTACACATGAAATCAAAGGACAAACTAAAACATACACTTCTCCAATCTGCATCTTCTCACATCAATGTTACATTGTGATGTTATGGATGAATGTGCAAATCTAAGAGGACTAGATAAGAGGCCTTGAATGGCATTAATGAAAATATTAACTCACTTAAGCCTTAAATTTTCATATAACACTTCACATGCCCTACAAGAAGAAGCTTTCTAACTATAAATAAGGTGAAAGAATGAGACAACATGCTAAGGAATCCATAGTCTTCACTAAGAAAGATCCATCATCCAAGAAAAACACACTTATGAATAGTCATGAAGAGGTAAAAATTAGTAGTCTTATTGATAAAATTATATAAAAATGAGCAGGGCTTTTCCATACTCAGGAGGAGCATGCGTTACAATGGCCAAAATGGCTAGTTCTTATAGAACTTGAGAGAGAGAGGAGAAGAGATAATTCCAAGGGTCAAAAATACACTTTTAAAACTAAGAGAATTATTTATTTTTGAATAAAAATATAATATGGGATGAACCATTAAAGGTTAGGAATTCCAAGTGTCCAATCGCAGTCATCAAACTCTTAGAAAGTGGCATAAAATCCTCTTAATTGGCTCAAAAAAATTGTCTTCATGATTTGAGCTTCTTGAATGCCTCATAACTGACTAGGGATAGTTCCAATGATTTTAATTAAGGTTAAGGGTTTCAGGAATGACTTTTCATGAATTGGTTGTAGTCCTAGTCCTTTGGAATCATTTGGAAATGAGCTATCATCATCTGTAGTCTAGAAAACTCTTCTTCCATACACCATGCACACTTGGATTAAAAATTGGCATCAGTTGCTCATGTAAATCCATGGGATTGAGTGTATGAAACCTATTAATACCCTTTATGGCCTTAAAATCATCAAACACACCTTAAAATGACCCCACTTGAAGTTTTCCACCCTTCTCACTAGCTTGTCCACTAGTCCAATTTTGACTAGCTGAGATAAAGGCTATTATTTACATACTTATAATATTTAATAAAGAATTAAATGAAAATTTGGAGTTATAAAAAGTCTAAATATTCTTCTTAAATTTTTTTTCATCCTTTTATTCCTTCTAGAACCTACAAAACACAAATAATGGTAAAAAATACCCTATTTCTACCATGTTTGTACAAATTTTGTACAACCAAAAATCATGGGATGGATCCTAAGTGAGTCCTATACAATTTAAAATATGTTTTATGGTAAAAATGTTCCATTATATTATCTTTCCAACTCTATTTCTCCAAACTGGTCCTTAATCAAGGTTTGCAAGGGTTTCTGACAGTTTTGACTTTTAAGGTTTGTTCATAAAAAACTGGCATTGAAGTTGCCAACCAATTCAAAAAATTCATATCTCAATACATTCATAAACATCACTAAACTCCTATGGATCCCATTCAAATCATCAAGAGGGATATGAGTGTTCAAATGTGTCTTATTGAGCCCTTTTTCTTATCTTGCACAGTCTGAGTTGGTTTATGAGCCAATAAAGGATTCCACAGGGTTTCCTTTGAATATAAATATTTTTAACACATCTATAGTGACCCCATAAACTTATTAAAATTTCCTATAAATCTTTCCAATAGTTAGCAGTGAGAATGACCTATTGTTTGGGCTCTAGGCTAAAATATGCTTAGTAGGGCTAACTGCAAACTTAGCACTTTAGACTTCTCAGTTTAGTTTCCTTCCTCTATGATTGGTCCCCCATGTTGGTTTGGATTTAATTCATATTAATAAACCTTATTTAAAAGTTAAACCATCTCTTGAAGAGTCATTTTGTCACCTTTTCCCAAAATTGCCAATTAGTGCACCTTGGGAAGTGCCCTCTGTCTGAGACAAAATAGAGGGCACTTCCCCTATTTGTTAGATAATGGTGTTACTATAAAGGATTACTTAAGTCTCATATATTCCCTCTAAAAAATTATATCTCTTTATTGCATGATTAGACCCTCCAAAAGCATTGAAAACCAAAGTTGACTGTGAGGGAAGACACTATATGCAGGCATTTACCAATTTGACTATATTTATCTGTTTAGAGCCTTCTCTCTACCTTGTCTCCATGTCATGAATGTGTCAAAATATAATCACCATCATTTTATATGTTTTCACCATTCTTGTAAACCATTATTAACCATGTTTGCATCTTGGACTGTGTTTGTTACTTAGTTAGGCTTGAGTATGCTACCCTGTCTGCTATGTTCCCCCTACCTGTAGGTGTAAGTTGTCTTGTTATGCCTTTTAAAATGATATAATACCCTTATTCAAGAATTTTAAGGTAATTTATTATCTTTCTTGGACATTTTTCACCTTTTATAGGCTCAACCCTCAGTTATGCACCATATTTTGTTCACTGTGTGTCACTGTCATTAACAATGGTTGTAGGTGCACTTAGGGTCCCAAGGAGTCTGTATAGGCGTGTTTATCATGTTTAGAGCTCATTAAGGTGATAATGGATTTGAAGAAGGTGATCACTAGTTTTTTTATCACTCTAATTTATTTATACCCTTTACATGTCTCTTGAAATCACAAATTGAGTTCCTTCTCTGCCTTTGACTGAGAAACCCTACCTTGTCTTCTCTAATAATGGGTCATGTAGATGGTTATCTTGTTATAGGCCTTGAAGATTATGAAAAAAATTATTTGAATCTTCCCAAATCATATCCTACCTGCACTTACCTTTGTTCGCTTTACACACTCAAAACCACAACTTTTTTATTCACTACCTGAGATAGTCAACCTAGCTAACTGTAGGTGTACATTTCATCATAAGGGGTATATATATGCTTATTTTGCTTTACTTAGAGCCTATGATGATCATAATTGATATGGATAAGGTGTTTATATGTTTAATCCATCATGTTTAGATCTCATTAACCCTCAACATGCACCTTAGCTCTTAAATGAGTCCTCCACTGCTCTGACTAAGACACCAGCCTATAGGTAATATATTCCATATACAGTCAACAAGTATGAGTTCTAGGAAGTATGAATGATTTATGATCTCATAAGAGTGTTAAAATATTCTAAAACCTACCAATGGAACCTTTCAATTTTCAAATACTTTGCATAGCTCTAAAACCTCTTTCCAACATGATGAATCCTATAAAGGCACCTGTAGTTAAGCATGTTCATAGTTGCCTAACTGAAAAAATGTTGCATATGACTAAAACTTATGAATATTGTTTGGGGAATTAATTTTGAAAGGGGGAAGGGAACAATATCAAATTGAAAACATGAAAATAGACCTATCACAACCTTCTTAATACATTTTCAAAGCATGAATATTTTGAAATGGTGAAAACAAGCCTGTCATCCCACATAAGACTAGTCTACAAACCCAAGATGATTTTTCCATCAAAACACCTTGGAAAATGAACCCAATAATGTAAAACATTATAGGGGAGAGTAAAAATCATTTGGAACAAATATCATTAGCTGAGTTATATGAACCTTCCCAAACAAGAGCAAAACCTATAGGGTATACAAATTTTTAAGGAGAAAGACACAGTCAACTTCATGAGGATGGTTCATGAAGCACATGCCACTTTATTCAAAATCCTTATATGGAAATGAATCTCTTTGAGTGTAATTTAACCTCTCTAAGTATTTTGCACTGAAACCTTCTAAGTTGTCCGTACTAAGCATAAACCTGAAGGTCATTCTGCTTGCCACGAAGATTGAAAAAGGAGCAGAATGGTTTTGGGCCAAAAATGGAACTTCTAGAGAAAACCAAATGTGGAACTAAGATTTGAGAAGTTTAAGAGACATACCATGATCATTTTCCATGTGTCACACTTCCCAAGGAGTTGTACAAGTGCCAATCTTAATTTTTTCCTCAAGAAAACTACCCTTTTCTGAGGAACTTGTTACTTTCAGTTGGTTTCAATTAATTCAGACATCTAAGGACACATGGGACATTACATCACATTTTTTAACCTTCACACTTCCCAAGAAACATGTAAAAATCATTAAATGCTCAATTTTGACCCCTAAAATGACTCAAAAAGATATGTTGGCTAGTAAAATTAATGACCAAGGCTAATATAACATTAAATAATATTAAATGACCTGTAATATACCTTATGACCAAATATTAAACACCTTAAAACACTTAAAAGTCATGTTTTTACCTAGGGGTTCCCCAATTTAACCTAAAAGTCAAATTTGGTCAACAAATTGATGATTCATAGGGGTAGTATGTCGCTACCAGTAGCCTCATCAGTCCATTGGACTTAGAGAGTCATTTGAAATCTATGACAAAAAAATAAACCTTTGACCATTGACCATCAAAACAAGACCACTAATTACCTCAACCGCTCAAAGTAAGGACACACACAAAATAAGACAATAAACTAACAAAACACAAACACACACACACACACATGTGCCCAAGGTACTTAGGGGAATCTGAAAACAAAATATTATGCACAAATAGAGACTAAGCATACCTCCTTTCCAGGATCAAAAGGAAATCTTCTTGAATCATCTTCATGATGAGATGAAACATAGTGACAAACATGTTTTTCCTTGGATTGAATGCTTTGTGGATTAGACCTATTTCTTGACACTTTACTTGATCTAATCTCAATTAGATCATCCTTAAATAGGTCTCCAATGTAGACATATTCCTCTTGAACATGTTCACATACTTCATACTTTTTCCCACTCTTCATCTCATGGTTAACTTAAATCTTTTTTGTAGGCATGGCTTCAAGAGGATTGATTTCTTGTTTCTTAGAAGATTGAGTCCAATAGGAGCTTGTTCCATCCTTAAAGTGTTGATGTGTTTCCCCCAACTGATTGAGAGGATGATATCCAATCATGATGACTTCAAACATGTCATCATGAAATGTATATGCTTCTTGAAAGGACAGATTTGAAAGGTTACTTTTCCTTTGCATACTTACTTGAGTGTCAATGCTACCTTATCCATCTTTGACCAGATCATAGCCTCCTTGAAGAGGAGGCCTGCTCCAATGATTTCAAACAAGTCATTAAAATTTAAATTAAGAGCTTGTCCTTGACCATCCATGACATCTGTCAAAGTGATGGAAGAACCAATGAAGGCTTCCTCCTTCTTGACTTCTAGAGTGCTCTCAGTAAGATTGGGATTCCTCTCAGCTACAAGTTATTCTATCTCATCAAGGAGCTTTGAATATTATTCACAATATTGGTCATTATCCTCCATGGAAGCCTTCTTCTTCACCTTGTCATGCACTTGATTCTCAATTTGGCAAAACTCATCAAACCCTTGAAAGAACTCCATTTGCAACTGCCAATCATTCTTGTCCTCTTTATCATCTTGAACCACTACCTCTTCAATCTTCTCTTCTTGATGTATGATGCCATCGAGATGGTGTTATTCAATTTCTAATTCATTTGATAGGGTTTTAATATTAGTTTGAGGTATTGGATCATCTTCAAGAACAACTTCCACTTTGGTCTCAAGAGATTCTTCTAGGACTGCCACCTCTTTGGGAAAGACTTGAAATTGTTCTCCATCCATAATAACACATTCATCTTCATGTTGGAGGTGATCATCCATTAAATTTTGATCATATGTAGAGTCTTCTTCAAGGGCTACAAGATCTTCCATCTCTTTCTCTTTCATGGTGATGCTAAGACTAGGCATCTTGAAATCATACGACCTAGCCCAATGATGTTGCCAAGGAGTATGTTTTCTTCAAGTAAGAGTTCTCTTTCCTTATCAACCAACTAATCCTCTTTAGGTTCCCATACCATAGGTCTATCAAGGAAAAGGGTGATGATGTGAGGACAATATGAACTAGTTAGTGGAGGTGGCACATAGAACTCAAAATCAGGTTGAGAATGAAAAGTAAGAGGTTCTTTTGGGAGCTCATGAGGAAGGGGAGATAGAACTTGGGTTAAAACAAATTGATTTTCTTCCTTACACTTGAAAATCACGTCATTCACATCTAATTTAGCTTGAGGACTCTCTTTATTAAGGGTGGATAAGGTGTGTTTAGGCATATGATCTTCTTTTGGGTCTAAACCTTCCATCACACCTTGACTTAGTATCTTCATCCTTGACTCTAACTCTTCAATTTGCTTGGCTAGGTTCTCTTGGAAAAGTCTCTCTTGAAGTTGATATGCATCATCATGAGGATGAGGAATACAAGGGGATTCATATGGAGGACAAGAGGTTTCTTGAGGAAGGGTGGGAGGAACTTTCAAAGGATCAACTTCATTCACAACTTCACACTCTTTATCAACACTTTTCTCCTCTTTCTTTCCCCATGACTCCACTATCTTGTTCTAGCTTAGGGTCTTAGGATTAGAAGTCTCTTTTTTAGGTGATGGGGATGCAATATGAGTGGAAAATGAGGGCTTGAACTCCACTTCTTTTTTTGTCAACATGGACTGTTGCATATGCATATTAGCCAATTCAATTTTCATATTAAGGTTTGATTCAAACACAAGGTTTCTCTTCTCAATTCTCTCTTCCAACTGATTGGGACAAGGATGACTTTGATATACTTGATTAGGCTCATGATTAGGGATCAAATATGGCTGATAAGAAACTTGGGGAAGTGGATATGAAGGCCGATAGGTTTGGTGAGGTTGCCTTTCATGAACTCTTAGTCTATCCTTGAAGGAAGAAACTAGGCCACTCACATCAAGCATCTCACTTGTGAGCCTTTACCGATTGGCTCTCTCAATAGGTACCCACTCTCTTTTGACCAACTCTAATGCATCTCTCACCTTATGAATAAGATGATTAGGGACATCTTGACCACATCCCCTTAGATTATGAAGCTCCAACATGTACCTATCATAACCCAAAAGTGTTTGTTTGAAGGTGGAAATGGATGGACTTGAGAAGTGACTAGGTTGACTAGGAAGAACATGACATTGAGAAGGTTGGCTATAAGACTGATACACTTCATGATAGGGCTGGTATACTTCATGACAAGACTAATTAATAATTTGTTCATATTGATAGGGAATGTCACAAGCTTGAAAAGTCTCACCAACTTGTGTAAAATAGTGCTCAACACCAACATTAGCCATGAAACTTCATTGAAAGCAAGAACACAAAGGAAAACATTACCAACAATCTTCAAAGGATAATTTGGGCTACTTGACCAGCTGATATATCTTCGGAGTTGCCATTGATGCTTTGATAGATGCATCCAAAGGTTGATCGTTGAGAGACAACACCAAAAATCTCTCAACCTCTTGTACCAAGAGTCCCACCGGGTATGCCAAAAATTGTTGTCACTTGGATTATCACCCTTTGAAGAGATGGCAAAGCTCTCTTCATCCAAGTGGCACAATGAAAATACCTCTAGGCTTGTGGGTATCCTAAGGATGAGGTGAATCTCTAGATAGAGCTAGCTCGCTTGATGTAAATTGTTGGCCATTTTGGCCCACATAGAAAGCTCTTGCATGGTTTGATGAAGCAGTGGATCAAGGCTTAGAGATGGATCCAACATTTGTAAATAGAGAGGATCCAAATAAGGTTTTTTAAGGACCCAACAACAGTGTTCAAGGATAATCCTGCAAGCTAGAAGCTAAATGCAAAATCTTTTATTTAGATAAGTCTTTACTTGTTCATTATTTTGGACTTTGTGGGGACTAAGTGTTTATTTTCTTTCGAGACCCTTTTTGGCTAAGTATTGAATTCTCTTGGACAAGTTGTCCAAGAAAAGGTTTTCAAAGGGAATTTCTTTTTGGACAAAATGTCTGAAATAAAAGACAAAGACCTTTTATTTCAAGAAAAATGTCTCGAATAATTTTCCTGAAGGGTAACTCTTTAATGGTCCTCTTCAAAGTTTGAAGGATTCTTTCCAAGATTCTGGAAGGTACTTTCCTTTCAGAAAAGTTATTTTCAAGGTTTCCAAAAGACTATTTCAAGAAAGCCAAAAGATTCTTCGCAAAATTTTGAAAGGTTCATTGCAAAAACTCTGAAGGGCACTTCTCGAGAAAAGGGGTCATTTTCAAAAAGGCCGAAGGGTAATTTCCTTTTGGAAAGGGCATTTCAAGTGAAAAATAGGGCACTTTATAAATTCTTCTGAATGTCCATTTTTGAATAAAATTGTTCAAGGCCAAAGAAAAGGGTTAATTCTTTTGGGAGATTTATCTGTGAGAAAATAGTCCAAAGAAATGGCCGAAAACAAAAGTCTAAAGAAATTAATAACAGGTCCACAAACATTAGGTTTTAGCCCCTGCAAGTAACCATTGCCTTTGGTCAAGTTTTCTTTTATAAAAAAGTTCATCAAGATTGTTGTGAGCTTGACACTTGTCAAAATCTAGCAAGGAGATCAACGGATGGAAAAAGGCCAAGTTTTCAAAAATATCCTAATGGGATTTCGACAGCCAATCAGTAGAAAAGGATGAGGATTTGTCCTTTCAACTCTGATGACATGGTCTATAGCTCGCAGTCAGAACATGTAAAGTGGTCAAACTAAGAATAGATGCATCCAGGTGGAGCAACGAACATGCAAAGTGAAGAAGCATGCCAAGTTTTAAATGCAAAAGATCAAATCATTTACACTTGGTGGGAACATGTAGCTACCTTCGACATGGCTCTCTCAGCTCCAAAAAGGGAGACTTGAGTGCACGAGGGGCTCAAGGAGGTTTATAGTCATCTTGGATGATTTATCTCATGGTCAAAGCAGTTGCATGATTTTAATATAAAAGAGCTCGAGTACAACAGTAGTGTTCCCAGTCACTGAAGATTTCTTCTCTCAGTTCTTCGTTTTCCCACACAAGCCCTTTCTTTCTTCCCTTTATATATATCTCATGTTTTTCCATTTTAGGGGGTTCTCAATTTTCTTTTAGACTTTTCCATCTCTTTGGGAGATGGGACACTTTTTGAGATATTGCAAAATATGCTCAGCTTGATTATGCTCGACCCTGCCAAGCATTTGTAGGAACTACCTCTTGATGCAATAAAGAATTTTCTTTGCCTATCTCTTGCCTTGAATTTGTGTTTATTGAGTTGTGCACTATGGCATTGTGTGAAGGAGAATCTTTCTCGTCCATGGTACTCCTTTCTGACCTTGTTTAAGGATTTTTTCAACATTGTTTGCAGGTCTGATTGAGTGTTCTTTTCACCAGTGATGTGAACTTTCAATGAGTCTTAGAACTCCTCTTTGTTTGCATGCATTGCTTCCTGAACCTCCTCCATGAAATATTAATGAAACTAGCTTGATCTTGGTTGTGTAAGTCAGTATTGTCCTCTGCATAACTAGTGTGGGTTCAAGATTATGGGAGTTTTCCATTTTATTTTGGTGCATCACCTAATTAGCTTTCTTAGGAGCCCTCGTCCACTTTCAAACCCTTTTCCCTATGGAGCATTAGTTTAGCTTTAGTTTTAGGTGATCTACTAAGATGAATTCGGCCTTCTCCAAAGGTTCAACCTCACTACAAGATACCCACAGCTTGAAGTTGCTCCAATATTGTAGTTGAGAGTGAGAGAGCCTTAAAAACTCTCCCATAAAGGTGCGATTTGTGTGCTACAATAGTACCACTTTTGATCACAACTATACTTAACTTTGGGGGGGAAAGGAATAGAGAAGACTAAAATCAAACTAACCTAAGGGAGGTGATACACCAAATTAGATGATGAATTCCTACCAACAACATGTTACACATGAAATCAAGGGACAAATTGAAACATACACTTCTCCAATCTGCATCTTCTCACATCAATGTTACATTGTGAGGTTATGGATGAATGTGCAAATCTAGAAGGACTAGACAAGAGGCCTTGAATGGCACTAATGAAAAGACTAACTCAATTAATCCTTGATATTTCCTATAACACTTCACATGCCGTACAAGAAGAATCTTTCCAACAATAAATAAGGTGAAAGAATGAGACAACATGCTAAGGAATGCATAGTCTTCACTAAGCAAGATCTATAATCCAAGCAAAACACACTTATGAAAAGTCATAAAAAAGTAAAAATCAGTAGTCTTATTGATAAAATGGTATGCAAATGAGCAAGGCTTCACCATACTCTGGAGGATCATGAATTATAATGGCTAAAATGGCTAGTTCTTATAGAACTTGAGAGAGAGGAGAAGAAAGAAGTCCAAGGGTCACAAGGATGCTTGTCAAAATAAGAGAATCAATTATTTTTGCATGAGAAGAGGATATGTGATGAACCATGCAAGGTTAAGAAGTCCAACATAGTCATCAAACTCTTGGAAAGTGGCATAAAATCCTCTTAACTGGCTCAAAAAAATTGCCTTCATGATTTGAGCTTCTTGAATGACTCATAACTGACTAGGGATAGTTCCAATGATTGGAATGAAGGGTAAGGGTTTTAGGCATGCCTCTCCATGCGTTATTTTTATGCCTGGTCTTTGGAATCATCTAGAAAGTAGCTATCATCATTTGTAGTCTAAAAAACTCTTCCTCCATGTGCCCTACACACTTGGCTTCAAAATTGGCATCAATTGCTCATGTAAATCCATCAGATGGAGTGGATGACACCTTTAAATACCATCCATGGCCTTAGAAGCATTAGGCACACCTTAAAATCACCCCACTTGAAGTTTTCCACCCTTCTCACTAGCTTGTCCACTAGGCTAGTTTAGACTGGCTGAGATGAAGGTTATTGTTTTCACACTTAGAAGATTTTATAAGGCATGAAATGAACATTGGGAGTTATAAAAAGTCTAAATATTCCTCCTAAATTTGGTTTCATCCTTTTATTCCTTATAGAACTTATAAAACACAAAAAAAATGGTCAAAAATAACTTGTTTATGCCATGTACGTATAGATTCCATATAGCCAAAAAGCATGGGAGGGATCTTGAGTGAGTCATCTAAAAGTTCTAATAGGTTTTATGCTTAAAATGTGCCATTAGATTAGCTTTCCAACTCTATTTCTCCAAACTAGTACTTAATCAGGGTTTGCAAGGGTTTCTGATAGTTTTGACTCTTAAGGTTCGTTCATAAAACCCTGACATTGAAGTTGCCAACCAATTCCACAAATTCATATCTCAATACCTTCATCAAAATCCTTGAACTCCTTTGGATCTCATCTTGCACAATCTGAGTTGGTTTTTGAGCCAAAAAAGGTTTCTACAGGATTTCTTTTGCATCTAAATAGTTTTAACACATCTATAGTGACCCCACAAACATATTAAAATAGCTTAGAAATCTTTCCAATAGTTAGAAGTGAGAATGACCTTTTGTTTGGGCTCTAGGCCAAAACATGCTTAGTAGGGTTGACTGCAAACTTAGCACTTTAGACCTTTCAATTTAGTTTCCTTCCTCTGTGTTTGGTCCCCCATGTTGGTTTGGATTTAATTCAACTTACTCAACCTTCTTGAAGTTCAACCATCTCCTAAAGAGTCCTTTTGTCACCTTTTCCCAAAACTACCAATTAGTGCACCTTGGGAAGTGCCCTCTATCTGAGATAAAATAGAGGGCACTTCCCCTATTTGTCAGATAATGGTGGCTACTAGATAGACTTCCTCAAGTATCGTGTATGCCCTATACAAAATTATAGCTCTTTATTTCATAATTATATCCTCCAAAATCATTGAAAACCAAAGTGGACTGTGAGGGAAGACACTATATGCAGGTATTTACTAATTTGACTGTATTTGTCTATTTAGAGCCCTCTCTCTACCTTGTCTCCATGTCATGAATGTGTCAAAAGATAATCAACATAATTTTATAGGTTTTCACCATGATTATAAACCCTTATCAACCATTTTTGCATCTTGGCTTGTGTTTTTTACTTAGTTAGCCCTGAGTATGCTACCCTGTTTGCTATGTTCCCCTTGCCTGTAGGTGTAAGTTGTCTTGTTAGGCCTTTGAAAATGTTAGAATACCATTATTAAAGACTTTAAGGTCATTTAGTATATTTATTGGCCCTTTTTTCACCTTGTATAGGCTCAACCCTCACTTATGCACCATATTTTGTTCACTGTTTATCATTGACATTTACAACGGTTGTAGGTGCACTTAGGGTCCCAAGGAGTCTGTATAGGCTTGTTTATCATGGTTAGAGATCATTAAGGTGATAATGGATTTGAATAAGGTGACCACCATTTTTTTTCATCACTCCAATTTCTCTATACCCTTTAAATGTCTCTTGAAATCACAAATTGAGTTCCTTCTCTACCTTTGACTGAGAAACCCTACCTTGTCTTCTCTAATAGTGGGTCATGTAGATGGTTATATTGTTCTAGGCCTTGAAGATGATGAAAAAAACATTATTTTAAGATTCCCAAATCAAATCCTACTTACACTTACCTTTTTACACTTTCCACACTCAAAACCACAACTTTTTTGTTCACTGCCTGAGACAGTCAACCTAGCTGACTGTAGGTGTACATTTCTTCATAAGGGGTCTATATATGCTTATTTTACTTTAATCAAAACCTATGAAGCTCATCATGGATATTGATAAGGTGTTTATAGGTTTAATTCATCATGTTTATATCTCATTACCCTCAACATGCACCTTAGCTCATAAATAAGTCCTCCACTGCTCTGACTGAGACACCTACTTGTAGGTTACATATTCCATATACGGGCAACAAGTATGAGTTCTAGGTAGTATGCATGCTTTATGATCTCATAAGAGTGTTAAAATATTCTCAAAACCTGAAAATGGACCCTTTCAATTGTCAAAGACTTTTCATATCTTTAAAACCTCTTTCCAACATGATGAATCCTATAAAGGCACTTGTAGGTAAGCATGTTCATGGCTGCTTAACTAGAAAATGTTGCATATGATTGCAACTTATGAAAATTTCTTGGAGAATGAATGTTGAAAGGGGGAATATAACAAGATTACATTAATATGAAAATATACCTATCACAACCTTCTTAAGATATTTGTAAAGAATGATCTAGAAATGGTGAAAACAGGCCTGCCATCCCATAGAAGACTAGTCTGCAAATATAAGATGATTTGCCCATCAAAACACCTTGGAAAATGAACCCAAGAATGTAAAATATTAGAAGGGATATTCAAAATACTCTGAAACCAATATCAATAGCTAATTTTTATGGACCTTCCCAAACAAGAGCAAAACCTGTAGGGTGCATATATTTATAAGAAGAAAGACACAATCAACTTCATGAGGATGGTTCATGAAGCACAGTCCACCATTATTCAAAATCATTATATGAAAATGAACTTATTTGAGTTTAATTTAACCTCCCCAAGGCATTTGAGCTAAAACCTTCTGAGTTGTTCATACTAAACACAAACCTGAAAGTCACTTTTGCTTGCCAAAAAGACTAAAAAAATAACAGAATGGTTTTGGGCCAAAAATGACACTTACAGATCAAATGTGGAACTGAGCTTGGAGAATTTTAAGATACATACCATGATCATTTCCCACATGACACACTTCCCAAGGAGCCATACAAGTGCCAAACTTCTTCTTTTCCTCAAGGAAACTACCTTTTTCCTGAAGAAATTGCCCCTTTTCAATTGGTTTTAGTTACTTAAGACCTATAAGGACATATGGGACATGAAATCATATTTTTTAACCTTCACACTTCTCAATAAACTCGTACAAATCATTAAATACATAATTTTGACCCCTAAAATGACTCAAAAAGACATGTTGACTAGTAAAATTAATGACCAAGGCTAATATAACATTGAATAGCATTAAATGACTTATGATATACCTCATGACCAAATATTAATCCTCCTAAAACACTTAAAAGTCAGTTTTTTACCTAGGGATGCCCCAATTTGACCTAAACGTCAAATTTGGTCTACACATAACTAAGAGAGGTTTTTATGCCTCTGTTGATAACAAAGAGTTAGACAAAGTTTCAAACTTGAAATATCTACAGATTCATTTTTGGAGTAGATCAACTGATTTTAGGAGTATCATTTTGAGAACATCTCATATCTAGGTTGACTTCTGAAGAACCTAAAAGTGCTTGTTATCTTAGTTTGTTGTTTACTTTTTAGAGTTCTACACTATTCCAAGAGCTCATTCTTAGTATATTAATCTACTATCAGGATCTAGGTAAGTCAAAAATATGTATTTTTCTATCATTTTCTATGTCTTTCATTTCTCTTTATCATTTCCTATTTGATGTATTTTTATTCTCCTTCCTTCTACCCTAGGTAGGTGTAATGCACTCTATTTTAATGTACTTTACCTAGTTTACCTAGTGTTATTAGTTTACATGGTTGACATAGTGTTTTGAACACATGTGCACCATCCAATTAAAATATTTTGGTGAAACCAATCCTTTAGACTATCCAACCTTAGAGTTTTATATCGTTATCCCTCTACGACTTTATTTTGATGTGATTAGATTGCTTTAGGGTTTATATCAAACTTTCTCTTCTTTTTGCCTTATCATTAAGATTCTTCTTGTTCAAATCATGACGGAATTCGTAAGTCTTGGTCTCTTCCCCTTGCTTTGATTATGTTAGTTTTTCTAAGCCTTAGTTGTTTGCCCTTTTTTAGATTATGTATATCCTTGTGTTTATTCCATTTTCTCATGACTAGATGTGATTTATATATAACATTTATTTCTATGATGGCATGTACGTGGAGGGTTCCTAGAATTTTTATGTTATTAGGCTTGATGATATGGTGGTTGTGAAAATGTTTATCAATGATTACATATTCATTTCCTCACATCTATCATAAAATGTTTGCATATAGTTCAAATCATGATATTGTTATATGTGATAGCAATGTTGTATGTGTCAATACCCTTGTAATTTATAACTTTGCTTTAGTTTCTTCTAGCAATACATATTGTGTAATTCATTTCATGATGACTAATTATTAGGTAGATGTTGTAGCAACTCAAAGGGGTATATCACATGTTTCCTTCCCTGCTCTTTCTTCTCACCTTCAAGGTGTGGTAAATCAAAGCACCCCTCATAACCTTCCTCAAGCTCCTAATCTTGAGTGCATACCACTTAGGCTTATGATATAGATAAACTTAAGAATACACGTGCTGAGATTTATTTTTTAGAGTTTATCGAAAGGTCTATTATTTATAAATGCATACTCTATGAGACCTTGTGTGATATTAATTTACCTTGGATATCAAACCAAAATACTTTTCTTTTATGGTTAAAACTTTGAAAGATAGTTGAGAACCTTATCTTTTTTTATTTAGAGGACTTACCCTCCAAAAAGATTGTGGACCAACATTTACCCTTTATAATCCAATTATCATTCATAATAAGGGGATTAAACATGTGCTTATAGAAAATGGTTTAGGATTGAATATTTATAGTGAGACGTTTCTTAATGCATTTAGCCTTAGTTTTCACTCTCTTGCATCTTCAAATACGATCTTAAAGGGATTGACAATCAACCAAGAAAGACTCTAGGAACAATCACATTTAGCATAATTGTTGGATCACAAAATTTAGCCTCAGAATGTCAAGTGATATCTAATAATGTGAGTTATAATATTTTACATGGCAGACCATGGATTCATGCTATGAATGACATGCCTTCTATGTTACATAGATGTGTAATTTTTTTAATGAGAGTTTCATATATACTTGTCATGTTGATGATGTTCCCTTCTGATTTTACAAGATAGTATAACCATTGAAAGAGTCATTTCACACCTCAATATACTAAAACAATTTATTATGGCACCTAACCGTGTTATTAGAATAGATTTAGTTGACATTTTCATTTTAGTAATTGTAGTAACACTCAAGATGATATTGAGGATTATGATAATAATCTTGAGAGCTCTGATGAACATTTATCCATGCTTAACTTTACTCATATCTATGCAGGGGAATAGAGAGACTGCATGCCAAACTTAGGTATTGGTAAACTATATTGCACCCTTCAAGTTTATGGACAACCTATTCCATAATCTACGCTTAATGATATGCCATCTTGTGATGGTAAGGATAAAGGGCCTATGATATATAATTGTTGCATTATTGATAAAATTTATAAAAAAAAACATATTCTTAATCAAACATCCTTAAAAACACCTAGATTTGGACTCATGTGCACATAAAATGGGATATAAAGTTTAAGGTTGAGAGAAATGTGAGAAAGGTATTAAAGAACCAATCATTCCAACTACTAATCATTTTAAAATAAGTCTTGGATATAATAATGATTCTCGAGTAAAAGATGTGCACTTTCAATCGAATCATAGGTCTGTTGCTACTCATAAACATGTTATCATGAAATAAAATAAAATACCCACTTTGCCAATTCCAACAATAATTATGCACAAGAGTGAATAAAGCTATCAAAATACAATGTTATATCCTTTAAATGATTCAAGTCTCAATGGCTGTGCTTCAAATGAATGATCTTAAGAAGTCAGTCAATAATATTGATCAAACACACAAGGATTGCAAGGAATTTAATAAATATGTTGTTAATCCACTTGAAGTCATGATTTTTATTGTAAGAATCATAGAGTTAAAGTTTGTTCAACAAATCAATGCTTTGCTTTGATGGAAAAAAAGCCATAAATGTCAATCTATTATTATATTCAAACAATGAATAAAGGTAAACCTCTTTATAAACTCATAAGACATACCCAAAATAAAATGCATCAAGATCAAATCCAATCATTGCATAATATGGTCCCAAGGTAAGTTCAACTTAATAGCACATATAATTGTATCAAATATTCCAAATTTTCTTCTAATGATGGCTTGCTATATTCACTTCCAGGTTATGATAGTAGAAAGACATGTTTTCAAACATATATTTTATGATAATTCTATAGGTGTTGGAGAATTAACCTTATTTGGGTCCTTCTTAAGTTTTTAGGCTTATCCTAAGTCTCAGTTATGTATGCATTTATTATATTTGTAAATGCATTTTATACCTATCTTTATGAGGTGTCACTCATCTCCTTAATCCACTTGTTGGATTTATAGTTACTTGCATGTAACTCTCTCTTCCCCACATGGCACACACATCCCTCTATTTGTAAGAGAGTAGGCCACAAGTGACATACACATAAGGGGCTTGTAAGGTCATAATGAGATTCTTCGTAACTCCCATTTTTTTCTTTTAGCTCTATAAAAGAGCCTTTCCTCTCCTCTTTTCTTTACTAAAAACTTGAAGCTCTCTCTCTTCTTTTTTTGTGCTCTTGATTCAATCTTGTACTTGTGGAGATTTTTGGTTGCAAGCCTTCTAATAACACCATATGGGTTTTTCTCCAATACATTCGGTTTCCCACTTTAAAATCTGTCTCAACATTTGTGGCTTGATTTTATCAATGTGAGATTATTCTTTGGCCTATCACTTGCTTATTTATTTCAACTTTATGGGACCCACACTATATACATAAGATCATGGGTTTGCATTTGGCTTTGGGGGCATTGTAGTGGCATTTTATATTTGATTTGATTTCACATTGATTTGACTTCTATTTTCTTGATATTCATTTTCTTTTATTTGATGGTGTTTTATGGATTTCTATTCGCCACTTGGCTTTCATCATTACAATTTGCTTATGTCTCTTGGGAGTTTATTTTCGCAATGACCTATTTACTTATTTTTCTTTGCATGCACACACTTGATTTAACTTTTCACTTTATGTTTGGTCACCACGTCCTTGTATCCTTTAGTCACCATGATTCATATCATGCAAATGTTTTGTCTTTGCCTAAATTCGGGGCAATGACCCATGTGTGTTTCTATACTAAATATATCTTGTACTACACTATGCTTCATGTATCATATATTTTCCACCAACGGGGCATGATACTTTGATACTTATGCTGCCTCTATTTTGTCCATGTTGGGACATGTCATTATTGTCTTTAGATTGATCATATATCACCCATCACAAAGGCATGATACTTCCACATTCCTTATGCACTTTATCAATTATATCTTACCTACTATCAGAGTATCTTGGTAACAAGCAAGATGATTAAAGCTCGGGGTAAAAACAATCAATAACTTTGCAATAGTAATTCTGAGTATCTCGAGACAAACAAATGACAGATTTGGAGATTTTCATGAATGAATGATGATAAGGAAAGGTTATGCGGGGTCCAACACAAAGAAAAATGCATTAATAAGAGCTTAATTTGAACCAACGATTTATAATGTACGAAAATATGATAATTACATTGCAATTACAAATATTATACCAAAATTAAGTGTTTACACCCTCATGTCTTGAAGCATGATTGACTATGGACTTGAGATGCACTCAAGACAAAAAGGCCAGACCAAAAAAACTCAACTCTCTGGAGAGACAGTCTGTTTGCAGCATAAATGTTGGAATAAGATAGTCTCCATCCTTTTAGTATGCCCCTAGTCAACAGGTCCTAAATTCATACCCCTAAAAAACCGTTGGTACACCCCTAGTCAACTTATTGTACAAGATGTTGTGATTTCTATAGGCCTTTCTTTGTAGAAGAGTTAGAACTTGGAGAGAACTCCTTTGGAGGTATTGATGATCACAACATAGAAAAATAATAACAATAATCTCTGTTATCTTCTACTTATTCTATATTCTATTACATTTATCTAACTAGCTCATTTCATTTCAACATTATGTACTGTGGAAGCTTAAAATATTCAATTACAGTTAAATTGAATGTTAATAAAGATTGAATTTTGTTTGTATGCAGCTTTTGCTTTGTTTCTTGTATAAAAGAATTTAGGAACACCCACATACTCAAACTCCTTATGTATGATGATATTGTGGAAGTAAATTCATGAAAGCCTCCTCCAATGTGTCTGTACATGATTGTCTGAATCTCTCAAATCAATGTACCGCCATGCTCTTCAAATTTATGGCCAGAAAATTTTCACATGACAGATGCCAATTAGAACTTATGTAACTAGCAGCTGATGTGGGAGTATCTGAGTTCCACATAGTTACAGTAAGCAAACCCCCTCTCTAGATTGTGGTGGTTATCTATGTGATGTCTGTCAATGCTATTAAATATGGTGGCATACCCCTCTCTAGATTGTGGCTGTTATCTATGTGATGTCTGTCAATGCTATTGAATATAGAGGCATAACCCTATGATGAAATTTCATTCAACATGGATAATCTCTCTCTAAACAATCCTCAAGAAACTGTAAAAAAATGGTGCGCTCCAATGCGATCTAACATTGAACAATAAGAGAGCTGTCATTTTTTTGGCTTGATCTTAAATTTCAATAGTCTCCATGGTTCAGATGTCACTGAATTCTGATTCCTTGCATATGAAGCATATCCAACTTCCTTGGCCTCTTGTAATGTTTTAATAAAAGTGAACAACATACAACACTAACTGAAGAAGATGCCATGGCAGCCCCGGCAATCCATGGAGGAAGACGAAACCCAGTAAATGGAAACAATAACCCTGCTGCTATAGGAATGCCCAGTACATTATAACCTAAGGCCCACAAGTAGTTGAGTCTGATTCGTTTGAAGGTCTTCCTTGAAAGATCAATGGCAGTGATGACATCTTCCAAGTTACTTCTCATCAATACTATGTCTGCAGCTTCAATTGCTATATCTGTACCAGCACCAATTGCCATACCAACATCAGCAGCCACAAGTGCTGGTGAATCATTAATGCCATCCCCCACCATTGCTACCGTCATACCAGACATCTACAGATCCAAAAAAGGACATGCTTTTTAGTAAAAAATTACGTACACTTCTGCAAATAGCTTGGGTTGTTTTTGTAACATTTTGGATAATTTCTTTCAGGGAAAATTTTGTACTCTTCATTGACAAATGTTGACCTCAAGAAAAGTTTCTTAATCTCCTCTTTAGATACCCTACCATAAATGCACAAATTGTCAAAAATACTTTATGATGATTAAAATGCTTGGTTACGGCTTTGACAAACAAGAAAGAGCAATGTGCTTGAGACAATGTAAGATTTAAAGTACCTGTAACTCTTTCACTTTCTCTGCTTTTCCCTCGGGTAGTGTTTCTGCCATGACAGACTCAATTCCAACCTCCTTGGCAATGGCATTTGCTGTACCCCAGTTGTCTCCAGTGACCATGATACTCTTGACATTCATCAACTTCAAAATGGACACCACTTCTTGTGCCTCTGGCTTAACTGGATCTGATATTTCAATTATGCCAATCAACTCTCCATCAAATGACACCAAAATTCCTGTTCGAGCCATTTCTTCAACCTCCCTCAAAATTTTATAAGCATCTTCAGAAATATCGATTCCAGAATCTAGCATAAGCTTTGTGTTTCCTACAAGAACAGTCATGTTCTGCACTGAAGCTCTGACACCATGGCCAGTTATGGATGCAAAGTCCTGTACTTCAGGGAAACAACCTAGATCCAAGCTTCCTTGTCTAAAACTTTTAGCATGCTCAACCACAGCTTTGCCCAATGGGTGCTCACTGTTTTCCTGGAGGTCAATGCAATATTCAACTAACTAATCACATATATAAACACTTTTAAATCCGAAAGTGAACAGGATAATTGGAAATCAAAGGTAAGGATAAAAATGATATTCTGTTTGCAGCAATCAATTGAATGGGAATGCTTCCATCTGTTCCAAGCCAACCCACAACCTGTCCTAATAACTTGAATCCATATAGACTTCTCAAAAAACAGTGCATTCATATTCACAAAAATGTCTATTACTCAAATAAGCAGTAATCAGAGAATAGGGATGCAGGCCCTACCTCAGCTGCAGCAACCACCATGTAGAAATCACGCAAGACCATGGTTTTTAGAAAGTTTGTGTTAACAACAACAGGTTTTCCAAAGGTAAGAGTTCCCGTCTTATCAAATACAATACAGTTCACCTGCAAACAACCAAATTTCTATTCATCAACTAATCTTTTAAATTTAAACATCTTCATGATAGAACTCTTTTACTAGCCAGATTTTAGAAACATGCATCAGATGACAAAAATCCCAATGAAATAAAGCACTTACTTTATGTGCACTCTCGAGTGCCCCTCCACCTTTGATGAGAACACCTTGTGTGGCCCCTACTCCAGTACCCACCATGACTGCAGTAGGTGTTGCAAGACCTAAGGCACAGGGACAAGCTATAACCATGACAGATATGCCAAACTGAAGAGCAAGCTCAAACGCATCCATGGAAGAAGGAATCCAAGACTTGGGGTATGATCCAATCTTTCCTGCGACAAACCAAGCCAGCCAGGTGGTAAAGGAGATCACAATAACCTACAAAACAAGGAATCAAAATAGCAGTGCTTAGTTTCCATCTAAACAAAATTTCAAATGAGATGGCTTCAGCTTGCACACACCTATTTCTGTTGCATGAACATAGAAATGTTAAAGAATTTATTTACAAGGACAAAAAGAAAATAAATTTGGCCATGAGCTCAGTTTAGTATTTACTGATGTCTAGTCATACGGCTGCTAAAAATGCTTTTGGTTTCTTACCAAAGGGACAAAGAATTTTGAAATTCTGTCTGCAACTTTTTGCACTGGTGCTTTAGCCATTTGTGCTGCTTCAACAAGTCGAACTATTTGTGATAGTGCAGTCTCAGAGCCTACATGTGTAACTCTTATGTGTAGCACTCCATTTTCATTTAGTGTTCCACCAATGACTTTGTCACCCATCCTCTTTGCAACGGGCCTGGCTTCACCTGTTATCATACTTTCATTGACATGACTCTGTCCCCAGACAACTAAACCATCTGAGGGGACTTTGTCACCTGGAAAAATCTTAATTATATCATTGCATTGGACCAACTGACTGCTAATAGTATGTTCAGATGCAACATTCCCATCATTGGCAAGAGTCAGTAAAGTAGCTGTCTCTGGTGCTAAATCCATAAGCTTAGCGATGGCCTCTGAAGTTTTCCCTTTTGCAAGAACCTCCAAATATTTGCCAAGAAGAATGAAGGAGATAAGCATTGCACTGGTTTCAAAAAAATCAGTACCTTTGAAATCCATATCAGTTGTAGCCCTCAATAATGTATAGACTGAGTAGAAATAAGCTGCATTTGTTCCCAAAACAATCAAAACATCCATGTTGGCTGTACCATGGCGTAAAGCTTTGTATGCACCAGTATAGAAGTGCCAACCGATGATAAATTGCACAGGACTTGATAATATCCACCTTAGAAGCTCTCCAAGCATTAACATATTCACTAGTTTCAGTTCCAGACCTCTTTTAATTCCTGGAATATACATAAAAACCATCGCTAGGAGAAATACTGGTACAGTGAAAACTAAACTCCATAAGAAAGACTTATAGCACAACCTAATTTCGTCACTTTTGTCAAGCCCTCCTAGCGCTCCAGACTGAAACAAACTTGCCTTGCAGTGTCCAGAACATGCCTCCTCAATTACCTCTATGAAAGTTCTAGGTCCTGTCATTTCTGCATTGTAAGACACAGCTAGTTTCTCTAATTGTGTATCTATTTCTGTAGCTTCCACTCCTGGCAAAGCTTGAAGTGAACCTCGAATTTCTCTAATTTCACCATCAGAAAGGATTCCCTCTAATTTGAGATGAACCTTATTTCTATCTTCCCCAGTACTAATCAAGATAGCTTCAAAACCAGTGTCATCAACTGCAGCAATCAATTGTTTGTAGTTAACCTGTTTAAGATCATATCTGATTTCTGCTTCTTCTGTTGCTAAAGCCACTACAGATTTTCTCACTCCTTGGACCTTTTCCAAGGCAGATTCCACAGTGCTAGAGCAAGAAGTGCATGTCATTCCTTTTATACGAAGCCGACATACAGTTATTGCAGATTTCTCATCAACATCATCTTCCATTAAGGTGGTTCCAAAGCTAGCATCTTCAATGGCCTCTTTGACCAATTCCTCCTGCACAGGTGTACAAGACAGTTTTAGCATAGCAATCAAAAGAGGAATATATCTCAGTTCACTGGAAAAGCACATTAACAACTATTGTTGGTTGTAAAACACACGCAGAGCATTGGCACACTCAATAAGATTACAATATTTTTGAAGGTGAATAACTGCACGGCTTCAAAATAGAGCAGGGAATGCTACAACATCCAAGACTAATCATATTTCATGGTTTAACTTTAGCTGACACTCTCCTTTTAATTCTGGGTGAAAAAATATTCAAACCAAATGGCAACTTTAAATTCAATCCACAAATTCAAACAGCATCTTTGAATTCAATCCATAAATTCAAGTGAATCAATTTAAATCCAATCCAGAAATTCAAACAAATCAATTAAAGCCTTCAAACCCAATCCACAAATTCAAACAAATCCAGCACCGTTTTCAAATCCAGTGTGCAAATTCAAATAAGTTAAACACAGCCTTCAAATCCAATGTGCAAAATCAAACAAATTAAACACCACTTTCAAATCCAATGTGCAAATTTAAACAAATTAAACACCGCCTTCAAATCCAATGTGCAAATTCAGACAAATTAAGTTCCACCTTCAAATCCAATGCACAATTTCAAAAAGATTCAAGCACTGCCTGCAAATCCAATCCAAAGGTTCAAATAACAAATCAAATGCTGCCTAAAAATTCAAAGGTATCATACATCACCTTCAAATCCAATCCACAAATTCTAAGAAATAAAACGTTGCTTCAATTCCAAAAATTAAAATAAATGGCAGCACCTGTGCATAAATCCACAAATTCAAAAACGCCAAACACAACACTTACATCCAATCTACAAATTACAATAAAACCAAATAACACTTGCAAATCCAATCCTCAATTGAATTAAGCGGGCCATGGATTAAGGCATTGCTTCTAAGACAAAAGGTGTTCTAAACTTAACAGCGCATTCTCCCTGTGTAGTTAAGAGTGGGGTAACTATTACAATGTACCTCAAGAAAAAGAAAGTCACAAATTCAAAAAGAGAAAAAGACTAAAAGTGAAACAATGTGAAAATGGGCCATTAATCATTGGTGAAAATGCTTGAATCATGTAAACCCCAACACATTTTTTTTCTTAATGAATCATGTGTAGGCCCACACATGGAAATAACGGATGAGGCAGGCTGCAAAAGAGTTATCCCAAAGATCTTGAGAGTTGAGTGCAAAACTTATGGTCATTGTGTGACCCAAAAACTTGTGGGTTTGTTTCCAACCACCTCCAACCAAGAAAAATCAAACACCAAGTGATCAATGACAAACTCAATCTTCAAAAATTTCTGTCCAAACAGGGTACATGTTTTAGTGTATGACCTGGGTTCATATCCCTCCAATGCAATAGTAGCAGCCCATAACCTATAATGTCAGCTCGTATATTATTATATGGTTCATTCCAGTTTCACCAATATTTATAAATCTCAAGCTTAACCTGTATTTCCAGATCTGGAGCTTGATTTGTATTTACAAATTTTGAGCCTACCTTTCCTTACAAGGGGTTAAAGGCTGCCCATAACCAAGAAAATCAAACAATATTAACAAATTCAATATTCAAAAAATCTCTCTCCAAACAGGGTACACACTTAATGTATGACCGAGGTTCAAATCCTCCCTTCAGCCTCCACATGATTGTGGGATACATCCCATCTCAACCAATATTCACAAATCCGAAGCTGAACCAACCATAATTACACACCTCCAGCTTGACCCATAATTACAAATCTATAGCTTAGTTTGTATTTACAAATTACAATTATTGTGAATGTGCTCCAAGTTTACCTCATATCCTGTTAAAGGCTGCCCATAACCTCACCCAATATTTACCAAGCCATGAAAAAAATCCCCAAACAAATTTAAAAGTCTACCCAAAAAATTTAAAATCAAAAAATAAAACAATGTAAGAATTTCTAACGACTAAAGAGCTTACTCACATTGACAAATTGAGGACAATAAAGCCCCTGAGCTAAATTCTGAAGAACGCCGACAGCGCCATCCTGGATACCCATAAGTCGTTTCAGTGCCTTCTCAATGGAGGCAGTACATGCAGAGCATTGGATACCTCTTACCGTGAACTGGGCCATCTCCATCTGCATTTCTCTTCCTCCATTTCTTTCATTTCTTGAATTTGGTGATTGAATTTCAAGTGTGAATGTTTGCTTGTGCTCGTTTATATTCACTCTCTCTTTTCTTTCCCTTACCCCACCCTGAAATAGTTATAAACCTGCTGGCCACCATTGTATCTGATATCCCAAAAAAAAAAAAAATCAGTCCGTGCATTCAATTAAAATAATTCGATGAGAATGATATAATCAGTCCGTGCATTCAATTAAAATAATTCGATGAGAATGATATATGTTTTACCTTCATTAGATTCAGCAACAGAATACAATTGAATTGAAATGCCTTCGCGGGTGGTGTTTTCTAGAGTTTCATATGTTTGCAATTTAAATCTTTACTGTTAAGATTTGACATTTGAAAGGAGCTGAAGTTACTTGGGGTAAATCAGTCTTACCAGTTACTTTTGCCTTCTATAAAGCAAAAGGTCCCCTAGTAGAGGCTACCTTAATTTTCTTAGCTGGTATCGCCAATGTGAATTGGGGCTAATCCAAGTGGCAGTTTATTTTTTCAATAAATTGGTTTGGAGGTTAAACTCTACTGTAATTAATTTTGATCGCTAATTGTATGTGTGTTTGTTCGTTTGTTTTGTTTTTCTTTTGTTTTTTATTTTTAGTATGAAACTGATTTCTATTTGATCAGTTATTACAATATCAAAATTTATAAATAGATAATCATATTATCACATCATATTTAGTAATAATTATAACAATGGAATTGTAAAAATAAATTATCATAAAAATTATTGTATTATAATAAATAGATAATATACATATAATTATAATTATATAAATTTTATTGTATTATATCTATAAATAATTAAATAATTATAATTAATTTATAGATGATATATAGATTTTACTACATCATATTTATAAATTAATATATATTTTTTATATAATTTTGGTATTTTTTATTCAGATTTATTTAAAATATGTCAGGGTCTTGCTCTCCAATAAGAGCACATATGATTACTTCTTGTATTAGCAACTAAATACGGAATTTAACCAAAATGAATAAGTAATTAGAAATATGAAACAACACAGGAATATGAGAGACAATACACAATTGTATTAATAATCACTTAGAAGAAAATACAATAAAGAAGATGCCACTTCTTCTTCCACCTCAAAGGCTCGCCACACCTCAAGACATTCTTCCCTCTCTCTCTCGGTCCCAACAATCAACTCCAATACAGAATTGATGTTCACCTCCACCAGTCAGTAACACGCTGCCAGTACACAACCGTACTCCAAGTAGATCCCCTGCTCTCTGCTGCTACCTGCAAATCACTAGACCTTACTCACCATTGTAGATCTCCAAAAGAAGCCATGTACGCCTGCTGACCAAGATCATACATATACGAAGAACCCTTCTGATTCTCCAAACCAGCACCCACACTTGGTACTGTGGCACTAGGAGGAACATACCATTGCTCTCCTCTCTCTGAAGGAGCTTATTTTGCTCTCTTACTCTCTAGCACTAGTTTACAATACAACGCATGAGTCTATATATAGATCTCATGCTTACAATAATTAGACTATCTTAATTACAATAATTAGACACGCAACTCAAAACTATGACTAGCGTTTAACATGCAAACTAACAGTCCAAAAATAGACTCTCCGGAATCAACATGCAAACTGCATGTTCACGTACACGCTGCCGACGTCGGCTCCTCCCTGACCGATGTTGGCCGACTGGTGACCGACGTCGGTTGCTTCTTCACTGTTGTCTAATCGACGTCAGTTGATCAAACCGACGTCGGTTGCCCTGCAACTCTCCGCAACCTCCGTGACCTCCGTAACTTCTACTGTTTGCATCTTGGTGAAGCTTTTAGCTCCACAACCTAACAAAATATATATACTAATAATAAATTTATTCAAACATTTTATCAAAAATAAAAATTATAATTTTTTTTGAATAATAATTGTTTCATATATTTTTAACATATTAATAGTAATATAATATTTTAATTAAAAAAAGTTATTAATTTATAAAATATTTAAAATATATACATATATGAGATAAAATGTATTTTAAATATTGATCGCTTGAGGGACATATTTTTTTAAGTTGAAAGATGATACACTTATTTCATTATTCCTTTTATCAAGTTATAAATTAGTTTTAAATATACTTCTTGATTTTAGGTGAGAAAGTTATACTCTAGATTGTTTAAATAATTTATCCATGAAAGATTCTTGTTTTAGATAGTTTGATAAAAAATATAGTTAAGACTGCAGCCGTTTCTTTCTTTCTTTGTTTAACTTGAACTTTTTGTTTTACCTTATTTTCTGGTTGTTGAACTTTCTGATTGACTTACTTTCTGAGTTTCTCAACTAATTTTTGTAATCTGTTAGTTTGATAACTTTTAAAATAAATATTCAATTTGAAAATATTGTTTGCTGCCAACCACCCAAACGAGCCCATGACAACGTGTGCATCTCAGAATGCTTTTCAAAATATATTAAAACGTATAGTATAAAACTTTGCTATTGTAATTTGTATAAAATTTAGTGTGTAGGTTGTCCAATTGATGCATAAATATTTGTGTATATAAAAATTAGTCTAGACCGTAAATACTTATTGTAATTTAGAGTATCTTATCTTTTTAAAAAGTGATAAATTTAAGTATGTGTGTACTTTTATGGGCCTCATAATAATACCACAGTTTTTAGGCGAAGTTATTTATAAATGGGAGCAAGCTCAGTGTTATCTATTACATAATACTTATTGATGGTTTTAGGGGGAACTTTCACATGTGGTAAAGTGGTGGTATGAGTGAAACAAATTCGTAACTCATTTGTAAATATATGAATTTTGTGATTTAATGTTAAGGATATAAATTTAATTGAATTATATGACCAAAAAAAGTTTTTAGTAAAATGATTTTTGGAAGTTGAAGATACATACATAAAGACACATCAAGCATATATAAAGGATGTTCGTGACTTCAAGCAAAAGAAAGCATGGACCTAAACTTTAAGTAATGAGAGTTCAAACTTTAAACGAGAACAAACATATGAAAAACCCATTATAGGTTGGAAATAAATGTGCACAATCATGCACTTCATTGTGAGGCAAATGGGGTTTGGAATGCAAATTATTTTGTAAATGCTTTCCAAATAATATTTATTTTTGGTGTCACAGATATATTGTGTGTGCTTTGTACAATGTTTGGGTATTTTGTGAGGGGGATTCAGTAAAAAAAATACCAATAAACCTATGCATGAGAAGTAATGCCAACAAAATCTTAATTATAACATACGATAAAATGACACACTCACAATATACATAACATATTTAAATTGAAGAAAAACCCAAGAAAATAACATTTATTGTATTAAAACCACCATTTACAATACAATAAGGTATTTGTAGTATGTTCAACTCTAATCCATGTGCATGTATATATGGACACATCATCGCTAAGTAGTACAAAATACAATAGGTATAAAATCACAGGTTGAGAAACTATCTATACAATATTGTTTACCCTAATTCTAGTTTTACATAAATAAGGAATAAACTATTGTAATGAATAAATCCAATAATATGACTATAAAAGTACATAAATTAGATCTATCCAATTGGATTTATAATAATAACAAAATAAATTCATAAATAACTAAGCTATGCAAAGTAAATACAAAGGAATAAGGAATGATCACAACTTATTATTGTTTTGAGATTTTAGAAGTTTAGATCTAGAAATATGACCGTGCAAGATAATTGTGTAATGTTTTGAACTCTGATTTAACCCCTAGATCCTCCTAAATAGTTTTTCACCCTACTTAAGTTTGACTTGGGAATATTCACGTTAGCCATATCCATATTGTCGAGTATGTCTCTGTTTTACCGAACTTGACATGTGTAGGATTACAAAATTTGATTTTTCTATCACTGGTTTGAGTCCTACTTTCTAATCTTCATAGACCCACACTTTCCTGATTTACTAGGTAAAATGTGCTCAATTGATGATTCCTTCTCTTTGACCTAGTTTGACACTCAAAATAAACAAATGGGTTATGGAGTTTGGAAACCATTGAAGAGACATAAACTGTATATCCCACATGCTAGAATCAAATCTACACATAGTGTTGAGTGAGTGTAAATGGAATAGCTTGAGCAAAGGTTTTGAATCTCCTTTTTCCCAAAGTGATGATGTAGCTACATGAAAGCTAAAACCTTCATTTGGCATAAGGAGATAATGAGAGACCAAGATGACAAAATTAGTCACAAGTGTGTAAGATAAAACACAATGAAGCTCAACTTGAAGTAGGAGGAATAAAGTAACTCAGTGCTTATCTCTACTCTAGGTCTAGACCTTGATATCCTATTTTTTTGATTACCCCTTAATTCTTCTAAATGGTTTAGGACGAGTTTTATGTATAGGGCACTCTAGGACAATATGGGTGTGTGATTTGAATTTAGAAATGATAAGAGATAAGGTTAAAGACACAAGATCAATGACAATGGTAAAAAAGACCTATGAAGGCAAAGGGGACAAACTTGCATGGGGTGTGGGTCTACCTAGGACAAAATCATGCAAAGTGTAGAACTAACCTAGAAGAAATAGAATTTCTAATCTCAATGAGGAACATGAAAATATATGAGATTTATTCCAAGGTTGACAATGAATAGATTCTGATAAGTGTTTATATGATATTTTAAGGCTCAATGGCCAAATGGAGACCAATTTAAGGTCAAAGAAGTCCTATAAATATGTTCCAATATACATACATATGTAAAATATGGTAAATTTAGGATAAGACATTAGGGATAAGGATATTTTACCAAATTCGAGTATGAACTACTACAAGTAGTCAATGCACATGATAAATATTTAAAATTTAAATTTTTAAGGTCTGAATATTGAAAATTTTAATTTGAAAAGAGAACATAAGAAAAAATACACCTGGTTGGTTTTTGATCCAAATGATACAATAACCACTTCTGAAACTAGACTTTTTATAGGTGTTGAAACATAATCAACACTTCTTTGGGAGTCACAGGGGCCCAATCTACTTATTGATCAAGGAAGTAGATAACTTTTCTCAAGTTCAATCAGGTTCACTCAAGTTCGCTAAAGTTCGCTCAATTTTTAAAATATGCCTTGATATATGCCATCCTTTTGAGTTGATGGACGAAGACATGCTACAATCACTCATCTCAAAATATAATGTTAATTTTTTTTTATGTTAGGAAAATAGTATAGTCGAATCATCAATATCTTAAAACATATGTAATGAAATTTGAATATAATTGATACAAAGGAATTTTTTAAAAGTGTTAATCTAGCTTAGGAAAGATAATATCATATCTAACGCAACACACAAGGATACAATGTTATGCTACAACTATAATGTTCTAAAGGTCATATAATATTCCCTTAATTTAACTAGATATGACAATGAGATCACACACAAATAGCATGCTCCCATAGATGCATGTTAGAGACCATGGAAACATAGTCACCAAACAAGTATAGTAATATGCATGATAGACATCATGGATACAATCATAGTATATAATATGCATGATGAACATCATGGCTAAAAGCAATGAATAAAGTAATAATTCACACAAGTTATAATGACTAGACAAGATAGTGAGACAACACAAAAAGAGGACTTAAAAACATGATGAAAAGAGGATCCTCTATGAAAAATGATGTAAAAATAAGCAAAAACATGTATAAACAAGCAATAATTTACACACAATAGTCAATGTAACCATATAACAATCACAATGAATATGTCCATATGATATATAATATGTATGTACTAGCATAAGATATTATAACCGATGGAATCTAGCTCAATATGATAAAGTAAATTCAAGGAAAGATAATGACATGAAAAATATGCTACATGGGAATGCCCCCAAGATAGGATATGTTATCTATGAAAATTCTCCCTCAATATATGGACAGATAGTATGTAATATAGTATTATGTAACCTATAAATATGCATAGCACCTACTCAATAATATCATGAAAAGAACACGTAAATCATTTATATGAAAATGTCTAACCTTGGTGAATATGTGACCATGTATAAAGAATTTTTTTTGATTTTTTAATTATTTTTATGTAAGTGCACAAAATTGGGGGACAAAAAGTGGCCTACTCATGGACATGATTTTTCTAAAATTTTAGAAATTTGAACTTTTATAGATAATTTGAGATATCTACACTCCAAATTTGAAGATGGTGTGAAAACATGAAATGTATAATTTCGAGTCTAGTTTCCAAAACATTAATTTTTTTAAAAATGGTTAAGTATAACTACGTCATACATCTAAAATTTGAAGAGGAACTCCTATTTTTTTTAGAAAATATAGTAGATAGACGACCATGACGTGCACCATTTTTTTAGAAGTGTTTAATATTATTTGAAACCCTTTTGGGAAATTTAAATAAATTCTTCTATCATGTCACCTATATTTTTTAATATTTTTTCAATGAATACTTTTTTTAATGATTTTTTCAAGTAAATAGATCCTAAAATCTGAAAAAGAAATGGATAGTCATCTGTGAATCACGCCTAACTACCTCAAAAAAATGATTTTTTTTAATGTGTGTATAATTATGCGTATTATGTCACCATATAATTTGTTTTTTCACTTGGATTAACAAAAGACAAATTACATGAACATTGCGGCATGTAGTGGCCTAAAAAAGGCATAGTTAGAAATAAATATAGTTTAAAACCTTAAATTAGTCCAAAAATTATAAGTATCATATTTTTGGAAAGAGGAGAGCATGCTCATCGTGACGGTATCAAGTTTTTAAATTTTCACTTTGAAATTCTTAGTGTATTTGAAAATTAAAGTTGAAATTTGTTGTTTATTTTCATACCTTTCAAAACTCAACTATATATTGATAGTCCAAGCCTTTGGCTCAGGAATCCAAGCCATTCCCAATCCAAAAGGTGCAGGAATTGAATTCAAATTCAAATACTATGATTGCATTAATAATGTGATCACATTAATAATGTGGTCATGGTATTTAATAATGCAATCGCGTTAATAACATGATCACATTATATATTCTCAACATCCTAAAACCTAAATAAGAGCCATTAGGCCTAGTAGTCTTAAGATCAAATATTGGTTTCAAATTAAGATTGTTGTTTGGGACCAATGTTCTTGTCAAGAATTGATAGCTTTGAATGATAATTGGAGATGTATTAACCTATTAATCAATGTATTGTTCCTTTAATCCCAATATGGTGTGCAAATGGGCCAATAGATCCCAAAGTGACATTAGATGGACATATTTCCTTGGATGGAGCTTGGTTGGCCCGAATAACATATCAAACTAAACTAAATACTTGGTTTTTTATAATATGGTATGCAATTACAAACCCAATTGACATCATATGGACATAATTCCTTTCTCATGACTCATTTCATCCCGATTGTGTATTAGATTGAAGTCAATATTCAATTCATTTAATATCGTATGCTATCAAAGCCCTAATTGATATTATATTGAAGGAATTCCTTGCACGGGGACCAATTACTCTTAATTATATATTATACTATATAAAATACTTGATTGGTGAAATATGATGTGCAATTAGGGGAAAATATTCACAATGGACAAATTAGATGGACACAATTCATTACATGGGGTGAAAAATGCCTCAATTGATATTCTAGGTGGAAGTGGTTAATTACATAGGACTTAGTTGTCCTCAATTGTGTATAGTATTGAAAAAAATAGCAGTTGATTTAACATGGTGTAATTAGAGCCCCAAATGACATTAGATGGATGTATTTCCTTGCTTGGAGATTGAGTGGCCCCAATTACATATCATAGTGAACCTAAATACTCAATTGGTTCAATATGGTGTGCAATCGGAGCTAATGGAACCCAACTAGAACATTATATGGACAAAATTACTTTCATGGGGCTCAGTTGGCCCTAATTATGTATAAGATAAAACCAAATACATGATTAGCTGGATATAGTTTACAATCGGGGCCAACAAAGTTGTAATTGACATTAGATGTATTCAATTACTTATATGAGCCTTGTTTGGCCATACTTGCATATTCAATTGAACTAAATACTTGGTTGATTCAATATGTTATGTATTTGGGACCAACAGAGCCTCCTGTTGACAGTAGAAGGATGAAATTTCTTACACAGGGCTTGTTTGGATTAAATTTCATTGATCATATTGAACCAAATATTCTTTTAGTTGAATTTAGTACAAAATCAGAATCCTGATTGTTATTAAAGATGGATGTAATTCCTTACAGAGGGTTCAATTGGTCATGATTTCATATCAGATTCATTATATCACTCAATTATTTGAATAAGGTGTGTAATTAGGGCCCTAATTAAAATTATGTTGACACAATTCCTTGGGCAAGCTTCAATTGGCCCTAATTATGTATCATCTAGAACCAAATACTTGATTGATTCAATATGGTATGCAATCAAGGCCAAGTAAGCCCCAATTTCCATTATATATGAATGTAATTCCTTGCACATGGCTCGTTTAGACTGAATTACATATCAAATTGAAAAAATACACATTTTTTTAATATGGTGAGCACTTAGATCCCTAATTGATATCATATGGATGAAATTCCTTACATTGAGGCTCAGTAGGCCCTTGGGATCAATTTAGCCCCATAGTAAGAAATAGGTTCAGAGGGATGAACTTGGTTAAAATTACATTAATCATTACCAAAATTAACTTCATAGGCTCAATCTGTGATGATGTGGGCGATAATTGATCCCTAATTCACATTCTTTACTCACATATCTATGTTCAAGGAGCTCAAATTTGCCCCAATCACCATCATGATTATACCTTATATACCCTAAAACCTATACCATAAGCCCTAATCCTTGAAGTTCATAATCCCTAAACTCTATTTACTATAAATATAAACTCTTTAAACCTTGAACCAATAATTTTAGCCCAAATTAACATCATTTAGACTAAGAATTAAGTTCACAGGGATTAGTTTGGCCTAAATCACATGAATGATTGCCCCATTTGACTTAATCACTCAATTTTCATGATGACAACCATGGTATAATGACAACCCAAAAACACATTCTATAGTCACAAATGGGTCCAAATGATTCAAATTGTCCTCAATTATCTTTGTGATTGACCTTGTGTACCCTAAACCATGTATATGAATTAAAACCTAGAAGCTGTAAACCATAAACCCTAAACACTATACCCTAAATTGTAAACCATTTACTTTCTAGGTATTTACCAACTTTAATTTATTCCCAATTAACATCCTTTATAGTAAGAATATGGTTTGAACACATGGCATATCTAGTGATTAGACATTAATATACATGTCCTTAAACCTAAACCCTATGTCCTAATCCCTAATGATCCCTAAAACATAAATTGTAAGCCCTATGCCCCAATGCCCACTACATGCCACAAACATACATGCCTTACGATATAACTGATTTAATCATGAGATGTCATAAAATGCACTTTTAAAACCTATGGCTAGAGCCTTTAGAGTACTGATCTAGATGTACATTTGTTTAGTAAATTGGGGCTATTTCAATCCCATTCGACCTAATTAACCAAAGAGGAGGAGAGCTAGTTGATTCTGTTAATCAAGGAAGTATTTGAGGCTAATTTGAACCCCTTCAATAGAAATATATGATTTGGGGCAAGATCAAAAGATCGATCTTCTACCATGAATTGATCTAATTAGTCAATTTATGCAATTCCCTAGGTGATCTGGGCAAAATTGAGCCCCTAAACCAAATTTATGGCTCAATCGATTGTATAACATGTATGCAACATGTACATGTCATAATTAACCCTACTTTTATCAAAAATGCAAACATGAAGGTAATCAAGTCATAAATAGGTGTCCAAAGTAGCTCAAATATTCTTCAATTACCTTAGTGATTGGACCTTATATCTGATATCTTAAACCTTAAATTACCATGTACCATTTAACTTTAACCCCAAACCTTGTACCATTTACATTAAACCCTAAGTCATAAGCCCTAAATCCTAAAACCTTTAAATTATATACCCTAAATCAATAAATTTAGCCCCAATTAACATCCTTTATATATAGTAAGAATTAGGTTTATAGGGATGAACTTGGTTAAAATTACATCACTCATTACCAATATTGACTTCGTAGTCTTAATTTGTAATGATGTGGGGGATAATTGATCCCAAATTCACATTATGTAATCATAGATATAAGTTCAAGGCTCCCAAATTTTCCCTAATTGCCTACATGATTGTATAAATATACCCTAAAACCTATAACCTACGCTCTAATCCTTAAATTTCTTAATCCTTAACTCTAAGCCATAAATATAAACTCTTTAAACCTTAAACTAATAATTTTAGCCCAAATTAACATCATTTCTAGACTAAGAATTAAGTTCATAGGGCTCCGTTTGGCCTAAATCACACGACTGATTACACCACTTGACTAATTCACTCAATCTACATGATGACATCTAGGGTGTAATGACAACCCAAAAACAAATTTTATTATTAATGACTTATTAGTATTTTTTGGGGCTTCGACGTGCTCAGAGCTTCTTTCTCCAAGTATTAGGAGAATAAGAAGAAAAAATGACTTAAGAAGTAATACCATGGCATTTAATGCACTTTGGGAAACATATTGGCCAACCACTTCACAAAATGAAACCACAAGAAATATGGCATTTAATGCACTTTGGGAAATGTGCTCAAAAACATTTTTGTGCCATGCATGTCATAAAAACATGCTACCTACTATTTTATTAAATGCACTCATCATTTCAATTTATGGAGAGCCATTTCCATTCCATCACAATGTCAATTCAAAATCATGGGCTTTAACGTAGGGAGAGATGCGAGTATCCATAAAACTAAGCCATTCTATGGGAAAGGTCCTAATATCCATGCACCTTCACTTTGGACCTTAATTGTAATCCCTAATTCCTAAAACATAAATTGTAATCCCTAATCCATAAACCCTATGCACTAATGCCTTAATCCCCAATCCATAATCCCTTATTTATATTAAGTATAACATGATTGTGTTATTTAATAATGTGATCTTGTTATTATTAACATAGGAAACACTCTATCCTCATTGCTAATTACTAACCCCAAAGCTTATATCAAAAATAACATGATTGTGTTATGTAACAATGCAATCACGTTATAATCAATATGAAAATTTTGATGGGTTGGATGGGCTAGGACCTTATAGAAAACATAACGTGATAATTTTATTATTATTTTAGTGATAAGCTCACTTATCAATGACTATTTTTTGTCAGGGGATCTATAGCTCTACCAATTAGAGCACAATTGATTACTTTCTTATATGCAATTAAACACGAAATTATACCAGAATGATAAAGTAGCTAGAAACTTGAGACAACAAAGAATTTGAGAGACAATACAATAAGGAAGATGCCACTTCTTCCTCCACCTCAAAGGCTTGCCACACCTCAAGACCTTCTTCCCTCTCTCTCTTGCTCAACACAAAAACTCTAAACCCTGAGTTGCTATCCCTCCTTGAATGCTTCAGCTGATTTCCTTGACCTTGCTAGCTTCAATGCTATTACTTGCCTTCTTAGATACGAATACAATACATGCCTTATGGGTCTATAAATAAGATCCCATGCTTACAAAAATAGAACTCAAGTTACAATAATTAGACACGCAGCTCGTGACTATAATTAGTCGCTTGGCATGCAAACACTTGCTTCGCTTAACTGACTGTTCGTCAACAACAGTTCTGAAAATACACAGGCGACCGACGCCGGTCCCTGCTGGTCTGGTGCTGCCGACTCCCTGCTGTCGCCGGTCTCCTTCTCCACTGCATCTGACCGACGTCGGTCGTACTACCGATGCCGGTGGCTTTGGTTCTTCAGCATCCTTTCTCTTGTGTCTGCAAGCTGTTGAAGCTTTTAGCTCCACACCATAATATTTTTTGCCCACATTGAGACTTATGTCCCCACAAACATTCTTTGTGTACTTCTATGAGATCTATGTACCTATGTACTTCACCCCACCTTTGAAAAGTTGTCAATTGTCCCTTCTGATGGGTTTTGTATCACGTTTGAAGAAGAAGAGGAAGTTGTTAAAGAAAAAAAACCCAAAAGAATTAGAATATTTCAAAGAGAAACACAAGCTATTAATGCATAAATTTCATGATAAACAAGGTACAATCCCTAATTGTAATGAACCAAATGCCATAGATAATGAGCCAATTGATGATAATGAATTAAGTAATGATGAAATTAACTATAATCAATTAAATAATGTTGAAAATGACCATAATGAAATGAATAATAATGAAATTGACCATAATGAAATGAATAATAATGAAATTGAAAATAATGAATTAGTTAATGTTGGGAGTTCACATTTAAAGTTCCAAGTTTTTTATTTTGTTGATGATGAGTCTATGTATGATGCTTCACCCCCCATGGATGAATAAAATTTGATGGAAACGAATAATGATGAAATTAAACATCAAGAAAATTTCATGGAAACATATAATGAATAAATTAATAATGAAGAATTTAATGTCATCCCACCTCTAAATAATGAAAGTAATAACAGTTCTGAAACACCCTCTCAACAAATTCCACCAATACCAACACCTCCAAGAATTGTGCGTAGAAAAGATAAGTACTTAATTGAAGTCGATGAAAATATTTTAAAACCAAAGCATAACAAAATGTCTAATCACCATTAAATAAAAGTGGGTTAACAAATTAGGGACACTTTCTTTCATAATTTGTAGTATGATAGTCATATGTCAATTATTTATTTCATTAATAAAATTGATTAAGATGAGACCTATAATATAAACATTAGGACTAATAACATCTAACATGGATGATGAAAATGATGAAATTATTGAAAATATACATGATGCATATCATACTGTAGGCCCGAGATCACACAAAAAATATTGTAATGTTACCCAACGTATAATGACAACTTGTGCAGTAAGTGTTAAAATAGTGAAAAACAATTGATTTCAAAAACAAGCTGAACACTTGATATAAATAGAAAAACATTAATAAAAGAAATAGCAATACATGAATACTTAATAAATCTAATACCAATGAGCTCTGGGCATTCTCTGGTAGACTTACATGAAAGGACAAGGCTACAGCTGATACTCTAAAAGAGTTACTTGTTCAAATTTGGAAAGACAATACAAGAGTTTTGCCCAATGCAAGAGATGTGAAAATAAGAGTTGGTTCTCATAATCGTGAACCACATCAAAAATATTTATTAGATATGACTCAAACATAATTATACTCTAAATTTTTGGAAAAACATCCATAACTTTCTAATTGTCAAAGATATTTTGAAATGGTAAAGCCTTTTTATGTTAAAATAAACCACACATGCACCACTTGTTGTTTTAGGCAACATGTTGAATTTTTAATGCACTATGATATTTTTCACCATATTCATTGTACTTTGCACACTAACATTTTGTAGGAATGTGGCATTGAATTGCCACCAAAATTATCTAGGGAATTTATTCCAACTATCTTATGCAAAAGACCAGATGGGCAATTATTTTACAACAAATCATGTTTAAATGGAAGTTGTAGCATTTGTGGTGGATTGCCAAATTAAAAAAAATGTATCTATGAGAAAATTACAAGTGAAATTAGATAGGAATTAGTTGGTTTAAGCAAATATAAATAAGTGACTTATCAAGTAAAAGATGGCAAAGAATCTAAAGGGTGTGAGTTTGTTATAAAAAGATGCCTGTTTCAGAATTTTTGGTCAAATTTATGGAGAAGATTGCTTATGATTATGCAAGGCACACATGCGGCTAGATGGTTGGATGAAAATTTCAATATATGAAAGGATACATTCCCACTTGGTTCCATTTTTTTAGTGGTTGATTTTGTAAATAATTACACATTGAAACCCAAAATAGAAGTTCAATTGCAGTATTACAACTCATCACAAGTTTCCATATTCATGCATGCACTTGATAATACAGAGCAACAATGAAAAATATTAAGGGAGTGCCATTTTTATATCAGCGATGATAGATCATATTGTTCAGAGTATGTGTAAGGTTGTTTTTATAAGTTCTATGAATAGTTGAGTTAGAAGAACATTACTTTCAATTGACATTACATTTGGTCAGACAATTGCACATTACAATTCAAAAATGCACAATTTTTTTATTGGTTGAACATTATGCATGTTACCATAGGTGTAGAATATATTTGGAGTTTCACTGAGGCTGGCCATGGAAAAGGGGAACATGATGGTGTTGGAGCATGTGTAAAAAAAGCTATTATAAGGGAGGAGTTGAAATTTGAAGAGGGTGTTCATTTGGTAGATACAAAAACTATGGTTGAATGGTGTAATGAGAAAATGTGTCATGGTGCTCAACCAAATTCTACTATTTGTAGACATTTTTAGTTAATGGAGGAATAACACTTGGCAAAGTATGAGGATTGTATGACTCTAATGGGTTCATGTGACCTCCACTCATTTCATAACTCAAATGCAAGTTCTTGGCCTATTCATATGAAACACTTGGCATGTTTCTATTTTGCATGCGTGAACTCTGTTTGGAATGAGTGTGAGTCACAAGAGTGGGTGGATTATTATAGTTTCAAACCTCTAATTCCAATCAACACATACCAAGTTCCAATAGCATTTCAACTTAAAAATATGACATCATCGGATGACTTTGACCCTGTACTAATCTAGTGCAACCAGGTAGAATATTTTTCATTATGTACAATTTATTCTCATTATTTATATATCCTTATATTGTCACTAAAAATGATTTTTTGTGATGTATAGGGCACATTTTTGTAGTTATTGTAGATGAAGATAATGAAGAAGGCACTGATTACTACTTGTGTCGATGTGTAGAGAGAAAGAAAAAATTGATCTCCGTAGTTATAGATGGAGAAAATATTGACTATCCCACGAGGTCAGTGGTAGTCCCTAGAACTCAGTTTTGATGATATCATATAAAAAATTTAGATCAATGGTTTTTTAAAGAGTTTGAAACACATAGGGAGATACTAAACTATTCAAATTTGATTCTTGCAACAAATATTCAATTATAAAAATATCATGAGAGGCCATTAAATAGGAAACTATGGAAAGTTTGAGAGTCAGGTCATGAAGCTATTCTTGATACTATCAAGGTTAGAGAAGATCCTAGTGGATCATTGGATTTAAATACAAAGGTATGTTGACTTTTCAAATGTAGATGTAGTCAATTTTACCAAATGTTTTTTATTTTCTAGGTAGTACATATATAAATTTCATTTTTAATTGCTTACTAACATTTTTTTGTAGGTTAGTGGTGAAAGATAAGCTTCCAATTTCATGTGGTTGGAACTGTCAGTAAATAATTTTATATTCTTAAAGCTAAGAGAATTTTAGGTTTTATGGGTATTTTAAGGCTAAAAATTTGCATTTTTCTTGTATTGGGTAGGGTGTTCTTGAGGCTAGAATGGGTGGTAGGTTTGTTAATCGAGCCTAATGGGAGGTGATGAACATGGTCCTAGACATTATCCACCCCCTCAGACATGTTGGTAGTGTTATTTTTCACTCAAGAAGCATTAGAACTAGAGTTCTACAACTACAACTTGAACTTTGACAACATTTATTATTAGTGTTTCTGCTCTCCATAACGATAGTGAAAATGCACTTGTAGGTGGATTTGAATGTCATGGAAGTGTGATAACATGTAATTTTCCTATCTAAATGTGATAAAAGTGATATATTTGTAGGTGGAGGTCCTATAAGTAGAAATGCTAGTGAGAGCTCAAGAAGTTGCTTGTTTATTGACAAAAACTTTCATTTTTGGACCCATCACTATAACTTGTCTAACAAATCGATCTCAAAGATTCCACTTGATTGATCTAGGGTATGATTAAAGGGATTAATGAGGTATGTGATGGATCTGATGGTTTACAAAAATGACCTACATTTTTTATTTTATGTGTGTTTGAACTTAGGCTAAAAATTTGCATTTTTCTTGTATTGGGTAGGGTGTTCTTGAGGCTGAAATGGGAAGTGGGTTTGTTGATCGGACCTAGAAGGAGGAAAATAACCTAGTCCTAGACATTATCTACCCATATAAATGTTTTTGGTGTTAGTTTTCACTCAAGAACCATCAAAACTAGAGTTTTACAACCATAACTTGAACTTTGACAACATTTGTTGTCAGTGTTTATGTTCTCTAGAACGGTAGCAAAAATGCACTTCCAAGTGGATTCAAACATCATGGAAGTGTGATAAAATTTAATTTTCCTATATATATGTGATCAAAGTGATATATTCATAGGTGGAGGTCTCAGAGGTAGAAATTCTAGATGGAGCTCGAGAAGTTGCTTGTTCACTGACAAAAACTTGCATTTTTGGACCCATCACTACAACTTGTCTAATAGATTGATATTGAAGCTTCCAACCAATTAATTTAGGGTTTTATTATAGGGATTAATTAGGTACATTAATTATTTGATGGTTCATATAAATGGCTTACAATTTTTGTTTTATGCATGTTTGAGTTTAGGCTAAAAATTTACATTTTTCTTGTATTGGGAAGGGAGTTCTTGAGGCTGAAATGGGTGGTGGGTTTGTCAATAGAGCATGATGGGAGGAAAAAAACATGGTACTATTTTATTCACCACAATATATGTGTTGGAGGTGTCATTTTTCACTCAAGAAGTATCAAAACTAGAGTTTTGCAACCACAACTTGAACTTTGACAACATTTGTTATTAGTGTTTTTGCTCTCGAAAATGGTAGTGAAAATACACTTTTGGGTGGATTCAAACATCATGATAGTGTGATAATATATAATTTGCCTATCTATACGTGATCAAAGTGATATATTTGTAAGTGTAGGTCCTAGAGGTAGAAATGCCAGTTGGAGCTCGAGAAGTTGCTTGTTCACTAACAAAAACTTGCATTTTTGGACCAGTCACTACAACTTGTCTAAGGATTAATCTTGAAGCTTCCACATGAGTGATATAAGGTATGATTATAGGTCTTAAGGAGGTACGTGAGTGATATGATGGTTTGCATAAATGACTTATGAATTTCATTTTATGTTGTTTAAACTTAGGCTAAAAATTATATTTTTCTTGTATTGGAAAGGGTGTTCTTGAGGCCAGAATGGGTGGTGGGTTTGTTGATCAAGCCTGAAGAGAGGCCAAGAACCTGGTATTAGATTTTATCTTCCCATTTTATGTGTTGTTGGTGTTATTTTTCACTTAGGAAGCATCAAAACCAGAGTTATACAACCATAACTTGAACTTTGACAACATTTGTTGTTAGTGTTTCCGCTCATTGGAATAGTAGTGAAAATGCACTTTCAAGTGGATTCAAACATCATGACGGTGTGATAAAATTTAATTTGCCTATTTGGATGTGATTAAAATGATATATTCATAAGTGGAGGTCCCAAAGGAATAAATTCCAGTTGGAGCTTGAGAAGTTACTTGTTCATTAACACAAACTTGCATTTTTAGACTTGTCCCTACAACTTATCTAACAGATTGATATTTGATCTTCCACTTAATTTATATGGGGTGAGATTAGAAGGATTAAGTAGGTATGTGAGGGATTTTATGTTTCATAAAAATGACTTACAATTTTCATTTTATGCATGTTTGAACTTAGGCTAAAAAATTACATTTGTCTTGTATTGGGAAGGGTGTTCTTGAGGCCAAAATGGGTGGTGGATTTGTCAATCGGGCCTGAAAAGAGGCTAAGAACCTATTCATAGAAATTTTCCACCCCCTAGATGTGTTTTCAATGTCATTTTTCACTCAAGAATCATCAAAACCAAAGTTATGCAACCACAACTTAAACTTTGACAACTTAAACTACAGACCTAAAAACTTAATGAGTAATTGATATATTGACTTATTGACCTATTTACAACTTGTTGATGTAGTGGATTGCACCCTTGATAGGAGGCTAAGCTCCTACCTTCCACATGTCACAATGAAAACTTCCCTCTTGCCTGTGGGCCTGGCAAAATTGGGGGAAGAGTCTCTAGATAAGGGCTAGCTCCCTTTGATGTATCTCTGAGGTCCTGGATTCCCTACTGCTAACAAATAAATGAAAAAGGGGGGGGGGGGGTGAAAAGGGAGAAATATACTAAAAATATAACTTAAACCTAAATTAAAAGGTGATACACCAAAAAATTTGATCCACTCAGCCCGAACATACACTCTTCACCAAGAACAAGCTCCCATACACTTCATTTGACACAAGAAATCTTTCTGAATCAATGAGCTAGGGGTCCATGGATATATAGGGAGGAAGAACTACTAGAGGCATCCTCAGATGCACTATGGCAGCCTATTCATAGGTACCTACACTCCTCTAAGGACACTTCTGGTAAACCTGCATAAGAAACTCACAATGCGCTAGACATGCTGAAATCATCCTGTGAAAGCATAAAGGAAGATGACTTAACACAGAACAAAGGCATAGACACATACAAAAGTGCAAACTCAGAATGGAGGTAAAAATGTTATGTCTTAATTCAAGGTAAAATCTAGCAGAGTTTTGCCTTACAAATCCAAATATTTTTGGGCAGAGCTTTGCCTTACAGGCTAAGAAGATCCTCCCCTCTCAAAATGAGAAGTTTACAATATATAGAAATAGGACAAGTAAAGGCACTATATTTGAAAAAGACTTTTGGTGCCCTTTGACACGCTGGCCCATGTGCATTGAGGGCCTTGAGAAGAGGAAGCTACTTGATAGATAATGATGTGTCAACTCCTGCTTTGACTTTGGCATTCAAACATTAATGTGAAAGCATGGGCCACGCCTCTTTTCTGCAAACAGACTACTTCCTTCCAAATATTCACGTAGTTTGTCTGATCATAAATGCAAAGTGGATAAAATAGGCCGTGTCGCTTACTATTTGTGCTGTTTGATGACCACTTGATAAGTACTATTCTAACTACAAGAATAAATCCTCCCCTTTGCCACCTGGGCCATTTTGCCCATTTCTACACTTTGTCTCTTCCTGGTTTTGTCTTCTCTCTAGCTCCTTTGGCCCTCGAGGCTATCTTCTTGGTGGGTCACTAAGTTCTTTGGGCTCTTCTTTAAGCCTTTTCAAAATCAATGGCTATTTCACCACCTTAAATTTGATGTCTGTGCACCTGTCACTGGGTGTTTGAACCTCCAATGGCTAATTCACCGTGTTTGATTTTGACATCTTCAGGCCTGTCACCCCTTTGAATTTCCTCAGCCTTTTCCTTTGCTTCAGCCTTTTTGTCACTCCCTTACCTTTGGGCTTTTGCTTTGGACCCTCCCAAAGGGAAGGTGTCCCTTCGGCTTTGAAGAAGTGCCCTTCTTTTGGCAGTCGAGAGTCCCCCGCAAGGGCACCTGCCCTTCGGGGTCCTTCGACGACCTTTTCTCTTTGGCTATTTTCCCACAGACAAAATGTCTGCAAGAATTATCTCACCCACTTCTTAGCTTTTCCTTGATTTTTTTTCCCACGAACTTTGTCTCGACCACTTTTCTCATAGACAAAATGTCTGCAAGAATTTTTTTGACCACTTTGCTTTACCCTTTGAAATTTCTTCAGGTTTTCCTCCCACGGCCTTTTCTCCAAATTTATTCAGACTTTTGTCTGAAGGAATTCATTCAGAAAAAAAGTTTGAAAGAAATCAATTTATGCCTTTGCCTTTGCCTTAAGTCCTTTTTCACGAGATTTTTTGGTTCATAGTCCTTCTGAATTCCTTCAAAACTTTTATCTGAAGGAAATCCTTCAGACAAAAGTCTGAAGGAATTATGTCCTTGTCTTTTCCTTTGACTACCTTCAAAAAGTACCCTTCAGGAAATCTTCTTTGGTACTGTCACCGACCAAGTGCCCTTCGCAAGGGAACTTATCCTTTGGGAGACTCTATTGAACTGTTCCTTTGAACCAAGCTATTGAATCGACTATTGAACTTTGACGATGAGCTTTGCCATTGAACCAAAGCGATGAACTAAGCACTTGAACCAAACTGATTGAACCAAACTATTGAAACAAGCACTTGTCCATTTTGTGCCTAAGTGTTGGGAACCCATTTATTCTCTATAGAGTCCATAGAAATGGGCCTTAGAGTCCATAGAAATGGGCCTGTAAAGTCATTAGAAAATTCTAGACTTGTGTAAAATAAAAAAATGAACTGGCTCAGGATAGTAGGGAAATAAGGGGACCGATTTTGGTCTATTGGACCAAAAATGGTCAACAAATTGGTGACTCCCAGGGGAAGCATGCCTGCTATGCTTAGAAACTAGTTGCCTTAAAGTCCATTGGGCACAGAGTCACAATGTAACTTTGAGAAAGTTAGAAACAACCTTGAGATATCCAAGAACCAATCATGAAGCTTTTACCCCAAACACAAAGGAAAGCACACATAAGGCTAAAAACACTACTTGTGCAAACTGCACTTAGGGAAAATAGGGAAAGAAAACTTGAAAGCAAACTACTATGTATAGCTAACCAGGTATATTTTCCTCCCTCCTAGATCAAAGGGAAAATTTATTAATTCCCCTTCTTGGCAAGGAAACTTATGGTGCCAGACAAGTGGCTAAATGGAATGGAGACTTGGTGACCTGCTCCTTTTGCCTGCCACCTTGATTGGCTTATATCCGAATGGATCAGAATCAAACATGCTCCCAACATATATGTACTCTTCTTGTTCTTGGAAGCTTGTCAAATTTTGGTCCTTCATGCTGGTTCATTCCATCAAGAAATCAATGGCTATTGGCTCATCACCATAAGCCCTTTGATGTGCATGATCCCTTTACAGTGCACCATGGTTTGACTCGTTCCCTTCTGTTTCATTGAAGACCCTGTCAAACTCATCCTTTGCTCCCTCATGGCCTTTTTGAAGAAGGGTGACTATTGTGATGTCTAAAATGGAATCACAAACTGATTTCTCATCCCATAAAACATCACCCTTTTGTTCAAAGATCTCTTCTTCAAGGCTTTCCTCAAGATGGACAAGCCTCTCCTTTTCTTACTCAAGGATTAGATTATCTAGTTGTTAAAAGACATCCATCTGATCCTCCTCCAACTCAAGCTCCTTGGCATAGTCATCCTCCTCATCGAAGCAACAAGGAAGTTCATCAAACAAAGGAAGAGATAGCTCACCATGCTTACGTTCCTCTTCATATTACTGGAACATTTGCATGTATGCATGACCTATGTCTTCTCCATTATCGATGATGTCTTCAAAAGGAGAATTGATGATGATTTATTCTTCTTTGACATTCATGATAGCCTCTTGGGAAACTATAGATTGGATCTTTTGCTCCTCACTTGCCTCCTGTAGAACAGGTTCCTCCTTGAGAAGGGGTGAAGTGGAAAAACCATGTGGAAGAGGAGGCAGTCCTTGAGCTAGAATCAAATGATTCTCCTCTTTCCATTTGGCTAGCACTTCATCTATATTAGGTGTGGCCTGATATCTCTCTGAGAGGTGTGTAGATGGGGTGTGTTCAGACATGTCCATCACACATTGGCTGAGGAATCTCACTTTAGATTCTAACTCTACAATTCTCCTGGCTATGTCTTCTTGGAAGAGACTTTATTGGAGGTCATAGGAATCATCATGAGCAGGAGCAGCCTCGACCCTTTTAAGGTTTTGAGCAAAACCTTTTTTCTCCTCTTTCTTGCTCCATGATTCCACTATTTCCTTCCAAGTTAGGAGCTTTCCATCATGATTAGTGATTTGAGGGAGTTGAGGAAGACTAGGAAGGATCCACTGATGCATAGGAAGAGTTGTTTCAAATGAAAGTGCATTTTGGCATGTATAATCCATTGCTTAGAACCATGTACCTTGTATTTCTTCATATGTTTTGATCAAGCTCAGGCGATTCATGGAATCACCTCAAATAGCTCTCCTGGTTACCCTTCAACAATGAGGGAAGTAACGATGGAGTTTGAGGTGGTTTCATGACAGCCTGAGCTTGATAAAAACCCATATAAAAATGTGATTTCTTGATGGCACTAGGATTGCTTAACCAGCTGATTCAACTCAGAGTCGCCATTGGTGTTGATGATAAAAGCCTCCAAAGGCTGGTTGGTTGAAGAACACACCAAAAATTCTTCAACTCTTTAGACAAAACTTGTCCTAGTTGGTCCCACCAGGTGTGCCAAAAATTGTTGACGCAGTGGATTGCACCCTTGACAGGAGGCTGAGCTCCTGCCTTCCACACGTCACAATGGAAACTCCCCTCTTGCCTATGGGCCTGGCAAAATTGGGGGGAGAGTCTCTAGATAAGGGCTAGCTCCCTTTGATGTATCTCTAAGGTCTTGGATTCCTTACTACTAACAAATAAATGAAAAAAGTAGGGAGGATGAAAAGGGAGAAGGATGTTGAAAACATAACCTAAACCTAAACTAAAAGGTGATACACCAAAAAAGTTGATCCACTCAGCCTGAACATACACTCTTCACCAAGAACAAGCTCCCATACAATTCATTTGACATGAGAAATCTTTCTACATCAGTGAGATAGGGGTCTATGGATATACAGGGAGGAAGAACTACCAGAGGCATCCTTAGATGTACTATGGCAGCCTATTCACAAGCACCTACACTCCTCTAAGGACACTTCTGGAAAACCTGCATAAGAAACTCACAATGCACTAGACATGCTGAAATCATCCTGTGAAAGCATAAAGGAAAATGACTTAACACAAAACAAAGTCATAGACACATACGAAAGTGCAAACTCAGAATGGAGGTAAAAATGCTATGTCTTGATTCAAGGTAAAATCTGGCAGAGTTCTGCCTTACAGACCCAAAGATTTTTGGGCAGAGCTTTGCCTTACATGCTAAGAAGATCCTCCCCTCTCAAAATGAGAAGTTTATAATATATAGAAAGAGGAGAAGTAAAGGCGCTCTTTTTGAAAAATACTTTTGGCACCCTTTGACAAGCTAGCCCATGTGCATTGAGAGCCTCAGGAAGAGGAAGTTGTTTGATAGATAATGTTGTGTCAGCTCCTGCTTTGACTTTGGCATTCAACCATTAATGTGAAATCATGGGCCATGCCTCTTTTCTACAAACATACTACTTCCTTCCAGATATTCACGTGGTTTGTCTGCTCATAAATGCAAAGTGGAGAAAATAGGTCGTGCTGCTTATTGTTTTCACCATTTGATGACCACTTGACAAGTACTATTCCAACTACAGGAATAAGTCATCCCCTTTGCCACTTGGGCCATTTTGTCTATTTCTGCACTTTGTCTCTTCCTAGTTTTGTCTTCTCTCTGGCTCCTTCAGCCCTCAGGCCTATCTTCTTGGTAGGTCACTGAGCTCCTTGGGCTCTTCTTTAAGCCTTTTCAAAATCAACGGCTATTTCACCACCTTAAAGTTGACGTCTGTGCACTCGTCACTGGGTGTTTGAACCTCCAATGGCTAGTTCATCATGATTGATTTTGACATCTTCGGGCCCGTCACCCCTTTGAATTTCCTCAGCCTTTTCCTTTGCTTCGGCCTTTTTGTCGCTCCCTTACCTTCGGGCTTTTTCTTTGGACCCTCCCGAAGGGAAGGTGTCCCTTCTGCTTTGGAGAAGTGCCCTTCTTTCGGCAGTTGAGAGTCCCCCGCAAGGGTACCTGCCCTTCGGGGTCCTTCAACGACCTTTTCTTTTCAGCTATTTTCTCGCAGACAAAATGTCTGCAAGAATTGTCTCGCCCACTTCTTTTCTTTGGAGATTTTCCTAGGGTTTTTTTTCTTGTGGCCATTTTTTCCCGTGGACTTTATCTCGACCTCTTTTCCCACATACAAAATGTATGCAAGAATTATTTCGACCACTTTGCTTTAACCTTTGAAATTTCTTTGGGTTTTCCTCCCATGGCCTTTTCTCTGAATTTATTTAGACTTTTCTCTGAAGGAATTCCTTCGGATAAAAAGTCTGAAAGAAATCAATTTATGCCTTTGCCTTTGCCTTAAGTCCTTTTTTGTAGGATTTTTTGGTACGTATTCCTTCTGAATTCCTTCAAAACTTTTGTCCAAAGTCCGAAGGAATTATGTCCTTGTCTTTTCCTTTGACTTCCTTCAAAAAGTGCCCTTCGAGAAATTTGCTTTGGTACTGTTGCCGACCAAGTTCCCTCTGCAAGGGCACTTGTCCTTCGGGAGACTCTATTGAACCGTTCCTTTGAACCAAGCTGTTGAACCGACTGTTGAACTTTGATGATGAGCTTTGCTATTGAACCAAAGTGATGAACCAAGCACTTGAACAAAACTGACTGAACCAAACTATTAAAACAAGCACTTGTCCATTTTGCACCTAAGTTTTGGAAACCCATTTATTCTCTGCAGAGTCTATAGAAATGGGCCTACAGAGTCCATAGAAAACATGCCTACAGAGTTCGTATAAATTCTCTATAGAGTCCATAGAAATGGCCCTGTAAAATCCGTATAAAATTACTGACTTGTGCAAAATAAAAAAAAAATGAACTGGCTCAGGACAACGGGGAAAGAAGGGGACCGATTTTGGCCTATTGGACCAAAAATGGTCAACACAACATTGACAACTTTGACAATTTTGACAACTTTGACAACTTTGACAACTTTGATAACTTTAACCTATTGACCTATTGACTTCTATAGCAAATAAACCCTATCTATACCCTGTTTGGGGTTAACATTCACATTGTAAAGGGAAGTAAGAGATGCTTTTTAATATTTTAAAGTATTCCATTGAATAGATATGAATTTGGAAGATGGTCCCATAAAAAAAGGAGGTTTTATATCTCTTAAAAGATGCATGAGAGATTTTAAATTGAACTAATACTCCATGTTACTATCATAGGCCTGTAGGGTACCTTATTATGTAGGGTGCCTTATTGTGCCCTATATGTGGAATTGGATTTTGAAGTGTGTTTGAGTGCTTATAATAGTTTAAGTTAGGTGTGATTTGACCATGTAAGAACATCTATTACAAAAAATTAGCTCCTTGAGACCTATATCAAGTTTTGGTAAGTTTGAAACCTAAGAGGATTGCCTAGTGAGAAGATAGTGAAAGAGTGAGAGGACGTTTGTGAATGTAATGTATGAAATGAGCTAGAGAATGAATGTGAGAGGCTTGTAATAGGTCTAGTGACACCAAGAAGTGTCTCCAATGTGTACAAGAAGTAGGTACAAAGAGAAGGCCATTAAGCCTAAGTGATAAGAGTGTCATTAGTAATTTCCACTACACATAATAAAATAAAAACATTAATTTAAAAAAATATGTAAGATCCAAGATATATAGAATTGAAAATAATAATTTTTTAATCCTTATTTTTTCACGTACAACATTAAATATGAGATCCGATAGATAATAATTTGTAAGATCAAAACAACACTGTAAAATAACACATAATGAAATTAAAATTGAATATAAATTAGATAGATTCCCATGATAGGCATACAATATATGCACATACATGTTTAATGTTAATAATACATAGATTATCATGATAGGCACACAAAATTACATCTACCAATATAACAGCTAATGTTGGTTGAATGTCATATACACATATACAATGCCAAAAATGCATCAATTGCCATATAAAAAAGTAAATCTCATGTGTAATAAATCCTATTTATCAAATAGCCTCCCTCTCTTTATCTTTCTCGAAGAAGACTCTCATTGGGGTGCTCTACTAGTAGATGGTGTTTCACTAAAATTTTGCTTTATTTTATTTATAAAGAAATATGTAAAAATTAAAAGAACGGTGAGGTTAGTAGAACCTGGTGTGTTGTATGCATGTGAATCTAGATGATTTTTGATACTCCACTTTGTTTGGGGAGGATGACTTGTAGATAATAAAGAAATCTAGTAAATGGTGGATTAGTGAGATAGTAGGGTGGACTACCTAGCGTGAACTAGATCCAAGAAGCACAAGCTTCCTTGAAGGCTGTCAATCCACACTTTTAAAACACTTAAGTTATGATAAACTAAAAATAGATGATTGCATGAATAATAGAGGGTACTAAAATGTAATACAAGAAATTCTAGAAAAGAGATAAGTGATTTTGACTAAAAATATCAATAAATGATTGAATACTAATGCTAAATTACTCAAACTTGATTCAAAAAATAAGATGAAGTTCTATGATAAAATAGAAACTAAAAAAATGGAATCTGGGTATGGGTAAATAGGTTAAATCATGTTTATGTTGTGAAAATGGACACATAGTGATCGTTAGTGGTCTGGGTATGACCGTCGGTGATTAGGTGACCATCAATAGTTATTAACCATTGGCGATTAAGGAATTCCATTGGCAGTTAGGTAATACCATTGATGATTATTATGGGATCTAGTTTGGAAAAATAAATATGTTGATGGGAGTTACAAAGAGGTTTTGGGTGTGGTGTCTAGGTTGAATGTTTGCCATGAGACAAGAATTGATACTCAAAGGTATCTGTTTCAGGGATTGGGTGAGTGAAATAGGCTATGGGTGGTTTTGGGTAGGATTTAGAATCTCTAGGGTTGCAAAACTCAACACAAGAAAAGTGAGGTGAAAAATAAATAAAGGGGAAAGATACAAGCAATGAAATAAATAGAGATAATTACTGAATCTTGATTAAAAATTACAAATACCTAGCTTTTGGATTCGCCTAGGAGTTAGAACCTCTTACACCTACCTGATTGATCCTGATGATGATTTCAACCTTATCTTCATCTCTTAATATAGAGGAAAGGGAGATTCAAATCAAAGAGTTTAACAAACAATTTATCAAACAATCTAATCATGCATTGATCATGCAAACAACAGAGTAAAATTAAATAATTGGTAATCAATGGGTGAGTTGCAGTTGAACTATAGTTGATTCTTGTGATCATGCAAGAGTTCAAGTAACCATCAATGGTCAAGGTCAACCATTGAAAATCAAGGATCAACCATCAACAGTTAGGGAAATAGTCAAAATGGCTAAAATTAGTCATTTTTAATTATGTTTAATGGTTGAGATGTTAGGAAATGGTCCAAGGTAATAAAAGGGGGTCATGGGGTACTTTGATGACTAGAAATGCATTGCATGGTTTTCAAGTGTCTACATTTTGTCCCTTTTTGTTGTGTATTTTGTATCAACAAGTTGCAAAACAAAAATGGAGAAGTTGGTAAAAGGTTAGATGCCTTGAGTATGGGAGGAGGTGTTCCCCCTCAAACCAATAATCAACGAAGTGATATAGAGTCAAGTTTGGGTTTGATAAGTAGATATATGGGTCACAAGGTTGGTGGTAAGGTTGTTTGGTTGGGAATTTAAACATGAACAAGAGTGAAGAATGCAAGTAAGTGTGATATCCTAGATCTTGCATAGACTAGGCTATCATAATTGAGGTTGGTGTTAAAATAAGGTTGGATTAGAAGGAAAGGTGATAGGGTAACTAAGCCATAGTGCTAAGCATTGCTAATATGGGTTACTCTTATAAACTCAAGTCTCCTAGGCAAGGTTGATGTATCATAGGTATCTGAGGTAGGATGTGATCCTAAGAAGATAAAATGGTTGTAGGTGTTGAGATCGCAGAGGATCATGCTTTGAGGTACCTAAATGGTTAGTGCATAAAAGGTAGCACTAGATAGTCAAATATGGTAAGGTAATCAATGCAATCAAAGTGACCAAGGTGATGTTATCAAAAAAAGAATGAATGGTGGGCCAAAATAACCATAGTGATTGTATTTAGTTGGTTAGTTGGTGTAGGAGTTGCTCTCCAATGGGTTCATGGTTATGATAAGGTGGTTTTTAAGGAAAGTGTGGTTGGAATAGGAAAATATTATAGGGGTCGACCATCGACAGTCAGGGTCGACCATTGGTGATCAATGAGTGACCTTTGATGGTTAGGCATAATCCTTAAAAGGATGATAATTAAATGTCAAAAGTGGGTTGTATTTGCTCATTTGAAATTGGATCAACAGTGTTCTCCACATTTGTCCTGTATAAAAATGATGATGATTTTATTTTTTCCAATTGAATGAGTGAGGATTGTGTTTGATCGAGAGTTGACTAAGGAGGTGGAGGTTGATCGAGGTGGGCTAGGGTAGATTTGAGATTCATCTAAGATGTAGTAAGGTAGGGGTAGAGCATAGGGCTAAATGATGATGGTGTTTGAGGTCTCCACCACAATGGAGGATGTGCAATAAGGTAGGGGGTGTCTTGAATTTATAGATGTGTTTTTTTATTATTTTATTATGTGACTAGGTTAGGGGTTAAAAATTTGGGCATTTCAGGTTTGGTATGAAATTTGTAGAGGGGGGATGAAATGGGTTGAGGTAGGTAAAGTAGGGGAGGTTTATAAAGGTTTAGATAGAATTGAGTTATTTTTTTGAGTGGTTTGAAGGCTGGGTGGGAAAAACCTAGGTTTAGATCACTGATATTCACCTCACAATGACTATCAATTATCATTATCAATCATCATTGATCGATAG